>BTHU01000003.1:65368438-65865938 GCA_036184795.1 Tokudaia tokunoshimensis | reverse complement strand
GATCAGTGGGCCCGCCCGTGGGGTCTCCACATTCACAGGGTGTGATCTGTTTAGCGTCTCCATAAATGTCAAGATCAGATTAGAAGGCAAGAAAGGGGAAGCGGGGGCGGGGCAGGTGAATGGAAAGTTACAGTGGAGAATTATAGCTTTCTACTTCCTGATCCCCTGGCACTCCCACGGCATCTCCAGGCCGCTCATCATGGACTCTCCTATTTCCTCACCCTCTCAACCCGTTCTAGAACACCCTATTGGGAGGACCTGGGCATCTGCATGATGACGTGTAATCAAGTCTCTGCACACACGTTCACTTCACTCACATATATATATTTATATACACCTGACAGAATCTAGCTTCAAGCCACAGAAACCCAGATTAAAGAAGACAGAAGCAGTCACTAGGGAGCAGGGCAGTAGGAGGAAGCATGGAAGTCTTACCCAGTGCTTCAGGGAGCACAGAGGGAAAGAAAGTCCAGGTTCAAATCAGTTCATTCCCACAAGGAATGCTGGGTGTGGCATTCAGCGCCCGACCTCAGGACATGCCTTGCCCAGGCTGCTCATGGAGGCGTTTCTCAGCTGTGTGATCTTGGCGAGTTACTTAACCACTCTGCGTCTTTAGTTTCTTGATCCATATCATGTAGGGTGGTCTAGCACATCCCTAGGACACAGCAGTGTTATTTCAGTTCCAGAGGAGGAACCTGCTTGCTGTGATAACTCAGGTATGGAGGCCCCCAGGATGCATCTGGGAGTTTCAGAGACATCTGCACCACTCGAGAGACAGCAGCTCCACCCTGGACACAAGGGGAAGCTGCCAGTGGAGCACAGATGGAGGGTGAGCCAGGATTGCTACCACAGAGCTGATGCCAACAGATCTGGGGCAGGTCTGGGGCTGGACTACAGAGGGTCAACCTCCCTCTAGATCATGGAACATTTGGCCAGGTTTAGAAGTATAACTGTTTGGGGGAAAATAGTTTCTAATGTATTTTTTGCCTCCTTTTATCTATGAGTTCCACTCAAGGAACCCAACCAAAGGAAGGAGCAATGTGGCACTCTGCCCTCAAGGGGAGCCTGGCAGCCGTGCCTGTTCCCACAGAAGGAATCAAGATTCTCTACTTGTTACAGGTTTTTTGAATGAAGCGTTTGTTAAGCACCTACTATGTACGAGCAGGACACCACGCTAGATACAGTGAGCGGTCGAACGCTGAGTCTTGGTCTTCAAGGATAGTACAAGCGAGAGCTGCCACCAGCTGCTGCCTCCCTGCCAGGCACGTACACAACACCCCCAAAGAGAAGGAAGGGGGTGTCTGAAAATGCCAGGCTGCTGTAGCTTCCCTTGTTTCTTTTTCTGGAAAAGTGTGCAGACTCTCTGCACTCACTTCCACTGGCTCTCTCCTTGCCCACACCCCATCGAATTTCTTCCTCTCCCTCTCACTTTTGCTCTTTTCTCCCTAGACTCTGTGGCTACTTCCTTCCTCATCTACACCTCCCTCCCTGCCCCTCAACCTGCCTGACTGCTCTTTCCCGTTTCTCTTCCTTGTTCCCTTCCTTGGGTTCTCACTCTCAGACTCCCCAAAGGCCAGGCTGCCCCGCCCCCCCCCCCCCCCCCCCGCTTCCATCTCCCGGGTCTGCTCTTCCTCTTCCAGCACCGGGGACAGCTCCAACCCCCGGAACAATGGACCCCACCCTAGGGCTCCTCTATAAATTCTCCATCTTAGTGTCTTACCCAACTCCTGATTGGGGAGTAAGATGGGGGAAGGGTTGTTATCAAGACCAGCTGCTCTTCTAGGGAGGAAAGGGAGTCGGGGAGGATAGAGATAGAAAGAGGGCGTGGCTCTTGCCCGGGTTGTGCGTCTCTCTCCAGGGTAGAGAATTTGTATTCCACCCCTGAGACTGACATCACTGATGTCAGGGGAAAGGAGGTGGGAGTGGGGAGGGGGGTGTGGAGGGGGGAGGTTTTTGTTGAGGAGAGCGCGGCCGGAGAGCAGAGCTCCGGGACCCAGGTGACCGGGAAAGCAGGCAGCCCTAGTGTCGGGAGTAGCCGGCAGCAGCCCAGGCCGGGGAAACCATACAGGGTGGGGGTGGGAGGGGGGTCAAGGGAGAACCTGAAGGGGGCAGGGCAGCAGGGACCCCCGGAGCCCTGCCACCATCAGAGATCAAGCATTTGGCATCAGGGATCTTCGGACCCAGCAGAAGGATCAGCCACAAGGGAGGTGTCCTCCCTAGGAAGCCAACGAGAGAGTCACCTGCCCCACATCAGGAGCAGGGACCCCCCTCATGACGCTGCTGGCAACCATAGCAGTCCCCTAGCCCCTCAGCCTCCTTCCTATCGCCCTCTCCTGACTTTTACCCAGTCTCCTTTGACATTTGTGCCTTTGCTCCCGCCCTCTGAGCTCCAGCGCTTCAGCTACCACCCGAACGCCCCAGGGCTTGGCCACCCTGACCCTCATCCTGGGATATTTGCCAGATCTCTGGGAGGGAGCTCCTTTGCTTAGGCTATGCCCCCTGGTGGCCTGACAGTGTCTGCCTAGACCCCTGACCCCTAGGCCTCGGCTCCCCAGGCCTCCTTTGTGTGAAGAGCCCTCCTCTGCTCAGCAGTGTGGTTGGGGGCCAAAGGGAAAGCCGGCCCTGCTGGGCCCCCGGGCCCTACCACCTGCCTCCTGGTTGGGCAGTTTCCCTTGTCTTTGGGCCTCTCCCTGCTCCCCCGGCCCCTCCTCCTGGGCCGCCCCAATGAAGGAGCCGGATGCCATCAAGCTGTTTGTGGGGCAGATCCCGAGGCATCTGGAGGAGAAGGACCTGAAGCCCATCTTCGAGCAGTTTGGTCGGATCTTCGAGCTCACGGTCATCAAGGACAAGTACACCGGGCTGCACAAGGGTGAGGGTCAGCCCGGCCGGAGGGGGGGGGGCGTCGAGCGGCCCGAGTGAGAGGCGGGAAGGATGGGGGACGCTGCAGAGACCGAGCGGCTGGAAACGGCCGCTTTGGAAGCAGAGTTCAGGGGCTGGAGGACGGGATAAAGGAGCTAAGTGAGAACTCGGCTGAGTGACAGGGACCAGGGTGTGAAAAACGAAGGGGAACTCTGCAGGAGAGATGGAGGAGGGCGTTAGTGGCATGGGATGAGCCGAAGGGTTAGAAGGACAAGTTTTAGGAGAGGATCAAGACTGACAATGTGAGAAGCCCCAGATAATGTTGGGATGGCTGGCCAGGTGTGTTTAATCTAGAAAGAGTGGGCACGGTCCAGCCAGGGCAATCCAGGACTAAGGTGAAGGAGCGGAGGAGAGGGACGTGGAGAGAGAGACTGGACTTAGAAAGTTATTAGGAAGCGGTTCCTGAGATCTCTCCAAGCGCTGTGCTGCTAAGCAGGGCGGGCTTGGAATCAGCACTTGGAGAGCTCCAAGGCTCTGGGATCCAGGGCCACACTACCTCCTGAAATCTTTGGGCCCAGGAAAAAGCACTTCCGGCTGTCGCTCCCCCTCTTCCTTCTCCGCGCACTCTGCACACCTGTCTCTGGCCGAGACTGGGAGATTTGAGAAGTAGGAAAATGGAAGAGGGAGTGATGTTGATCAAGATGGAGGGGGAGAAGGTGAAGGAGAAAGGGGAAAGGAGAGAGAGAGAGAGAGAGAGAGAGAGAGACAGACAGACAGACAGACAGACAGACACAGGCAGAGACACAGAGACAGACAGAGACAGAGACAGAGAGAGACAGAGAGACAGAGCACAATACTACCTGTTTGGAGATCGCAGCTCTTCCTACCCCCAGTCCCATCTCTCAGCAGTTCAAATGCTCTCCCACTTCCTTCACCTCCAGGTCTCCGACCCAGAGACAGGGTATAATTTTTATCCCTCTGGATAAATCCGCCCCCCCCCCCCGTCCTTGGTCTGCTGGGGAAGCCCCTTAGGAAGGGGAACATGAGGACTCACCTGACACTGTCTCTCTGCCTGTGGCCTAGGATGTGCTTTCCTGACGTACTGTGCTCGCGATTCAGCCCTGAAGGCCCAGAGTGCCCTGCACGAACAGAAGACTCTCCCAGGGGTGAGTTGTGTGCTCTGCAGGGTCAGGGACCGAGAGAAGCCTTAGGAGTGGACCCACCGCCCTCCCAGGGCACTGAACTATTTTCCACCTCTTCATCACCAGGCAGTCCCTGTAGCATCCCTTTCCCTCTGTAGATTGTGAAACAAGAACGACTGGTGGAGTAACTGTGACCTTTTCTGAGGAGCACATGCAGCTCCTCCCCCACACCCCAGTGTGTCCCCGGGCCATGCAAGAGGGAGGACTTAGCTGAGTGGGAGGAAGGTAGAGTAGACTGGACACCTGTGTCAGAGGGGGCAAGAGGCACCCAGGCACTCTTCTGTGGTGCTGGCTAAGGCAGGCTGGGTGGCTGTGAGATGGGGGAGGGGCACTGCTGCCCTGAGAACAGGCATCTGGGCCCGTGGACTGTCCTGTGCTACTTTCTGAGATCACACAGGCTCCCCTGCCTGTCTCCCAGGAAGCACTCCAAAACAGAGCCACAGGGCATCAAAGTAGAGAAGGCCCAGAGCAGACATGAGCCTGGGGACAGCGAACAAGGCATCATGGAAGATGAGGCTTGACCCTACCAGGTGCCTGGGGAGTAGACATGAGCCTGGGGACAGCGAACAAGGCATCATGGAAGATGAGGCTTGACCCTACCAGGTGCCTGGGGAGTAGAGGTGGCCTCCCTTCTGCAGAGGGACTTTCTTTTTCTTCTGAGACAGCCTTGTACAAGCCTGGGTCGGTACCTGAGAACAGGCATAAGAAGCCTCTTGGGCTTTTTGGTCACCTATCTGCTTCTGTTTTCTCTCAGACTGAGTCCCAGGAAGCCCTTCCTGAAGCCTCAATGCCCACGGCAAACCTTTGTCCAGCACTGTCTAGGGGCTGGAGACATCAGTCCTAGCCTCCTCTTCTTCCCCACACTGGACAGAGACTGAGACTGACCATCCATCCTCCTGAGAGGAAACAGACAAAACAGATGGGGTGGGGCTATGGAAAATAGAACTGCCTATACTGCCCCAACTTCAGACTCTCTTGAGGTCCCCCTCTAGCCCCCCCAACCATCTTATCCCAACCAATAGGAATTGCCCAGAGCAGAGGGCCGAGGTATGGGTGTGAACTGAGCCATTGCTCAGAACGGAGGGTGGGGCATGGGTGTGAACTGGCACAGGGTCTAGAGTAAGCATGTGCTCGCTCATGTACACATGCATGTAAGCACCTGACATGTAGGGACACATACAAGCTGCCAAGTCTCAGTTTCCCCTCCCTTTTCTTTCCAGAGGCCCTCACAATCAGGTTTTTACCTCCTTGCTGTGGGTTTCCTGCTCCTCATTTCAGAACCCCTACAGGAACTGGAGGATCAGGGAAAGGAGGGAGCCCAAAAGAGGCCAGAGTAGGGACTTGGCAGTGTGGGGGAGGGCAGGAGCCCCAAAAGCCCAGCACCATCTAAGCACATCTCCCCTGCATCTGGCTCTCCAGCTGCCTGTGAGGCTCAGGTAAAACAGGCCTGAGAAGACCGTGGGCTGAGCGCAGGAGTCAGGAAAGACTCCCTGGTAAGAATGGCCCTGTCACTCTGCTCCAGACTCCCAGTGACACTAAGTTCCTACAACAGCCTTTGCCACAGTGGACAGAATCCAGAGGGACTGATAAAACTTTCTATTAGGAAAGGAGGGGTTCCATTCTTCTAGGGGGGAATCCCACACTAAGGGGTTGAGAAAGCTGACTCAGGTCAGTTAAGGGAAGAGATACCTATAACCAAATTTCGCCTTTGTTCCCTCCCAAGTGGCCTCCTCAGTTGTGTGTGTGTGTGTGGGGGGGGGGGGTCTCTGTGTGTGTATAGGGTGTCAGCCGATGCACAATTCTGTCAGTAAGTTGTTGCTACTACCTAATCTCCAAACCCTCCTGCGAGTCTATTTTAACGCGTGCAGTTTCAGCTGGCTTATGCTGCTTCCCTAGCTATCGCCCAGAATCTAGTGGCCTGTGGCTGTTGAGCCCCACTCATCTCCAATGGGAGTCCCCAGGATGGCTCTGTCCAGGTCCCTGGTTCCAATCTGAGTAGGGTGTGGCTTCTTGGAAGTTGGTTGTGAGGGATGGCTCTGCCTGGTTTATCTTCCCCATCTGTTCTGGATCAAACTCCCACTCCGAAGATGTGGGTTTTCCCATCATCTTGAGGCAGGGATAGTGGTCTCTGGGACACCACCATCAACTGTGGAGTCAGGAGGGGCAGGGCTCCAGACCTGCACCCTCAAGAGACTTAGATTCTATGAGAGAACAGCTCTTTTTGGATATGGGATCTTGACTGTTAATGAGAGGAATGGACCTGACTAGGGGTCCGGTTAGCGGAAGCAGCTCAGAGAGCCCTGGCTGGAGTATAAATAGCCCCTTCTTCTTCGGGCAGCCCTTGGGAGAGCTTATCACCTGTGGGTGGAAGCTAGGGAAGAGGCGCCTGCCTGGTTGCCAGGTAAACAGTACAGCTGGACTCAGGGGAGGGGGCAGGTGTGCCCAGGTGAGCTAACAAAGCTGAGCTTCCCACAGGAAGTGCCAGGCCAGGGCGGGGGAAGGTCTGAAAATGGGCCTTAGGAGTACTAAGAAGTCCTCTGTGAGGGTGGGGGTGGGGAGTTCTGACCACAAGATCCATCATGCGGTCTGCGCTGTGTCTCTGCGAATGCACATCAGCTGTGGGTATTTATTGATATGCTATTTTTGTGCTGGAAGCCTGTGCAGGGCGGGTATCACATCATTTCTCTCCCAAGTTCTCAGTCTCTAAGAGAATAGCAATTTCCCAGAGACTTGTTGGGAAGGGCAAAGTGCCAATCTAAGATTGCCCCATGCTGTGGCCCTGGTTCTGACTGACTCTCCATCTTGAGGGATGGATGTGGCCAGCTGTTGTGGTACCCGGGAGGGAATTTCCTGTTCTGGCTACAGTACAGAAGAGGTGAATGGCCGCAAGTTTCTAGCCCACAGACCTCTCCGGGTGCTCGCACACCACACACACACACACCTCACACAGACTTTAGGAGATTGAATTTCAGATAGGATAATCCCAGATTGGTAGAAGGTAAAGCCGGGGGCAGATTGGCAGAGGATTTATGTGACGGTGACCTCCCACCCCCCGACCAGCTGCTCTCAGATCCAGAGATTTGGGGAGAGGGAAGGCTGGGGCAGGAATAGCATTGAAGAGGAGTCTCGGGTTTGACCCAAGGCTGTGAGCACCTGGCTGTCAGGGTCCAGCCAAGAAGCTGTATTTCTATATTCTCCATGTTAACTGATGTCACTCAAGGTCTCCAAATTCGAGAACACCAGAGTTGAGCAGCATATGACTGCAGACTTCCTGGTCTATCCTCTTGTTTAACGGAAGAGGAAGTTGGAGCCTGGAGAGGCACAGCTAGTGAGGGGCAGGGCTCCGGACCTAGGTCTTCTCTCAGTTAAGTGACTTTCCTTAGAGTATCCTAAACTAAGCCTCACTCTTAGCATGTAAATGAATGCCTCATTTATGGTTTTGGTCTCTGGAATTAAGAGTGTCCCATCATCACATGAGTGAAGTGACTGGGTGTGACCCTAGCAGCCAGAGTCCTCAACAGCAAGAGAAGTTCAGAGGCAGAACATTGCATGCTTCTTCCACTTTCCAGTTACTACTGTGCTCGCCATCTTGGTTAAGGAGATCAACCTGTGGGAGTATATCCCATGTCCACTCACCAAACCAGACACGGAATAGAACTAGAAAATTTTCTGCCCACACTGAAGACTGAACAAAGGGTGATACTGTGGGTGTCAGGGAGAGGATAGAACCCTGGAGGACTTCCGAGTCAGGGAGGATTGCAAAGGAGCACGGATAGCCTCCGCTCCTTCAGCGCTTCTTTAGCGCTTTCTCCGCTCTTCAGAGAGCAAGGACTGGTTGTGGAGGCGAGATGCAGGAGACCGGAACAGTATGGCCCCTGCAGGACTCACTCCACATTCCTCTCTCCAGGACCGGGAAGCTTTCTTGGGCCCCTCCCCCACCTCCCAGCCCCCACCCAATACTCTACCCCCAGCATACCCTGTTCCCACCCCTCTCCAGTCCTCCTCTGATGTGTGTGGAGAAGCAGAAGTGATGACGTCACCACGGTCGCCAGGGCGACGGGGACGGATAAATCAGGCTGAGTGGGCGGTTGCCATGGTGCGCATTCTCCTGTTGCCACGGAGACTGGGCATCTGCTCCCTTTGTGCTGCCCGAGTGCCTTCCCCCTGGGGTCAAGGGGTGTAGGGGAGCAGAAAGAGAAGCAGACACACCTCCAGTGGTCAGAAGGAATTCTGGGCCTCTGTGGGGTCTCCCTCAGCCTCCTTGGGGGTTCCCTGTGCGATAGCCTCTGTTTGCTCCTACTTTGCAGAATGGAGGCAGCTCTGGTCGATCAATTCCTTGGTTGAGCTCTGACTCAAGACCTGGGTCCTAAGAGCAGGCCTTCCTCACCTAAGAGAGCAACACCTATGGGTGACCCAGGCATTCTGAGGCCAACCTGAGCCCAGAGCTGCACCCCATGAAATCTTCCAACACACCCCCTCTCCCCAATATCTCTAATCCCTTCAGGTCTAAATTCTAGACAAGATTGGCGCTACCCTTTCCTTCCCATCAGCTTAGAGGGCTAAGGCACTTCACTCACTCCCTTCAGTCTGGGGAGGGCTCCTGGATTCTCCAAGGAGGCCCCGGCAGCTTCCTTCTTTCTCTCCTATAGATGAACAGGCCGATCCAGGTCAAGCCAGCCGACAGCGAGAGTCGAGGAGGTAGGTTCTGTAACTTTGGATTTAGCCCCTTTTCTCCTACCCCCAGGCCCAGGGCTTGATGGCGCTGAAGGACAGCCTTTCTTGAGGAAGGAAGTCTGGTAATGCTAAAGAATTATCTGCTAAGGTTGGGTTAAGGAGTGGGTGGTGAGACCTGGCCCATTTGTAGAGATTATAAAACAGGCCAAGTAGAGTTCACATCCTTCAGAGCTGAGTACTGCATGTTACTGAACTCTAATCCCAACTATCAGTTCATCACACCCTACAGCCACTGTTCCCCAGGATGGGGGAGGTGGTGTCAGGAGCAACAGGTATACACGTGAAGGTGGAGGGCTCAGAAAGTGGTCGGGAGACCCTGTACATTCCTCCCCTCCTACGCCCCACCCCCCAGAAGACCGGAAGCTCTTTGTGGGCATGCTAGGAAAGCAGCAGACAGATGAGGATGTCCGGAAGATGTTTGAACCATTCGGGACTATAGACGAGTGCACTGTGCTCCGGGGGCCGGATGGCACCAGCAAAGGTAGCCTTCTGCCTTGTCCCTTCTCTGCAGGACCCAGTAGGGTGCCTTCATGGTAGGCATTCACCCACTCTTCTCCACCCCATCCACTTACTCTAGGCTGTGCCTTTGTGAAGTTCCAGACTCACGCTGAGGCCCAGGCAGCTATCAACACCCTTCACAGCAGCCGGACCCTGCCGGTGAGCCCAGATCCCCTTCTCCTTCCTTGTCTCTCTCCCACTGGCCCGCTCGCCCCTGGCACAGAGCAAAATTCCATTCAGGATAGGATTTCTAATTTATTTCTTTTTGAGTTTTCCCAAAAGAATCAACGAATCAAATACCAAACTCCCATAGCTACTCTTCTCTAGTCCAGTTCTCTTCCGCTCCGTTCCAGTCTCCGCTCTCAACTCCTATCGCTTCTCTACCCTCATCTCCTGGGGGTGTCGGGACCCTGGTTTAGAGGCCCCACCTGCTCAGCACATGCTGATACAGCTGTCCCTAAATGTTAGTATCCGTTGAGTATGAGCTGGAATTCCAGCCGGAACCTAACTAGCTGCTTCCAACAGATGTGGGCCTCTCACAACTCAAAGTTCAGGCACCAGACGGAGAACTCAATCAACGGCGGGGCCCCCGCCGCCGCCGCCGCTGTGTCTAGGACTCTATAACAGCACTTGCAAATGTTCCGATTTAGATTTGATCTGGCTCAGGCTAACATTAAAATGTGATGTGGCACCCACTGAGCACTCCATGAGACCTGGGCGTGGGTCCAGCATCATGGCAGGGAAGTGGAGCAAGCAGCTTAACGTTCCCCACAGCTAATCCGCTGTGGATTGCCAGCACAGATGTCTCTCAGTGCCATCCTTTCTATTTCCACAGGCCTGTCCGTTTTTGTTTTGTTTTTTGTTTTTTTTGTTTTTGTTTTTTTTGGTTTTGGTTTTTTAGTTTAGTCTTGGTTTGTTTTTTTCTTTTTTCTTTTTTTTTTTTTTTGCACTTAATTTCACATTCCTCAATTCTATCTAGCCTTTTACATATCCCAGTGCAGGGAGATGGCGGGATTAGGATCTCCCCATTTGGATTGGGCACTGTAATGGCTGTGCTCCCAAGGAGGCCTGAGGCCAGACGAGGCCCCCAGGGAGCAGACGCTGACTCTTCCTGTGACATGTGGGGCCCATGCCCAGGGTGCGTCATCCAGCCTGGTGGTAAAGTTTGCTGACACAGAGAAGGAACGAGGTCTCCGCCGGATGCAGCAGGTGGCTACCCAGCTGGGCATGTTCAGCCCTATCGCCCTCCAGTTTGGAGCCTACAGCGCCTACACCCAGGCCGTAAGCATGCCCTCCCACCCTCAGTACTAGACCTTGCTCATCTCCATGTCCTTCCCAGGCCCACCCTCTAAACACCAAAGCAGGGGTTAGAGGGAGATCCAGGGCTGGGGGCCGGGCCCTACTCTCCTTTCCCCACCCCACAGCTGATGCAGCAGCAGGCGGCCCTGGTAGCAGCTCACAGTGCCTACCTCAGCCCCATGGCCACCATGGCTGCCGTGCAGATGCAGCACATGGCTGCGATCAACGCCAATGGCCTCATCGCCACCCCCATCACTCCATCCTCAGGTAAGGCCTGTGCTAGGCAGCTGGGGCTAGGGACAGATGCAGGTGGGCAGGGAATGACAGCATGGTGGCAGTGACTAGGTGAAACCACGGGTGCGGGCGGTGCTGGGGGGGGGGAGGTCAGAGAATGGCCTGTTGCTCCACTCTACCTCCCAGCTCTCTGCATCTGTGTGCCTGCCTCTCTGCTCCGTTGCTGTCATGTTCTCCTTCCTAGGAACCAGCACCCCTCCTGCCATTGCTGCCACGCCCGTCTCTGCCATCCCTGCTGCCTTGGGCGTCAACGGCTACAGCCCGGTGCCCACCCAGCCCACAGGGCAGCCTGCCCCTGATGCGCTGTATCCCAACGGGGCTCACCCCTACCCAGGTGGGGCTCTCTGCCTGCCCTCCTCCCTCCGTCCGGGCCCTGCTCCCATTGCTGGTCAGCCGTGGCTCTCCTTCCCTCTCCAACCTCAGGGCTTAAGGTGCTTTTTCTTGCTCTCTTCCTGAGCGGAAATGCTCCTTGGGTTCTTCCTTTTCTTACTTTTTTGTTTGTTGTTTTTAAAGTGGGTTTTTTTTTTTGGTTGTTTTTTTTCTGAAATAGGGTCTCTCTATGCGGTTGGCCTTGAACTCACAAAGATCTGCCTATCTCTGCCTCCCTGAGTATGGCATTAAAGGCATGTGCTACTGAGCTCAGGCATTCTTTGGGATCTTGGCTAGGGCAGCTGAGGCTTAGCGAGGTGATTAGAGTGGCATGATAGTCACAGATTTTACCCAACACTGGGCTCTTCCCCTTTCCTACTGCCATATGCATTTCCCTTCTCATCTCACCCTCACCCCCCAGATGAGGCTCTGTCTGCTGAGAGAAGTGCTGACGGGGTTCCCATTATGTCCCAGACCCACTCATGGCTTGTGATGCTCTCTGCAGCCCAGAGCCCCGCAGCCCCTGTGGACCCTCTCCAGCAGGCCTATGCAGGAATGCAGCACTACACAGGTGAGGCTCTCTAGCCCAGGCCCTGCCCAGGCGGCCGATTAGCATGGGGAAACTGATCTAGGGACTATAGTCTGAGCTTCTACGCTCTCTGCCAACCACACCCTCAGGCCTTCCTGAGAAGCTGTGCTTGTGAGAGTGGCACACACCGAGGACTTGTCTGAGGAAGCCTCTTCTCTGACATCCTCTCAGCCTGTGGATTCCACTGGTTTGGGTGGGTGGGGGTGGCGGGAGGGGGAGGGGGACAAGGCTGGTTGTGAGGAGTCAGGGGAACCCCATTAGTGTTCTCTGTCTTCACCACCCTAGCAGCCTACCCTGCAGCCTACAGCCTGGTTGCACCTGCGTTCCCGCAGCCTCCAGCCCTGGTCGCCCAGCAGCCCCCACCACCACCTCAGCAACAGCAGCAGCAGCAGCAGCAGCAGCAGCAACAACAACAGCAACAACGGGAAGGTGCCAGCCCAGGGCAGGGTCCTGATAGCTGAAAACCTGCAGGGATAAGAACACCCATGTGGTGGGCTCGGGTACTCCCGATGGCTCTTTCCCAAGCTCTGGGCCTATGTGTGAGGACAGGACGGAAGGAGTGGGGACCCTGGCCCACACTGCTGGGGGCCAGGGTTGGTGGCTGCTCTCGACCCCATCTCTGCCAATCCAGTCTGCACTTCCCAGTCTCTGAGCTATCCCTTCTGTCTCTGCTGCCACCCAGGCCCTGATGGCTGCAACATCTTCATCTACCACCTGCCCCAGGAGTTCACAGACTCAGAGATCCTCCAGATGTTTGTCCCTTTTGGTCATGTCATCTCAGCCAAAGTCTTTGTTGACCGGGCCACCAATCAGAGCAAATGTTTTGGTAAGAATATGATGATTCAAAAGATAGAGTATGAACATATTTTGTTTGAACTCTTAGGACTAAGTTTGTCACATCTGAAGGCATTTTAGGATCTCAATGAACTCTATATTTGAAAGCCTGCATTCCAAGGCCACAAAAGAACCATCTCTGACACACCCACTGTCCCATACAGTGGCCACTCAAGCCTATCTCTAGAAAAGTCACAGCTTCATCTTCCTTAAGAAGCAGTCTTGTAGTTCAGAGATCTCAGTATATTTAGTGGCATGAGGTCCTAGGTTCTATCATCTCTCTCTCTCACACACCCCACACGCACGCGTGCACGCACACACAAACACATATACACAGCCCAACCCCATTTCATGTAGCGTGGAGATACTAGATTTCAAAAGGACATAGGTTTCTTTCTGTTGCTTTCCAGTCTTTGGAAGCTTTCTATAGTCCCCTGTTTCAAAAACCACCTACAGGATTTCCAAAAAGAATGTTTCTGAGAGCTCTTAGACTGAGGAAGGGGCCACCCTTCAAAGAATACTGGAAAGTACATCCTAGTTTGTGTGAATGACTAGACTGGATTCACTCATTAAATCTAACATCAACAAAACTATTTCTGATGCCTACTACGTGCCAGGCAGGTTTCATGGTATTAGAGATGCTCAGAAGAAGTAGGGTGGTGCTGGGAAACCACACAAGCTCTGGCCCTAAGGCAGGACAGCGAGGTAGGGCTGGGCCAGGCCTTATGCCCTTCTCACCTCAGGCTTTGTGAGTTTCGACAATCCGGCCAGTGCCCAGGCTGCCATCCAGGCTATGAATGGTTTCCAGATTGGCATGAAGCGCCTCAAAGTCCAGCTAAAGCGGCCTAAGGATGCAAACAGACCCTACTAAGGGCTTCAGGTGGGTGCTGCTCCTGCCCTGTGACCTCAGTGTCAGGATCCACACACTACAGCCAGACCCCTTAAGTGAATGCCCTACCCTTTCACCACCACCCACCCCATCCTGATGCTGGACTTGAGGAATTGGGATCTGGGCCACTTCCCCAGCTATTATTGTTGTAAGTTGTGTCTCCCACCCACATATATGTGTGTGTGCATACACACACACACACACACACACACACACACACTCACCCCAGAGAGAGCCAAGTCTACACCTGTGTCTGCTCCTAGAGTATCTGGTCTCGTTTGTCTGGTCAGCGTCCACGTGTCTGTGTCTATGTCTGTGTCTTTCTGGTTTTCTTTTGGGTTGGATGGAATTCCTATTGTAGGTTCTGGGCCAGGAGGCTGGTTTGGAGAACTGGAGGGTCACAGAGCTACTTAGTTTTGAAACCTGATCTCCTGAGAGGTGGAGACACAGCAGTTCCCATTGCCCTGAACTGCAGGTGGTTTTCCCAGGACAGTGGACCTTGGGGCAGAACACCAGACAGATGGGAGTGGGCGTGGCTTGGTGGAGGAAGTGGAATCATACTGAGTAGCCCCCAGCCCACTGTAGGCTGCTATCCAACCTTGGGGCACAGACTGGTAGCCCTACCTAACTTTGATTTGTTTAATCTCACTTGGACCAAACCTTGAAAAAATCACAACCCAAGAACAATACCCACATTTCTGTTTCTCCCCTTTCCCCCCAATCCTGGCTGCTTAACTCCCCCCACCCTGGGGGCCCCCAGCCCAGGGTCCGTGTCCATTGTCGACTGAAGTCCCCATCCCGGACCCCTGCTCCGGGCCCCTGTAAGTTGCATGGAACGAGCGTGTTGTCTATGGAGCCAATTGTTTGTTATCTGGGGAGGGGCTATGGAGGGAAACAGCCCCCAGCCCAGGCTCAGGGCCGGGCAGCTCGCGGGATGTGCGTGGTCAACAGTGGTTGGTGACTGTGGTCTGTGGTTTTGTGCATTGTTCTTTTGCTTCCTATGTTCCTTTCCAAAAAGGAATGAGAACACTAAGGGCTGGGAGTGGTGTCACCCCATGAGACTCCATCCCTAAGCCCCTCGAGTCATCCCAGCCTCTGCGGATGCTCCCCTCTCCAGGTGTCTGTCTTGTCCATGCACTCCCTGCCCCTTCCTTCTAGTTATCTCTGCCTGCCTGTCTGTTTGTCTCATTTCTTTGCCTCTCTCCTCATCTAGCTTTATCTTCCAGTCATTTTTGACCTATTTCTTCCCAATAGCTTCAGTTTCTGCATTGTCCCATGCCTCCTGCCCCGTTTCTCTATCCTTGCTCTATGCCCTCATAGTTGGAGGGGATGGGGAGGTGAGCAGATGGGTCTGTTGGGACAAGGCCTTTCTGATGGCCTGCCTTTCTCAGGTAGCCATCATAGGTACCATCACTCCCTGCCACCACAACCTTACCCAGAACCCGTGACCAGTACTAGATACCGTCCCTGTGCTTCACCTATATCTCCTTCCTTCACAGGTCTGGAGATACCAGAGGAAGGGGCACTTCACACCCTCTTCCTATGACTGGCCCTGGCCTTCTCTGCACATCTGCTCTGGGCCTTGATTACTCTGGGGCACAAGCTGCTTCATGGCTCGAGGGCCCAGGACCTGGCTCACTCCCACCATCTTGCCTCTCTGAAGGGCCATGGCTTTGCCTCTCTGGCTCCAAGAGCCTATTTCCTCCCCAGTGCCCTTTTGGCCTTTGCGAGGAAGCAAGGAATAGCCTTGAAGGTTCAGGGGCATCTGCCTTCTGCAAAGGCTCCTGAGACGGGCCTGTGCCCACTGTTCCCACTTGCCTTCCCTCAGTGGGCCTGGAATAGCTGTGCAGGCAGCCCCAGGAGGGCAGCAGGGCACCCTCCTCTTTCCTAAGCGCCCTCCCTAGCCTCTTCCCCAGGCAGGGCCTTCTCAGAAGCTGGCTCCCACATTCCTCTCCACCCTCAGCTAGAGGTAGGATATCTCCAAATCTCGGGCTCTCAGCCCTAAAACTCACTGCCTCCCCCAAGATCCCCCTCCAAGGAAGGTGTAGGGGGCCCTGAGGGCTGCCTCTCTGCCAGTCAGTCACAGAGACCCTCCTTTCATGAGGAAAAGACCTTTCCCTGAATCCTTAAAAATGTTTACAGTCTCTGCTGGCCCCTCCATGTAAATACCATGACCACCAGGGCATTACTCAGCCCACCCAGCCAGACGCTGCCATCTCTCTTTCTGGGAGTTTAGACAATGTTGCCCTTGGATTTTTTTTTTTTTTTAATTTTTTCCCTCTCTTGATTTCTCCCTTTGCTTTGGGGGTAATTGGGTATTTGGGGGTAAGTGTATGGGGAGGGCTAAAGGGGTTTATTATCTGATCATTTTCTTTAGGAAGTGGTTTTAGGGAGAAGAACATGGGGTGGGGTAGGAGGGTGAAGGGCAAGAAGGGGTAATCAATTTCTGACAGTTCTCTACACTTATTTATTGAGTTTTAAAGAGTTGGTCTTTTCTGTCTAAATAAAGAAAAAATGTTTGAAAGCATCAACTATGAGTTGTGGAAGGTTGAGAGTAGGATGCTCACACTGGGGAAGGGAGAGGGAGGAAGGGAGGGAAGGAGGGAGAGACGGACGGATGGAGGGAGGGGCTATGGTTTGGCAAAACTTTCCTGAAGGCCAAGCCCTCGCTGTGTCCAGACCTTGCTCATAACTTCATGATCCTACCTGCTCATCTTTGGGGCTTAATTCTAGAATGTTCTTCAGAGTCAAGTCCAGGAAGGAGTATCTGCAGGTGAGTGCAGAGGCAAGCTCTGGTCAGGAGGCCTCTCCCTGTACCCAGCCACGCCCCTCTAAGGTTGGGGTCTTGTAGTTTCAGGAACACTACACTTTAACACTACTATTGCTGTTTATGGTCCTGTGCTGACCCCTTAATGTTCATGTCTTTATTCTCCACAACCCCGTGGGGCAGGGTATAATTTTATAGGCAGGGAATTGGATATTTTGAAGGCTAACTCCTTTTCCCAGGGTCACAATGACAGAAAAGAGAAAGCCATGGAGGCTGAACATTTGTCTAACTCCAGAGTATCAAACAGGCCACAGCAGCGATCCATCCAGCAGAAGGTCTGAAAGTCAATTTCTTTTCTAAGAACTGTTGTTGGCTCACAGGGATCATGTGGTGTAGTATCCTTACTGTGCACTGCCCACCTGCTTGTAGGTAGCTCCTCTCTGCCAGGCCTTAAAAACTTGTCCCACCTCCAGTTAGGATCTGGCCTTGGGTCAGAGTTGGTCAGTGAAAATATGGTTGCAGCCTGGGGGTATAGCTCAGTGGCTAAACATTTGGCAAGGGTGCATTGGGCCCCTCTATACCAATACAGAAAATGAGAAAGAAATCAAGGGAGTGAGAAGAGGAAGTCGGTGAGGGTGAGGAAAGGGTAAATACAAGGGCAAAAGAGAAACTGCAGCAGTGGGTCAGACCTCGAAGCTCACTCCACCGCCTCACTCTTCTCTTTAGCACAGCTCGGATGTTTAAAGGAAGGCAGAGCATGGAGCACATGGAGACCATGGCTGCAATCCCAGCACTTGGGGGACTGAGGCAAAGGGTTCAGGAGTTTGAGGCCAGCCTGGGACAGACAAATTAGGCAGGCAGGCAGACACGCAGGCAGGCAGACACGCAGGCAGGCAGACACGCAGGCAGGCAGACACGCAGGCAGGCAGACAGACAGGCAGGTAGGCAGGCAGGCAGGCAGGCAGGCAGGCAGGCAGGCAGACAGACAGGCAGACAGGCAGGCAGGTAGGCAGACAGACAGACAGGCAGGCACATAAGAAACACTATGGAAATACTCTTTGTGTGTGGCTTCAGGGAGAAGCAAATCTTAGTGTGGTAAAGATCAGGAATGGGGTGGAGTCCATACTCCTGGCTTTTCTTAGGACCAGGGGACATGTTGCCTTCCTCATATTGGTGAGGAAGGCAAGCCTATCATGGCGGTGGCAGGAGGCGGCTTGTTCATAGCTCTAGAGCAGACAGTGTGCTTGTATTTTTTCATTCAGCGTGGTCCATGGGATGGTGCAGCCCTTTAGGGAGCCCATCTCAGTTGTCCTCTCTAGACGTGCTCTCCTAGGTTGGTCTTAAATCCAGTCAAGCTGTAACATTAGAACGACAATGAAGATTAAAGGCCTGACAATAAGGCTCTAGGCAGGACATTTAGCCAGTAACAAAATGCCTGAAATCTAGTGACTAGCTGTGTGTGCATGCATGTGACGGCATAACAAGAAGAAGCAAGTGTAAGGCCAATAGCAGCCGTGGTTAGTGTTTGTGAACTCTCCCCAGAGCTATCTCAGTTTTACAACAGTTTGTAGGTCAGAACAAAGATGGTGAGGTTCATATCAAAAGACTCTCCCAGAATGACTGACTATCTCCTCACTCCTGGTATCTTTGGGCAGATGTGGCAGCACCTCAGGGACTGCTTCTATTGTATGTTCCTAATAACTTGCTGAGGGGAAAAGATATCATATTAACAGAAGGGACAGGACCAAAAACCCAACCCCAAGGGCTATAGACCAGGCTGGCTTCAAACTCAGATCCACCTGTCTCTGGGGTGTTGAGATTAAAGGCGTGCGCAGCCACCACCAGTCTCAGCCTCATTTAATGTGCACACACACATCCCTGTGTGGGGTGAGCACGTGCCGCACATGCGGTGCTTAGAGGACAATTTCTGGAAGAAGCTCATTCTCTCTTTTTACCATGTGGGTCCTGGGGGACTGAATTAGGTCATCAGGCTTGGCAGCAAGCTCCTTAATCACTCAGTCACCTTGGTGGCCCACCGAGTCATAGGTCAACAGTCTCCAAATCATTGTGAGTTCAAGAATGAACTTGAACTCCTGTTCTTCCTGCTTCCACTTCCCACGTTCTGAGATCGCAGGTGTGCACCTACACAGGGCTAACTGTATTTCTCTAAGAGTCAACTTCCTCTTGCCAAATGCAAGATTTCCCTCCATGGACTGGATCCTTACACCTGCTCAGTAGGAACAAGTTACTGCCTTTTCTCTTAGTAAACAATGAAGGAATGACCAGTGGGGCTGGAGAGATGGCTTATCAGTACAAAGTGTTTACTGTTCTTGCAGGGGACACAGGTTTGAGTCCCAACACCCACATAGTGACTCATGACTGCCTGTAATTGCAGTACCAGAGGATCCCAACTCATAAATATGCACACACATACACATAAAAAATCTCTTAAGGAAATGACTCCTGGGGCAGGAGAAGCTGGCTCAGCAGTTAAGAGCACTGGCTGCTCCTCTAGGGGCCCCAGGTTCAATCCCTGCACCACATGGTAGTTGACAACTGTAACTCCAGGTCCAGGGGATCCACTGCACTAGGCATGTATGTGGTGCACAGACCTGTGCAAGAAGGCAAAATACCCACACATTTTAAAAAATAAATGACTCCTAGATATCTATACAGATTTCCCACCTGTGTGTAAATCTGAGTAGTCTAATACTAAAACATGTTCTTTCCAAAATCTTGGGGCTTTTTACTTTGCTTTTCTGGCTAAGATTGATTGATTGATCGATCTATCCATATATTTATTTGCCTGGTACATAAAGAAACCAACAAGGAGGTTGGATCCCCTGAAGCTGAAGATGGCTGTGAGCTACTGTGTGTGCTAGGAACTGAACCTGGGTCCTCTGCAAGAGCAGACAGCGCTCTTTTTTTTTTTTTTTTTTTTTTTTTTTGGTTTTTCGAGACAGGGTTTCTCTGTGTAGCCCTGGCTGTCCTGGAACTCACTTTGTAGACCTGGCTGGCCTCGAACTCAGAAATCCTCCTGCCTCTGCCTCCCAAGTGCTGGGATTAAAGGCGTGCGCCACCACCGCCCGGCGCAGACAGAGCTCTTAAGCAATAAGGCATCTCTCTAGTCCACTTTTTGTTTGCTTGTTTTCTGTCATTTTGAGACAGGGTTTTTCTGTGTAGCTCTGGCTGTCCTGGAACTCATTCTGTAGACCAGGCTGGCCTCAAACTCAGAGATATACCTGCCTCTCTGTCTTCAAAGTACTGCCCCATCCCACTTTATTTTTTGAAATAGAATCCCATGTAGTCCAGGCTGGCTTCGAACTTGCTATAAAGGCACAGATGATCTTGAGTTCCTGACCATCCTACAATTACATCCTAAGGGCTGGCATTACAGTGCACCCACCTGGCCTGGCTCAACTCTTAAAATAGTTTGATTCTCTAGTCACACAAAGCTTGGGAGCCTTTCACCCATGTCACATAAATTCAGAGTCATTAAATCACAAGATTTTGTTTCTACAATTTTTCCTTATATCTATGTCCTTCCTTTCAGTTATTTCTGTCTGCTTCTTAATAGAATAATTATACCAGTCTCCTAATTCATCCCCTCTTCCACATGCTGGAAGGAGAATCAACTCCCACAAATCGTCCTCTAACCTACGTTTACTGAGACACACATTTGAACACACACATACACTGTAAAAACATGGACTGGGAGAATCCTTACCTCCTCCTGCATTCTTGGACATGCCCTACATTCCGCTGACACCAAACTATTCACTGTGCTCTGGACAAGTCTGGTCTTTCTTACCCCAAGCATCTTCACTCTGCATGCTGCAGTGGTCTTGTACACAACAGGAATACTGTTTGATACCTGCTTGATGAAATCCTGCTCATGTTAAATCATTTACATTAAACAGTACTTTAAGATTTCCCTTATATCTTCATCTGTAAATCTTAAGATTATATTTATTATATATGTGCATGCAATACAACTCACATGTGCGCAGAGGATAACTTGTATGAAATCAGTTTTCTCTTTCCACCATGTGGGGCCTAGGATTCTAACTCAGGTTGTCAGTTTTGTCAGCAAGCATCTTTATCTACTGGACCATTTTGCCCTTTCCCATGCTTTTAAGAACAGGGTCTTATGTGGCCCAGGCTAGCCCTGAACTTGCTATGTAGCTGAAGCTGGCCTTGTACTCCTGAACCTCCTGTGTCTGAGTCCTGGGGTTATAGGCATGTACCATCTTTTGTGAAAGTCCTTGTAGCACTGACACCTTTCACTATGTTTCACTATGTTTCCCGTGAGGCTGTGAGCATTCCTGTATCTGCGACTTCGTGGACAGCATCCCATACACAGATTTACTAATGCTTTTACTTTGGCCTCTGTAATTCTAATTCTACCCTTTTATGGTTCCTTATCAAAGAGAAAAAAAGTTTTACGTGTCTAGTGGCCAATGGCATAGTATTTATTAGATTCCAAGTACTATGTGAATGAGACTGTGAATGTCTCTGCCCAAATCCAAACAAAATGTGTCACACTTGGTGGTTCTTGTTCTTAGATCAACTAAGGACCAAAGCAGGTGGTAAAGGGCTATGAAAATACCAAGAAAGGATGATGCATACAAAACGGAAATGTCTGACTCACTGCTGAGCTTTTTAGAGAGCAGACTCTCTTCTGAGTAGGGTGGTGGCCTGGTACCCGGGTTCTCTGTGTAAGACCAAGGACAGCAAGGCCACTTTTATTCTCAGGCACATGATCAGAGGAAGATCACAACCCCCAGACTACCTGGTAGTACCTAGGCACTCACTAGGGCAGATATAAAATATCTCCCCAGCTTTTTATAAATGAGGCACGCATATGCTGGGGTCAGGTGGAACGTGCTATGTCCCAAAGCCTTCACCAGGTTTTACCTGGGCTTGGTTGTGAAGGAGTCTTGTGAACAGTCACAAGACTTTGCAAAGGAGAGCTGAACAAACTGAGAACTGAGGAAGCAGATGGAATCTCTGAGGGAGCCATTGGGGAAAGAGCAGTCCTTCCTTCCTTCCTTCCTTCCTTCCTTCTTCCTTCCTGCCTGCCTCAACTCTGTTTCACTGGTAGCTGGGAAAAGCAGTTAGACGTCCCCTCATTTTCAGACTAGCCATTCCAACTCAACTGTCAAAGGCCCCTCTTTACTTCTTCCCACATAACCCAAAGGATTTGTAGTCTAGGAAACCAAAGAATTGTTTCATCAATAAATCAATTTATTTAAAAGAATATGTTACAATTAATTACACTAAGTAACATTACCAAACAATCTTAGAGTGGTTAGCTCTAGAGCAGGGGCTGGAGAAACACTGGAGCCAGTGGGTCTCTGCATTTTCTCTTCACATTTCATAAATCACAAATAAAAGTACAAGATACTGCAGTGAAAATACAATTAGTTTCTCTCAAATAAATTAAAAGTGTGCATGGCCTGGGAAAAACTGAAGCCCAGCTCACCAGCTTAGAAGGGGGCATGACAGCAAGTTGGCACCCATGATCAGCAGCTAGCCAAGTGCTCCTCCTACCAGGATCAGTCCCTCTTCAGTCTCGCTCCTCCCCAGAGCCTGATTTCCATGCACCCTCAGTTACTGCTGAGAAAGAAGCTGCTGTTATCCAAGTAAAGGAGGCCTGGCAGATAGGCTGAGGGTTAGATTAAGAGGAACCCAAGATGGAGGACTGAAGGAGCATCCTCCCACCCACCAGCTCTAAGTATTCAGCCACTGCTGCTCCTCCAAAAAGAAGTTAGAGCAGCCCTACAGCTGTGAAGGAGCAGCAGTGTGCTGAGGCCGCCCCTCCAGCCAGCACAATGGACAGGACGGCAGAAGGGCCTCTGTTCTGGAGACTTTAGCTCAACTTAAATGCATGGAGGTCCCTTTAAGAAAACTGCTGTCTAGGAGCTGGCCCTTAAGCTGGGAATTCTGAGATGAGAGAGGTGCTCCCTCTTATCAGTGCCCTATTCTGCTGCTTCAGGCAATGAAAGGGGATAATTCTAAGCTACTGGCCCAGGTAACTAAAGGATAAAATTAAATGGGCCAGGCAAGAGGATGCTAGAGCATTTACCTTGTTCCTCCCTGAGAGCTCTGTCAAGGCCTGGGAGCTGCCCTGAACACTGACACATCTGTAGCTGTGCTAAGCTGAGGCCTTGGCAAGGGCAAGGGGGAGGCAGAAAAACAGAGACCAGGATAAAAATACAAAGAGCAGCAGCTCGCTCAAAGCACTACCCAAGCAAAGCGTCCTAGAGCGCCAGGCTTCTCAGGGCCTAAGGATTTTCCTGCTCCATAAAAATCTCTGAGTTTTAGTCTCAGAGAACAGAAACTCAACGTGGAAGAGACAACAGTTGGAGACCAGGAAGATCCTGCTGGAGTGAAGCTGGGAGGGGAAATCCCTTTCCCAGAGACAAAGTGCCCAAAAAACCTGAAGATGCCTCCCTGGGCAGACATGTAGAAGGGATTAGAGAAAGGAAGTGCAGGGGGCTTGGGGGAGGGAGTAGTTACATCTAACACTGCTTCATGGAAAAGAACTTGACCCTGTGGGCCTCTAGGCCACAATGAGCTCCTCCTCCAAGACTGCAGCCCCACTGTGAGCCCATCTCCCTGCTGCAGCTGGGTGTTTTGGTAGCAAGACTACCTAAAGTAGGATGTTCCTACAAATTCTGTTAACCCCAACACATTTGGGGCTGACTCTTCAGGACCTCCAAAGCCCTGTCTACTCTGGAAGGCTGTAGTATAGGCTCTCCTCCTGAGGGAATGGGCTGCAATGTTGCTATTTTTACAGTTTGAACACAGCTGGTCTCCAGAGCATCTTGGAGAGGAAATCAACTGCCCCCTCTTAAGGTACTCAGACTCATTATTAAAGCCAAGAGGGAGAGTTGATCGTGATTAAAGCCTTCAAATCAGGTATTGCCCTCTTCAACTTTAAACACTCACCATATTTGGTACTTTGTGGTCTCACAGTTTTGGAGAGGGGAGGGATGGACTGTCCTAAAAGGTTCACACCTTCTTGGGACAAGTGGCTGCCAGAATAATGGAGACAGAAAAGTAGCCTCATAACGAATGCTCTGCAAAACCAAGGCATGAAAGAAACTTTAAACCAAATCCAACACTGCCAACTACATCCAATTCTGGCTGCCTTTCAGCTACATAAAGCCAAAGACGCAGCCTATGGAGGCTTCAATGTCGAAGGTAAAGTAGATAAAGAGTTTCAAAGATGTGTTTTAGTTGTACCTAACCTGAGTGTTCCTTACACAAGAACTCAAGGTTTGAGAATATTACTCTAGTGTCAGCCTGGCCTCTGTCCCAAATGTCACTTTTAGGTCCTAGGAGGTCTAAGTGCAGGAGCAGGTAAGGAACTCTTCTACTTTTGAGATATGTGATCCAGGATAGCCTTGAACTCATTAGGTAGCAGAGGGATGGACTTGAAATTTCTGAGTTTCCTGCATTCCCCTCCCAAGTGCTGTGATTACAGGTGTGTACTACAATACCACCAACACCCAAGTTTTATGTGCATGTGCAGTTGGGGATGGAACTCAGAGCTTCATGCATGCTAGGCAAGCTCTCTACAGACTGAGCCAGCCCCAGTCCCAGCCCCAACTCCACGTAAAGAACTTTTTAAGAGATTTCTCTTCAGTCTCCTTTGAAGTAAATGGTGGTGGTTAACTAAAATGGACCATATTCCCACTTCTTGGGCCCTCAGCTGTCATGAACAGGGCTCTGATTTGGTTGGCAGAAACCCAGACTAAGTTTACCCAAGGCACTCCCTCCACATACAACTGTTTAAAGAACTCACAGAGGATGTAAAATATAGATGGTTACTGGACAGGAATGGAGGAGGTAAGGCCCTTATAACTCTGAGGCATTGCTTCTTTCCTTCCCTCCACGTCCAACCTTTGTGCCTCAGACAATGGCTTTACTCTACTCCGAGCCCTGTTACAGAAGAGAAGTCTTACAGTTTCCTGTGGTAACAGCTTCCTCAGATTACCCTGAACTCTGTTTTGGATCAGTTGAAAGGAAGCATATAAAAGACCCTAAAGAAACAGGAAAGAGATGCAGGATGGACTCAAAGTCCATTGAAGGACCAGGAAAATGACTTGGAATGGAGACTATAGGTCGTTAAACTCCCTGCAGCCTCACTGCTCTTGAGAAACAGCCTTTCTCCTCCTCAGCACCCTCTTGAAGATAAAGACACTACAATCCTCACTCCTCAGACTCTATAGCAAACCAACAGCCAGAAACTGGACTCAATACAAAAAAGGGAAGAAAACCCAAGCAGGTTGTAAACTTTTCGAGTCCTTCATGAGGAGAGGTATTTTCCCTGTATTTTTTTTTTCCTTTTTAAAGTTTGTTTCAAAATAAAGAGAGCAAGAGAGAGGTCATGAATTCAGTGAAAGGTGTGTAAAAACACAAGCTAAAAAAGGTACTGCCATCAATATGAAATTTAAAAAGAAATATATATATGTATATACGTGCAGCTAATTTGTGTATATATAATTTTTACATACATACATACATATATATGCTTGAACAGTGCAAATGGATGGAGTTCATAGTTCCAGTTTTAAAAATATAGTACAAGGCGAGTCTGTTGGTATGAGGCCCGGGTAAAATGACAAAGATGACTTTGGCGAGTTGGCTGGGCTTGTTTGTCTGATCTCAGTGGACTTCTGGCACTATCAACCTGCTGCTCTCTAACAGCTGAGTTCCAGGGACGTAAAATTCACAGGAAGTTATTAATAATATTTAGCTTAGAACTTTGGGATATAATGACTTTTTTTTTTCCTTTTTTCTTCTTTTGTGTTAATGGTTACTGTCTGACATGGGAGACGAAAAGGCTAAGAGACTGAGGGCAAAGAGAATGGAGAGGGATGAGGAAAGGCTAGGTGGCCACATCCCTCTGTTGTGACCTCGCCATCTGGAAAATATTCTGAAAGGAAAAAAAAAAAGAAGAGTTACTGAGGAGCAGCTCAGCCTCCAATCTGGAGACAACCCTCCAACACGACAGGAGCAGCACACTCCGCTGACGACCGGACTCAACCATCCCAACAGAACCACAGCCGCTCAGAGCACAGAGGACTCTTGAGTATTTACCTCCTGGCTCGGTCTTCCTCTTTTACAAGAGACAATTCAGATCTAAGGAGGTTGCTATGCCCAAAATCACAGATAAAAGAAGCAGGAGAAATTCCAGATGACTTCCAAAGCCCAGTGTTCTTTCTACTATAGCAAGAACACCAACTTCCATGTGACTGACTATACTTCTTCATTTTCTGATTTTCTTTGAGAATAAGTAGCTAAGTATTTAGACAGAGTCTTCTAAATTCTGCTCCAGCACTGACACCTATAAACAACAGGAGCAAAAACTTTCCCCCACATTTACGTTCTTGGTTAGTGAAGAAAGACTCTATTGTAACTTAACCAGTCAGATGGCTGAAACCCTGGACAGGCGCGCTCTGGGGTCAGGAACAGCATGGAGAGTTATGTGATTAAAAAACAAACAACAACAAAAATCAAACAAACAGGCAGAAGAGGGTCCATGAAGTCATGAGTGACGGGAGAGCCTGCAGCCAGTGTCCACCCTCTACACAGGGGGAGAAGCAGGGCTTTTTTGCATAGCCCATTCACCATCCAGAGGCCAACCTCGCTGGGAGAATATCCTGGCTCACATGGGATAATCAGTCTCTAACTAATATTCCTAGAAAGACAGAAATGGAGGTGAGGGTCCTGGTATTTGGTCATGGTCCTATGAATTGTAGACAAGAAGAGGAATAAATTAATTCAAGAATTCTTTAGAATTACCTCTTTTCTCCACTTGAGCTCGCAGAACACCCTCTCAAAGCACTCATGCATGTAATTGAACTGGAAAAAAAAAGGCAGCAATACTCACTGACTCCCCAAGACCAAGCACAAGGCCATGCCTTTGAACTTTAAGTCTATCATCCCATCTTCCAAACCCACCCAGGACAGAAAGAACCACAAACCACAGAACTGACTATCTATTGTTCTCTAGCTCCTCCTAGTGCTGACGACGACACACAGCACAGCGTGTGAATTCCACAATTCCAGATGAACGAAATGTCAAAGTGGTCCATCTTTATGGTCCTTAAGGTCTTTATGGTCATTAACAGACGCACTATGAAGGGCATGCAAGGGTACAGTGGTACTCATCTTTAATCCCAACACTTGGAAGGCAGAAGCAGGGAGTTTTGAGTTCAAAGCTACCCTGGTCAACATTAGCAAATTCCAGGCCAGCCAAGGCTAGATAGTGAGACCCTGCCTTAAAACAATAAGCAACAAACACCAACTATGGTGAGACAATGGAGAGAAAGTTCTCCGAGTTGACTCTGTTGCCTCAGAGAGTTCATGTGACTTCTCCTTTAGTTCCCACTAGGATTTACTTCAAAAGTTCAAAGCCCAATCTACTTTTCCCACACCTCCCATCTCCCACTCACATATGGTGTGAAGATTTTAACCCATCGAGGCTTCTTCTCTCCTCGCGCATATTCAAAACAGAAGGCCATTCCTTCTTCATCTGTGTCCCATCGCTGCATCTCATCCCATTCAAACGCTATTACCTGGTTCTAGACAGCCAAGAACATCAGAGTAAGGTCTACAGTTTAAGTATGAGAGTACTGGGGAGCTAAGGCAAAGGGACTCTGATGGAATCAGGGAAAGGCTGTGACAATAGAAACTTAGGCTGCTGGGGTCACTCAGTGGGTAAGTGCTTCCTGGCCAAGTTGACCTGAATTTGAGCCCCAGAACCCACACAAAAGTAGAAGAAATTGACTCCACAGAGTTGTCCTGTAACCTCCACACATGCACCAGGCATGGCATGGGCACGAGTATACACACACACACACACACACACACACACACACACACACACACCTCACCCCATTTACACATGCAATACTAAAATGCATAATTTGGAGCTAGTAAAATAAGGATCACTGTGGACTGATTATCGTCGTCAATAGTGTTCATTTCATTTGCTCCAAAAGGAGGACCTAAAACACAGAAAGTATCCAAGTGTCCGTTGACAGAGCTCCTGGCCCAGTTCCAGGCTGAACTCTTACCTCCAGCTGCCCTTCTTCAGTGCAGGCATGAAGTTTAAAGTGCGTGATGCTGATGGCTGTGATAACATGCCCCTTCCTCCTGGAGTCACAGGCACAGTGAGGGAAGATGATTTCATTGTAGCCCTCGCAGGTCCTTAGCATGTTGAGGTACTGAACAAACAAATGAAAGGTAGAACCAGGTTACAACGATGCTGACGCCCAGTGCAGTTACTGAGATGGACAAGAGCATCTGACCCAGCCATCTGAGACCCGGCTTCTGATCTCACACTTGTCCCAGAGTTGGGACAGGCTGTGATACTCCTTCATCCCATTCTCAGCTTTTCCTTCATAACTTTAACACCGAGTTCTCTTTAAGACGATACAGAAATGAAATGACAGAAGGGACACTGTGGTCAAGGGCAGTGGCATCAGAGAGGAATTCACATTGGCAGCCAGTGTGGCCCTCTGCTTTCGCTGTACTTAAGGGATGGAAATCTAGCCTATCTTCATAATAGCTTCTCTTCATCTCTTCTATAACCAAAAATTACCCTGATCTTAACGATGAAGATAAAACTACTCCATGCCTCACACTCATAACATGTTAAAATTAAGATAAACTAAAAAAAAAACAAAAAAAAAACCCTAGTCATTTTAAAGAACCCAGAGTGGGATAAACCTATCTAGGTCACTTGTCAGAAATGGCACAGTTAGAACCAGAGCCCAGGTTTTCCTCTTTCCACCACCAACTAATTCCTAAGTGACTTGGTTGTCCCAAGTCCCACTATATGTGTGGTAGCTACTTTTAATTGTCAACTCGACACAATCTAGAATCAACAGAGAAAGGAGGCTGAGTGGGGAACTGTCTAGACTGCGTTTGCTTATGGATAGTCTGTGGAGGTTATCTGATTGATGACTGACTGATTATAATTGATAAATGATTGGAAAACCCAACCTAAATGTGAGTGGCACAATTCTCTGGGTCTCGGTTTTGGTCTGTATAAAAAGGGTGAGCTGAGCCCTGGCATGCATGTCCGAGTTAACTCATCTGTCCGAGGGTGCAGTAAGCAGCTGCTTCAAATTCCTGCTAACTTGACTTCTTTGCAGTGGTGGACCATACCCTGGAAACAGTGAACTAAATTAAACCCTTTCTCCTTAAGCTTCTAGTCAGAGTATTTTATCAGAGCAGCATGGATGAAAATAAGTCAATGTGCCTCCTTAAAAACCATCTGGAGTCATATCCAGTGAAATACGTGATCTTCACAAGATCAATCCAGAGATGGCTTCAAACAGTGAGGGTCCCTTGACTTTGCTCCCTCCCCTCTACTGTTAACAGCTGTTCTCTAACAACTCGTAAGCCCAAGTTGAACAAAGAATAGAAGACACTTGGATAGAGCATAAAAAAAGCAGCAAAGAGCTAAGGAAGGGAATAAAAAGATTCATGGTCTCTGAGCTGGAGTCCTTTCAAAGGCTGCCTCAGAAATAAGCACATAGGCTTCAAAGTCACTGCTGCCATGTGCAGAAATGTAGCACCCTCAGTGACATCCACAGATGGGTGGGAATTCCAAACTGAAAACCAGACAGTTGTTATTTCTCTTACCAAGACAGAAGGAATGACACCAGCAAAAAGACAAAAAGACACACGGCAATCTGTGGCTCTGCCACTGGTGAGTGGTGAATGACACTCCAAGTACTGCCACTGTTGTTGGGATAGTGGGTCCACGGGAGCGGGGGTCACAGCCTGACCACTTCATATTTTTTTCTTCAGTAAAATAAGAACTTAGAAGAAAAGCACAGAAGGGCAGCAAGGGTAGAGCAGGGTGAGTTCAGAAGAGCCGTCATAATTCAAAGCCTCGCTCTTATTTCCTCTCGCTCCGCCACACTATACTACCTCTTTCCTTTTTATTGCCCTTCCTTCCAGTAGACATGCTGTGGTTTACTCCTGCCCCATCATCACGAGTAGAAGAGCAAACCCTGCCACCCACCCACAGGAAGTGTGACAAGACGCAGGTGCAATGGAACGTGCAAAAACTCTTCAACAAGGCCTGGGACAGACCTAAGCCCTGAGAGCAGTGACGCGTGCGTCACTCAGGCCACCCTGTGCCCAATTCCAAACTGCACTATTTCCTAGCTACATGTACAACCTCACACAAGTCTCTTACTCTATAAACAGGAAAGAATGATGGCACTTATGTCATAATATTATTTACTAGCATCAAATATAAAATATTTAGCACAGAATTTGACACACGATTAGATGATTAGTAAATGATAGTTTTAAATTTGGTTTTTTTTTTTTTTTTTTTGGAGACAGGGTTAGTTTCTCTGTGTAGCCCTGGCTGTCCTAGAACTCACTTCATAGTCCAGGCTGGCCTTAAACTCTCAGAAATTCACCTAGCTCTGCCTCCTAAGTGCTGGGATTAAAGGAGTGTGCCACAACTTCCACCACCTCCACCACCACCTGGTGATAGTTAAAATCATTTTAAAAGGACTCTTATCGTTAGTCAGGCTCATCCATGTTCTCTCTGAAGAACAGCCTGAGACGTGGGGAGTGGTGGTACACCCACTTGGTGGATAAACAAGAATGGCTGTGAAATGACAGATCTGGAAATTACTTTTAAAAATTCCAGAGTAGGGGCTACACTCTCAGATGACCAGCGTCTGATTCCCAGCACCCATAATGGGGGTCTCTCAGCTGTCTGTAACTCCAGCTCCAGGAGATCTGATGCCCTCTTCTGGATTCGTTGGGCACTTCATGAACATGGTACACATACAAGCAGGAAAACACACATACACATTAAAAAAAAAAATAGTGCCGGGCGGTGGTGGCGCACGCCTTTAATCCCAGCACTTGGGAGGCAGAGGCAGGCGGATTTCTGAGTTCAAGGCCAGCCTGGTCTACAGAGTGAGTTCCAGGACAGCCAGGGCTACACAGAAAAACCCTGCCTCGAAAAAAACCAAAAAAAAAAAAAAAAGTAAAAGATCTGTATGACAAAAACTTCAAGCCTCTGAAGAAAGAAATCAAAGAAGATCTCAGAAGATGGAAAGATCTCCCATGTTCATGGATTGGCAGGATCAATATAGTAAAAATGGCCATCTTGCCAAAAGCAATCTACAGATTCAATGCAATTCCCATCAAAATCCCAAATCAATTCTTCATAGATCTAGAAAGAGCAATTCTCAAATTCATCCGGAATAGCAAGAAACCCAGGATAGCAAAAACTGTTCTCCACAACAAAAAATCTCCTGGGGAAATCACCATCTCTGACCTCAAGCTCTACTACAGAGCAATAGTGATAAAAAACTGTTTGGTATTGGTATGGTGACAGGCAGGAAAATCAATGGAATAGAATTGAAGACCCAGAAAAGAACCCACACACTTATGGTCACTTGATATTTGACAAAGGAGCTAAAAACAGTGGAAAAAAGACAGCATTTTTAACAAATGGTGCTGGATAAACTGGAGATCAGCATGCAGAAAAATGCAAATCGGCCCATTCTTATCTCCTTTTACAAAGCTCAAGTCCAAGTGAATCAAGGACCTACACATAAAACCAGACACACTGAAGCTTATAGAGGAGAAAGTGGGGAAGAATCTTGAACACATGGGCACAGGGGAAAAGTTCCTGAATAGAACACTAACGGCTTACGCCCTAGGAACAAGAATCGACAAATAGGACCTCATGAAGCTGCAAAGCTTCTGTAAGGCAAAGGACATGGTCAGTAGGACAAAAAGGCAACCAACAAATTGGGAAAAGATCTTTACCAATCCTACATCCAATAGAGGGCTAATATCCAAGGTATACAAAGAACTCAAGAAGTTAGGCTCAAGAAAGTCAAATAACCCTATTAAAAATGGGGTAGAGTAGCTGGGCGGTGGTGGCGCATGCCTTTAATCCCAGCACTTGGGAGGCAGAGGTAGGCGGATTTCTGAGTTCGAGGCCAGCCTGGTCTACAGAGTGAGTTCCAGGACAGCCAGGGCTACACAGAGAAACCCTGTCTCGAAAAACCAAAAAAAAAAAAAAAAAAAAAAAAAAAAACTTGGGGTAGAGTTAAACAGGGAATTCTCAAGTGAGGAAACTCAAATGGCTCTAAAGCACCTAAAGAAATGTTCAGCATCCTTACTTATCAGGGAAATGCAAATCAAAACCACACTGAGATTCCACCTCACACCAGTCAGAATGGCTAAGATGAAAAACTCAGGGGACAGCAGATGCTGGAGAGGATGTGGGGAAAGAGGAACACCTCTCCATTGTTGGTGGGATTGCAAGCTGGTAAAACCACTCTGGAAATCAGTTTGGCGATTCCTCAGAAAATTAGACATAGTACTACCTGAGGACCCAGCTATACCACTCCTGGGTATACACCCCACATATGCTCCTACATGTAATAAGGACACATGCTCCACTATGTTCATAGCTGCCTTATTCATAATAGCCAGAAGCTGGAAAGAACCCAGATGTCCTTCAACTGAGGAATGGATACAGAAACTGTGGTATATACACAATGGAGTACTATTCAACTACTAAAAACAATGAATTCATGAAATTCTTAGGCAAATGGATGGAACTAGAAAGTGTCATCCTGAGCAAGGTAACCCAATCACAAAAGAATGCACATGGTTTGCACTCACTGATAAGTGGATGTTAGCCTAAATGCTCAAAATAAACAAGTTTCAATTCACAGACCACAGGAAGCTCAAGAAGGTGGAGGACTGAAGTGGGGATGCTTGGGTTCCTCTGAGAAAGGGAACAATACACTTACAGGAGCAATAATGAAGGCAAAGTGTGGAGCAGGGACTGAAGTAAAGGCACCCTAAAGACTGCTCTACCTGGGGATTCACCCTATAAACAGTCACCAAACCCCAACACTACTATGGACGACAAGAAGCACATATCAAAAGGAGCATGCCATGGTTGTCTTCGGAGGAGCCCTGCCAGAGCCTTACATATACAGAGGCAGATGCTAGCAGCCAACCATTGGTCTGGGAGTGGGGTCCCCAATGGAGGAGTTGGGGAGCGGTCCAGAGGAGCTGAAGGGGTTTACAGCCCTATGGGAACAACGATGTTGGCCACCCAGACACCCAGGACTCTCAGGGACTAAACCATCAACCAAGGGGTACACATGGTTCCAGTCAAAAATGTGGCAGAGGAATGCCTTGTTGGGCATCAGTGGGAGGAGTGGTCCTTGGTCAAGTGAAAGCTAAATAGATGCCCCAACAAGGGGAAATGGGGGGGGGAGGGAGTGGGAATGGGTCGGGTGGAGGGACATATACTTGGAGGCAGGGAGTGGGAGGAGAGGTTGGGGGGTTTTGGGGAGGAGGGAAACTGGGAAAGGTTTTACCACTTGAAATGTAAATGAGGATTATATTTAATAAAAAAAAAATAGTAACTTCCAGGATAAGGGCTGGGAAGTTAGCTCAGTGAAAGAGTACTTGCCAAACTTGTAAAGCCCTGGGTTCAACCTTCAGCATCACAGAGAAGCAAGCAAATAAAAAACCAAATACCTCCAGTTCAAAATAGAGGCAAACAAGCCTGCAAGATCAGAAAGGTGAGGACTGCAGCACTGTGCAGAGGTGGGACCTGGGGCCTTCTGTACTTCCTGTACCACCCTTTCAGCTTCTCTGTGCACTTAAAAGTCTTATAATAAAATGGTAAAGGGAAAAGAATACCTGAGCCCAGCCCACATCAATGCACTCCAATCCAATTAGAAACACTGACACACTCAATGCACAGCAATTCTGCTCGCAGTGCTTAAAAGTCTGTAATGTAGGCGGTGTCACACAACCTGAAGATGAGGTCTGCTCAAGTTCTTTAACAAAAAAATGACTAGCATAAAAGAAATGTACTGAGAATTATCTTGTTTGGGATACACTTCTGCTGTTCTGACAAACATACCTGCCATATTCCTAGGAGGGCCTTTTACTATACAGATTTGTTTGTGGGGGGAAGGATTACGCCTTTGAGGTAGGATCTTATTATGTAGCTCAGTAGGTGGGCCTGGAATAGGTTAAGTACATCAGGCTAGCCTTAAACTTGTGCTCTCTGTCTCTGCCTCTTGGGTACCAGTGTCACATGGTTTTACCCATCCATACCCAGCCCTCCATATAGGTTTTTTAAAAGCAGCACACAGACAAAGTCAAAGATTAGAAAAAGTGATCAGAAGAGATGTGGACCACTGTGTATCCTGAACGCTCTATGGTATCAAGAAAGTGATTATTCCTGGGGCCCCTCCCACTGCCATGTGGAAGAAACGGAAACCTGCTCTCCCTTGATTCAGGGGAAACACACACTAGAGCACCAATCCCAAAGCCTAGTTCTGCTCTGACCAGCCACATGACCCCAGATACTGTGGTTTGAATGGGAAATGTCTCAAATAGGCTTGTATGTTTGATCACTTGGGTTTCCAGTTGGCTGACACTACTTTTGGAAGACTGTGGAAATATCAAAAGGTGGAACCTCACTGGAAGAGGTAGGTCAGTGGGGCAGGCCTGGATCAGCCATCTCCCACTCATGCCATCACGACAAACTGTCCCCTCAAACTACTAAGCCTTGGTGAACTCTCCTTCCCTTTAGTTGCTTCTTGTCTGGTATTTGGTCCACTTCTTTGTAAAATGAGGCTAACACTTCATAAGCATTCTAGAACAGTACCAGCAAATAATGAATCTCCTCTTCTTGTCCTTGGATTCAAGATATCACCCTGAAAGCAAAAAATCTTCAATAGAGTTCTTACTGGCCTAAGTTCTAAAAATAACCTGAGTGGAAACTGAGGGCACCCATGTCCTTGATGAGAAGGCAGGGGTAGTCTTAATCAGGACATAGGTCTTTGGAGACTCCCAGGTTGGTATTATTTCTCAGTTTTAAGTAGACAATTGCTACATTGCTGAATTTGTACCAAGCTTGAAAAGAAACATCGAAAACTTAACATAAATTCCAAATTGCAAAAGGTGAATTTTTATTTTCTAACATATTTACAACATGTATGTAAAAACCAAAGATTTAAAGTTAGGCATGGTGGTACACATTTATCATACTAGGACCTGGGAGATAGAAGTGGGAAAATGTTCAAGACCAGCTTTGGCTATAAAGCAAGTACCACCCAAGCCTGGGCATATGAGACCCTGTCTAAAAAACAAAGTGGTCACACAATTATTCTGTCCATTGTCTTATATGACTTAGATAAGTAGAGAGGAAAGGTATAGTAAAGGACACTTGATAAATGTTCAATAGTTAATAAGACATAGGCTTGGTACTTAGCAGAGCAGAACACTTTAGGTGAATCGGTTAAGGTTCTATTCTAAAGAATTCTGTGCTCTCCAAGCTGACCTGCCGAAGGTCAAACCAGGCTTAATGGAAACAAGGGCCTGAGAGGCACCTTGGGAGCCAAGTTTCCCTAAACTCTTACTGAAATTCTGAACCTCTTTAGGTTTCACAATCTCAAGTATGCTTTTTTACATATTTATTTTTATTGTATGCATATGCATGTTTGCCTTCATGTATGTTTGTATACCACATGTGTGCCTGGTGCTGTGAAGGCCAGAAGGCGGCTTCGGATCTTCTGGAACTGCAGCTATACACAGTTGTAAGCTGATAGGAGTGATGAGAACTGAACCATGGTCCTCTCTCTAAGAGCCAGCAGTGCTTTTAACCACTGAGCTATCTCTCCAGCCTCTAAGACAATGAGCTTTTGTTTGTTTGCTTGTCTTTTGAAACAAGACCTCACTAAGTAGCCCTGGTTGGCCTGGACTCACTATGCAGGCTGGCCTCACTCACAGTGACTTGTTGGCATATGCCATCACTCTTGGTCCCAGTGCTATTATTATCTTAAAGAACAGATGTAGCTTGTGCTTTAAAATGTTTCATAGAAAAAGTCCCTTAGCCAAGATTCTGCCAATATTTAATTTATACTCAAAAGATTTTTGATTTTCTATTTCAGTCTGCTAGTATGTAGTGGTAAAACAATTCCTTGATTTCTGGTGACTTTCTATGGGAAGGAGATTTTTTATCATATAAGTGGTAAAGTGACTAACTATCCCTCCTAGATGTAAAGTCAGGTATGGGCTAAGGTCAATGCTGACCCTATTCACTTTCTAACTTAATATGTATGGATATGGTGGGTGGTCTCTGATGCTGAGACAAGGTCACACTACATGTCTAGGTTGACCTCAAACTCAAGCTTGTTGGATAGCTCAGTCTGGTCTTAAATAATGATCCTCTTGCCTTGGCTTCCTGTGGGCTGAGATTATAGGTGTATTTCACCATACCTGGTCCAATTAAATTAATTTAAAATAGATAATAAGTACACAGAAAGTAAAAAATAATTCAAGTAGTGTATCAGAATGATTACCAGTGTACTCATCACACACAAGGAACACTGCAAAAACTTTAGCTATACGTCATCTGCCAAGAGAGAAATTTGTAAATGCTTATGACTGAAATGTTTTAAACATTCTTTATCAGTTTTATTTTTATTATTATTTTTTACTAGTTAAACTTTTTTTTAGAATGTCCTGTACTCATGGCTGGTACAAAGTAAAAACTAACTCTAAAACATCTGAAGAGGACGCTAGGCAGCGCTGTCTGACAGAACTTCCCGCACCGGCACTGGAACCAGCACATGGCAGCCGCTGGCCTCACATGACTATTTAGCACCCAAAACGTGGCCAGTAGAGCCAAAGGAATAATTTTTAATAGTTTTAAATCTAGATTTAAACAGCCACAAGAAACTACTAGCAGCTAAGTCAAACCCACGTCTAGGAAATCATACGAGGAAAGCATCGCTGAGCATAACTGTCTAAACAAATGGAAAAGATCAAGGTTAAAAGCAACGGCTTTGCTACCTGACAACTAAACTCAGTTTTAATGTGAAAGGCCTAACTGAATGTGGTGGCTTACTCTTGTTACCTCACCACTGTGAGGCCGATATAGGATATTCAAGTCAAGTTCAAGGCCAGCCTAGTCAACATGGAGAGTTTGAGGCCAGCCTGGGCTACATACCAAGCTCCAGGATGACCTGGCTGAGACCTGTTCTAGGATAATTAAATACTAAAAATTTAAAAAGAAAAAAATCTAAATACTAGTTCTAGATTATAATGTTTTTAAAGGTTTTTTTTTTAAACTTACTTTATGTGCACTGACTGTTTCACCTGTATGTACATATGTAGACCATGTGTGTGCCTGGTGCCCATAGAGGCCAGAAGAGGCATCAGATTCCCTGAGACTGGAATTACAGACAGCTCAAAGCATCCGCGTGGGTGCTGGGCATATCAACAGTGCTCTTAATTGCCAAGCAACTCTCCAGCCCGTAGTGTGTTTTATGGTCACTGTTGTTGGTTTGAGACAGGACTCAGTATCCCAGAGCCTGGCCTTAAACTCACTACACAGCTAAGGGCAACCTTCCCTGCCTGTCTCCACCTCCAAAGAACTAGGATTACAGAAGTGGATCACTATCTCCAGCTTTGTTTTTTCATATTTTCAAACAAATATTTTTTGGTTATTACTAAAATTTATAAATTATTAAAAATTAAATCACTAAAAACTATATGCCTATGTATAATCTAAACTTTTTTTTTTGTAGTAATGGGGAAACACAAGGATTTTACATCAAAGTCAGTATGTTCCACCTCTCAATTTATCAAGCCTCTGACCAGGCTGTGGTACCTTTCAAAACCAGATAAAACAGGACATTTAAGAAGTAATGGAGACACAAACTTACCATGACCATCTTCCTTTGTTCATATAGCTTCTGTAACTGGTAAGACTTCTCTTCTGCTTTAATGTAACCTTTCTTTACATCATCAACAGCCTATCACGAAACAAAGGCAGAGAAAGAAAATTTATTCAGATGCATTTTCAGGAGAGCTTGTGTTCACCTAAACTATCACCAACATCGCCACAGTGAACGCCACAGTGAACCGTGACCCCACAGGTGCCTTCACTAGGATAACTAGCATGGAAGGATATGAGAAACCTCTGCGGAGAGCACAGTTAACCACGTGATGACAACGAAGAGAGCGAGAATTGAGACTGCATGTTATCTTTTAAAAATAACAACGAGCCGGGCGGTGGTGGCGCACGCCTTTAATCCCAGCGCTTGGGAGGCAGAGGCAGGCGGATTTCTGAGTTCGAGGCTAGCCTGGTCTACAGAGTGAGTTCCAGGATAGCCAGGGCTACACAGAGAAACCCTGCCTCAAAAAACCAAAAAAAAAAAAAAAACAACGATAAAATAAAGCATAGGCATGGCAACAAGTGTGCACTGTGCAGTTATAACAGGAGCAGCTGTAACCATAGTTACCAGAGAAGCCTACAACAGAGCTCCCTAGGCAGGCCAGTGAGAAACTCTCATACACACACACACACACACACATACATACATAATGCATGTGTGTGTGTGTATGTATTTCTCATCATGATCTATATCTCTCTATGAGGGGGGGAGGGGAGGGGGGGAGATTATGATGAGGAAGGAATGGAGTAAGATCATTGATGTTATAATATTAAGGTTCAAATTATTTCCCATTGTGTTTTACTTTTTTGATTGTTTTTTATACACTGTTCCTTACTCAGGCCTATCTGGCATTACCAATGCAGACTAGACGACGGATCAGGACCTCATGATCCTCCTGACTCAGACTTGAGTTCTTGGAATACAGGTGTGTGTGTCACCACACCTGGTTTCCTAGAGTCCTAGGAAAAGAGTCTGAGTTCAAGACTGAAGGCAAGAACTGGATCAATGCCTAGCTCTATATCTCCTGCCAACGTCTACTTCAAAGTCACCTAAATCATCTCAGTTTGGCAGATAGCCACACAGTCAGATGACTACAAAAAAAAAAAAAAAGAAAAGAAAAAAAAGAAATTAACAATTTTTTGTAGTGATAAAATTTTTATGAAATTATCTCTTGCAATCAAAGTTTTTATGATCATCTTTACATAATTCTACATGTTATGCTTACTGATAATTTCTTCCTCCTATACTGGGGATTGAACCCAGAGGCCTCATGAACACTAGGCAAGCACTCTATCACTGAGCCTCATATCTAGCCCTAGTACCAATACATTTTCACTTTTTTCCAGATCTTGCTATGGTAGTCCAGGTTGGCCCTGAATTTATAATTCTCTTGCTTCAGCCCCCAGAGTGTTGGGCTTACAGGCATGTGCCACACCTCAGCAGGCTTTCATGGAAACTCTTCTCCTAACTTCTCAATTAAAAAAAAAAAGACAGATAAATAAAGTTTAATCAAGGGCTGGAGAGATGGCTCAGCAGGTCAGAGAACTTATTGTTCGATTAGAGGACTCAAGTTGAGTTCTTAGCACTCACAACTACCCATAACTCCAGTTCCAGAGGATTTGACATCTTCTGGCCTCCACAGGTACCTGCATACACATAATACACATGAATTCACAAAAGCACACACACATACACATAGAAAATATTTTTAAAATATTGTACTTTGTAAGTATGCAAACACTTAAAGTGTTCAAAGCCACCTACTTTACTGGCTTCCTTTAATCATGTAAAAATACTGTATGTGAGGTTTATTCTTCATGCTCTTATTTGTAACTTTCCATTTGCAAACATTAAATTCTTGCCAATTAACTGCAAACAATAACCTTTTTTGTTTCTCTGTGTAGCCCTGGCTGTCTTGGAACTCGATTTGTATACCAGGTTGGCCTTGAACTCAAGAGATCTACTAGCCTCTGCCTCCTGAGTGCTGAGATCAAAGGCATATGCTACCACAACCACCTCCACCCAACTACAATAACCAATTTTGTCATCAAATCTTTCACAATAATCAAATACCCAAACTCCTTTAGATTCATTCAACCGTTTTAAAAAACTGGTAACAGCTCTCATCTACTGCCACGCCCTCTTTTCCTTGCAAGTTTCTTTTTACAGTCTCATGAGTTTGAGGATGGAATAGCATTAGCTTATGTATAATCTGTCAGATTTAGCTAGAATTTTAAAATAAACTACCAATGAAAAGACTCATTACCATCATTAGGTAATATCTCACCAATTCTAAGAGACACATTTACTTCACAATCTCTAAGACTGGGATGTATCTCACAACGAGTAATGTACTAGTTTTTACCTGGCAATTTCTTTCTTAAAACAAAAACAAAATGGTGCATAATTTAAGATATCTTAGAAAAAACTAAATGTATTAGATTCTCCATCATTAAAACAGGGTTACAAAGTAACTAAAACTAATAAAGAAGAAATTTAATACTATTTCACAAAACACACAAAAAAATCATCTGAGACTTGAATACTATTAGTAGAAATATAAAATCTGACCACAAAACAATAACATAATAGTTCTTCAAAAAACTGGAAAGTGGTTAAAATGCTTGCTCTGAAAGCATATGGACCTGAGCCTGGATCCCTGGGAGCTTGCTGGACAGCCAATCTAGCCAAATGGGTGACCTCTGGGTCAGTGAGAGACCCAATCTCAAAACAAAGGGACAGTAATAGAGGAAGACTTGTGACTTTAAACTCTGGCCTTCCATGCACACAAGTATGGGTGCACACATTCCATACACATATGAACAAAAGCACACATGACACACAAATTGGAGATAAAATTACCAGCAGGATTCAGCAACATCAATTCTAAGCATACTGAAAAAGGGGGATTTCAAATGAACATCTGCGCGTCAATGTTCGCAGCAGCACTATTCAGCCAAGTGGTAGGAGCAACATAATGTTAGTCAGTTTAGAATTCCACTACAGGAGGCAAGTTATGGTAATGGTGGTTGTACAGGGGTGGAGGGAGGGAATCGAGGCACTGTTGTTTAATGTGCATGGAATCTCAACATCAAAAGGGTCTGGAGACCTGCTGCACAACAAGGTAAGCAGCTTACTGCTCCTGAACAGCCCGCTCTTAAGAGTCGACTGTATGAGGGTCAGGGCTTCAAGGTTATCCTCAGTTAAGACCAGCCTGTTCTACAGGAGACTGTAGTGTGTGTGTGTGTGTGTGTGTGTGTGTGTGTGTGTGTGTGTGGTGTGGGGGGACGGGGGGGGTAGGATAAGAGTAACCACAAGGAACTGATATGAAGGACAGAATAAAGAAATTCCATATGAGAACCAAAAGAGTTCAAAAAAGAGAACAATAGGTTAGAAGTTATCAATTTAATCATTCAAACAATTTGCCAGATCAGAAAAGACAGAATATCCACACAGAGCTCAACGGAAAATAAATCCAGAGCAGGATACATGATTCTGACCAGGCATGATGGGACATGCCTACGATCCCCACACGGAATCTGTAACGCAAGTAGATACAGAGGTCAATGCCGGGACTACATACTGAGTTCTATATAAGTGTGATGGCTAATATTGGTTGTCAACTTGACATCTGCAATCAACTAAAATCCAACAGCTGAGCATACTTGCATGTACTGATTAGCTACTGTATTCATGAACTTTCTATCAGGTGGCAGCCATTGCTGAATCAGTGGACTAATGGGGCACCTGTAAGGTAGTCTAATAAACACACACGCATGTACATGCATGTACACAGTGATTCTGTATCATTGAAGAACCCTGACTAGTCAGATTGTGGTACCAGGAGTAGTTCTAGAGAGACAGAATTATAAGGATGATTTTTCTTTCTGTCTTTTGTTTGCTTTTTCGAATCAGAGTTTCTTTGTGTAGCCCTGGCTGGCCTCAAACGAAGAGATCCACCTGCCTCTGTCTCTGAGTACTGGGATTAAAAGTGCATGCCACCATCACCCAGCTGAGGATGAATTTTTGAAGCTTCTGGTGTAGGCTTTACAATTCATTGACATTCAGTTACTGAAAATATCCCTGGTCACTGGAAGCTAGACACGTGATAACAACAAGGAATCTAATGACTATGTATATTTTTGACAATTTGTGGATAAATAAAGAAAATAACCAGTGCTGGCTGGTTTCTCCTAGAAGCTCTTGATAAACTGACAATGGAAAAGCATGAGCTCAATGAAAAATTTAGCCAGTTCTAGGTTCACATAAACTGTCTAAAGCAGTGGTTCTCAATCTGTGGGTCGTGATCCCTTTGGAAAACACAGATATCTACATCACAACAGCACCAAAATTACAGTTATGAAGTAGCAATGAAATTTTATGGCTGGGAACTGTACTAAAGGGTCGGAGCATTAGGAAAGTTGAAAACCACTGGTCTAAAGATTTTTAAGTGTGCCCTGGAAGAGACTCTTCTCTTCAGCAGCCACAGAGCTCAAGCTGCAGATAATCAAACCCAAGCTCTCATTGTAAGCTTGGCTGACCTATAGTAGTCTACGCAAGTCCCAGCCCCAGAGGGCACCAGTGTTTACAGACAGTGATTGGCAGGAATGGGATCTTCTCACTTGGGATGGATATTTGTAGGAGGACCCAAAGCTGAGAACTCTGAACCCCCAGATACTCAGGGGCTTAACTCATATGAGGAAGTAGACTCCCCACTCTTAGCAGAGGATGGACCTCCAATCCCTGAAGCATTGCCCTCTCCACCTTTGCCTGGAGGAATTAATTATTCACTGTATTCTGAAGAAATTATGATTTTTCTCGGAAGGAGACAACCAAGCAAACCAATCCTGATGTCCCTCAGGGCCCATCAACAGTTGACTCTAGACTCATAACTAGACTTAAGGCTAGGCAGGCTCCTACAAGGGAGATCAAAGGTGTGGTCTTGAAGGAGTGCACCATATCACTAAAGGGCTTGATGAGTTTGCTAATTCATTCAAACAGAAATCTTAAGAATATGAATTGGAATGGATTTTAAGGGTGTTGAGTAAGGTAGAAGAAACATAAAACTGGATCAAATCAGGCTGAGTTTATACTCTAGGTTTACTATGGAAGATTATGCAGTTAAAAGTTATATCAAAAGTTTAACTGTTTGGCTGAAGCATTTGCCAAAAGATGATCTAAAGTAAAGAAGCTGAAGATCCCCAATAGCCCTTGGCTCAGTGTTGAGGAGAATTCTAAGGCTCAGGGAAATTGCAGTGCTAGAGTGGGCACACTGTGTATCTGATCCTGCACAATGAGAAGGCCCAGAAGACATACCCATCAGTAATCTATACAGCACAAAATGGTGAGGGGGCACTGGCACTTTTGAAGGGCTTTGTTGTTGCCCTTTCCTTGAGCCAGACCTTAGGGTTGGAGATGTCAGTACTCAGCTGGATGAATACAATGTGATGGGTTTAACTGGGCCCTCGGGGAGCAGGGGCCAGACGGCACCACTGAGTCATGAAAGGCAAGGCAAGCATAACTACCATCATGATCTTACCTGTAATGAATGGTCAGCACTGGCAAAGTGATTTTTATAGTAGCACGACCTTAATGGACCTTTTTGGTACTGACTAATCAGTAGTGGCGCTGACAGGCGTAAAATAGGTAAGAAGCCTACAGCATTTCTGTTGATTTGCATAACCAGAAAAACTCTTAAACAGATGTAAGAAAGGATATAGTGGAAGGCGGTAAGGGGAAAATCTTGGCCTGTGACCCAATTACCAGAATTGAGCCAGTTTGCAGACCCAAAATCCCTTTGAACAAAAGGACCTTGGTAAAGTGCCTAAGAGTTACTGTTAGCCTTTCTCTAGTTCTTCCCCAGAGGGACCTATAGACTTTTACAAGGGTCACTGTAATCTGGGAGAAAGGGAACATACAGACTTTCCAGGGTCAATTGGATACTGGTTCTGAATTGACACTGAGTCTTAAAAACCCCAAGAAGTATCATGGCCCTCCAGTTACAGTAGGGGCATATGGAGGTCAAGTGATTAATAAAGTTTTGGCTAAAGTCCAATGCACAGTGGGTCTAGAGGGCTTCAGTATGGTATAAGTATGTGAGGCAAACACTTATAACTTCAGTACTGGGTAGGCAGTGACAGCAAAATCTATGGGGTTTGCTAGTCAGCCAGACTAGCGTAAATGATGTTTCCCAAGCCTAGTGAGAGACTCTACCTCAAAAACAAAGAGGATAATTTCTAAGGAACACCAAACGTTGACTTCTGGCCTACACACACACAAGCATTTATGTTCACCAACATTACCACTCTTCACATGAATACATACACAAATGAAACAAAATCCTCTTATGACAAGATCCCCATTTATGAAGGGAACCTTAGGTCAGGACTATGAGAAAGGAATGCTGTACAGAAAGATCAACCTGGGTATCACCATCAAATCTAACAGCATCAAACCAAACCTTGTATATCCAGTCACATTTTCACATGGTTTCTTACATTACAGTCATGTCCATGTATTAAGTACAAGTGTATTCACACACACACACACCCCAAAATGAAGGGAGATGACTCAGTGGGTGAAAGTGCATGCTCTACAAGCATGCTACTTTGAATCTTCACTAACCATGTTTAAAAAAAAAAAAAAAGGCTGGGCTATGCATTGCCTGTGACCCAAGCAACGTGGGAGGAGACAGGCAGGTCCAGGGAGATCACTGGCTAATCAACACAGCCTAAAGGGTAAGCTTGTGATTCAGTGAAATAGCCTATCTCAAGACCAGAACACAGAGGATGAGTGAGGAAGGCACTTGATATTCTGCTCTGGCCTCAACATATGTGTACATTGGCATGCATACTGGCACATTTATATACATGTGCCACATACATATAACACACACACACAGTCCAAAGCCCAAAATATGGAGCTCCTGGCCTACTTAGCATGGCCAGTTTTCAGGACAGCAAACTGAGAATGCATCCACCTTCCAGGAGTGCAGTGTACTCCCAACTCTTCCAAGATGGAAGCTCCTATGCTTTAGACCTATTTGGGCTCACTATACATTATTGTATTTCTTGCTTATTCATGTTCTTTAAAACATCTGGTAAATATCAAATTTCCTGAGCTCTGTGAGCAGTGTAAACAAATTATTTAAACCAGCTGTGTGTGTGTGTGTGTGTTCATAGAAATTTGATCTGCAGCAAACAGCTTACCAGTTTCAGAGGACTTGAAACTAGGTCTAAAATTGGGGACAGTATGAGGATCTATGAGATCTATGGGATTTGATGTTTCCGGGCAGATAGTGTCAGAACTGCATTACACTTAATGATGTGTGGAGTGGTATCCACCAAAGGATCACACCCTTGCTGGCAGAGACAAATACCTATATTTGTATCACAAACTCTGTATTGATTGTGGTATAAGAATGAAGTAAAAACCAGACATTTTGCTTTTTCCAGACCCACACAGTATATATAATATTGCTTTAGAAATTCTGAACATATACATAGCCATAAGGCTCATTTTGTTAATTAAAAATTTGAACTTTTTAAAACTCTGGTACAGTTCCAGCATTTATGACTTATGAGATGGGATGAACCATACTCTAAATACTACCTGAACCCAAGGACTCACTCACACTGAACTGCCAAATTACTAGCTATATACAAGAAAGGAACCTAGCCTTTAGCAGGAAGACCTATTCACCCACCTGATGAAAGAAGTACGTAACAGCAAGGTCATTGTCATTTAAGAGAACTTCTTCTTCTGTTGTAAAGAGCCACTTTCGAATGGTCAGGCAGGTGCCTGGCACAGCTGACGTATAATTCTGGACGTAGAGTTTATGAGGAAATTCGTTAGGTGCCAGCTTACGTACTGAAGAAGACAAAACAAAGAAAGCTGAGTGGAGCAATGTATAGGAGTGTCCCTAGTAGAAACCGTATAACGGTAGGTTGTCATTAATTAGAGCGCCAGCTCAAATTCATTAAGCAACTCTACCTCAGGAGCAGAAAACAACCAACTGCCCAGCTAAATCCAATCTTTCTAACTATGAGTCTAGCCAGTAAAGCAAATGAGTGAAATCTGTTGCTTAGATAACAGGTTCTTTAGATAACATGACTGCAGAGAGAGTGCCAACTCCAAATTCAATGTTTGCTCTATGACCTGTTACATTACAAACATCCAGGTGGACGTGCTCGGTCCACCGAACATCTTCAGAGCAGCCTCTTCTCTTTCCCAGCTATGGGCCATTTGGACTCTCCTATGGCCAGTCTCAATGTACTACATTTATTCACACAGAATAAAGGGTACTTCTCATCCATTCACTCCCCAGATCCTAAGGCATCTGTCACACGCCAGGTGTCTACTGAGTAGCTTCTGAGCAGGCTGGCTCCACTGTGGGCTGGGACTGCAGTGTGCCACCAACCTAGCTTACTCCTTCTAATTCCCACGCTAGCTCTCCTAATCTTTCTTGAGGCTTACCTGGCTTTACAACACTTCAAAAGACAGACTCAACTTTTCTCCTTTACAGAAAGCTTGAAAAGGATGAGGTCATTACCAATTCTTTACAACACAATTTATATTTGTGAATTAGGCCACTGAGAGTTGGGAAGAAAAATAATAGGAAGATGGCTGCTCCCAAGGATTCAAAGTTGCTATATACTGACAAAAGAAGAAAATGGATGAATATTGATCAGAAACTCTTTATAAGATCTGCCAAGTCTGCTTGCTGGAGGCAGTATTAATAAGTAGGCTCTCCTCTCAGCAGTTTTTGTCTACAAATATTAAACTAAAACACCCCCAAACAAAATATAGTAACAGCTATTGGCACTTACCAAAGGAATGATTGATCACTTCAAATAAGGCAAAGTAATTCACTGTTGTACTATCCATGCCAACCTTCGCTGCAATAGCCTGAAGTTGAAACAGGACACAATTATTTCAAGAAAAGTAAGATCAGACAATGCCATGGGGTCAGGTACATGCATGAGAAGGGGAAACAGAGACACTGCATCCTAGCTTCATAAAAACTACCATGGCCCACAGGTATCCCTAAGGTGCGCATGTGCACAGAGATGCACAAACCCAAATATAGCTGTCCTCTCTCTTCCGTGGGCACCTGTCTCTTTGATACAAGTTAGCAACACTTTCTCCTTAGTGTCAAATCTCCTTTCTCAAATTTGAATTAATTCCACAAGGTATTTTTTAAATATATTTTTACTAATGTATGTGTGTATGTGTGGATGATGCCATACATATTTGGATACCCATAGTGATGAGAAAAATGGATCACTTAGAACTGAGTTATCTCTCCAGCCCCCACAAAGGTCTTTTATATCACTTGAAGAAATATACTTGATAAGACAGATCATAAAATGAAAACAATTTTTAAAAAATATTCAAAATATTTATTTTAGAATGTGTGTGTGTACGTCTGGCTCTGTATGTGGATGGGAGGGGGGTGAGCTTATATGAAAGTCAGAGAACAATTTGAAAGAATCAGCTCTCCTTCAACCATGTTGTCCTAAGGATTAAACTCAGGTTGTTAGGTGTAGAGGAAAATGCCTTTACCCACTGAGTCACCTCATTATACCTGAGAACAAATTCTCTGATACCTAGTTTCACATATTCAGCTTACGTTTACTATAGGCTATTAACATACAAGATTTCAACCTTTGATTATTTAATTATTTTATTTTATGTGTATGAGTGTTTTGCCTGAAAGCCAGAAGATGCAGATTCCCAAAGAATGCAGTTATGGACAGTTATAAACAGCCATCTGGGTGCTGGGAATCAACCCCAGGTCCTCTGGAAGAGCAGCCAGCACTGTGGCTGCTAAGCCATCTCTCCAGACCCCTCAACCTTTGATTTTTGTTTATTTTAGAGATAGGATCTCAGTATGTTAGCTACCGGCCTTCAACTCCTAGACTCAGGTGGTCTTCCTTCCTCAGCCTCCTTGCACCTAGAACTAGATCTGTGCATCTCTGTGCTTGATTCTTGAGCTTAAAGCATTGTTAATTCTAGTCAGAACTTACAAACTATTTTTATTTTTCAGATGATCTATGTTCTAAACTGGGGACATCTTACACTTCTCTTTCTTAAGAATTACAATCACTAATATCTTCATGAAAGCAACAAAATGTTGACAAGCAGTATAGTAAACAAGAACCAATTATTGCTCCCTGGAAACTAAGGACTTCATGTGCAAATAAATCAAAATTGAAATTTCATATACATAACAAAAATAAAAAAAGCACAAAGCAGAAAACAATAGTAACAAAATCAGTTTTTAAAAAGCACTCCCAATATAAGCAAGTCATTCACTAAACAGCTAAAAATTGTTGGAAGACTGAACCAAACATGATTGTATCACTTCCTGTATCTGTTCACAAATCCAGCCTCAATTCATCTGATATTGAATAGGAACTGGAAATTACAAGTATTTTTAAATCACTATTCTATATTGCACTGGATCAAAACTGGAGTACTCTCAGGAGTTACAAGATGGCTTCTAGCTACAAGACACAGTAATAAGATGGGAGAAGGGAAGGCCCAGCAGATAAGAGTACTCACTGCTCTCACAGAGGACATGAGCTTAGTTCCCAGCACCTACACTGGAACTCCGGTTTCATGGTATCCAATGCCCTCTCTGACCTTTCCAGATAACCGCATACATTTATATATATATTCATAGGTACACATACATATAAAAACTTAGACAACAAAATACCCTAGTCTTTCTAAAGAAGCACTGAAAGAAGTAGAGAATAGAACATCTGAAAACTGTAAAAACAGATTTTGTAATTACTCCACTACTATAAAATTTCAAAGATGGCTAGAATCTTACATACGTCAACTGCCATGGTATACTGTAGATGATCAAATGAAGAGTAAATTTTTGTCATTTGCTACAAAGGAGCACTTTGTATAAGCACTGATAATAGAAATGTCACCCTGCAAGTCTTGATCAAGTTCATATCAAAGGCCTGTAAGCAGCAACTGAATGACACGCAGATCTGATCTTGAATGTCATTTCTCACAAAGGAACCAAGACTAATTGGTGAAGCGTTATTATAGATCTAGGGCAGGAAATGTCTAAAGAAAAGCTCAAGATACATTGTTATTCTAAAATGCCTATATAAGCTAATGGATCACATCAAAAGTATACAGAAACAAACATGAAGGAAGTTCTTTTGGCCAAAGATGAAACCATTAGAGCATCAAAGAGATAATAACATGCTATTGATTAAATCACATTTAATTAGAAATTTACCTGTAACTAAAAATAAAATACTAACAATTGTTGCACTGGACAACACTGGAATCAACTAAGGCATCAATTCTTTACCCTGAAAATTGCTAATAAAGTAAATAATTAAATATTTATTTATCCTTTCTCCCCCACAAACAACCTTTCTCTAATTTGTTATTTTTCCAGGGAAAGTTACTTATAGAATTATAGCTGTGTAAGGAGGAAAAAAAAAGAAAAAGAGGGAGCGAGAACTGAAAACCAGCACTTTGCAGCTTTTACAAACTGTTGATTAAGGCCACAATTATCGATGCACAGACCCATTGTAGTGAAGAGATCAGGTAATCACCACCAAACTACTAATGAATCACATATCACAACTACAGACTGTGTATCCACTGAGAAACAACATGCCGTATTTTGTTACAGCATCGTTATGAAGTATTTGTATTTTGTATCAAAACCAGAACGTGACTATAATAAAGCCTCTAGAGCAAATTTCTATTCATGATAAACGACCTACAAGGAAACGGTAAACTCAGAATGACCTGCGTCCACAGTGTACACACAAAGCAGGGGAGGGAGACTGCCTATAGTAAGTGAGACAAAACTGCACGGAGATAAGGGCCTGCTTAGATCCAGATTGAACAAGCCAATTCTAAAAATCATTTTGATAACTGAAAAATTCTAACTATGGAGTTAAAAGAAGTAGTGCTTGTCTTAAGATGTGATGATGGCAGTGGATAAAGAATATATGTTTTAGATGCATGCTGAAGCATGTACCATGGTGTTTGCTTAAAAACACAAACAAAACAAACAAACAAACCTTAGAGCAAAAGGAAAAGAGGATACATGGTGTATGTATGGCAAGATCTTGATTGTTACTAAATATGACCAATGAAGGAACGAGGGCTACAGCTCAGTCGTGAGGCACTCTTGCAGCATGCCCAAGTCCTTGGGTTCAATATCTCACATAATAAAAAAAATATATAGGGAAATTTATGATTTGATTCTATTCTCATTTTATATATGTTTCAAAGGCTTTTACAGGGCTGAAAAATAGCTTTGTGGGAAAAACACTAGCAGTGCATGTGTGAAAAACACAGTTCAAACCTCTGGTGCCCACGCAAATGCTGAGAGCTGTAAGGACTACCTATAATCAAGCCTTAGGAGGCAGAGACAAGGAGTCCCTAGTTCAAACTGGCTAGAAACACTAACCTGATTAATCACCAAGCTCCAGGTTAGCAAGTGTTCCCCTGCCTTAGTCTGCAAGGTGGAGAAGCAACCTAGGGAGACACCTAGTGTCAACCTCTGGCTTCCACAAGCATGCATACAAGCATGTACATCTGAACACACATATACATCTCCACAGGCACATACACATGTAACACACACACACACACACACACACGAGGCTTTTTTTCTTTTACAAGGGACTAGAAAGATAGCTTAGTGGGTGAGAACACTTGCTAACAAGCATGAGAATATGCGTTTGAACCCCCCCTCAGCAACCAAATAAAAAGGTGAGCATAAACCTATATGCATTCAAGATCATAATCCCAGCACTATTGGAGGTGAGTCAGGAGGATTGCTGGAGTGTGCTGGCCACCAGCCTAGAGATTCTGTCTCAAAGGAGTAAGACAGAGAGTGATAGAGGACACCCAATGTTTAGGAAGACATCAATGTAACCTGCAGTCTTCACAAATGTGCACACACACACACCCACATCCATTCTTTTTTAAAAAGTTTTTTTTTTTTTTTTTGTTTTTTGAGACAGCGTTTCTCTGTGTAGCCCTGGCTTCCCTGGAACTCACTCTGTAGACCAGGCTGGCCTCGAACTCAGAAGTCTGTCTGCCTCTGCCTCCCAAGTGCTGAGATTAAAGGCGTGCGCCACCACTGCCCAGCTAAAAAGTTTGTGGTTTTTTTTTTTTTAACAACAACATCAACAAAAGAGGAGGAAGAGTTAATTATAATCATTGCACTCTGGAGTATTTATTGAACTTTAAAAAAAAAATGCAAGGTTTTGTTTTATACTCCTGAATACTCTAGTACTTGCAGAATTCTTGCCTTAGCCTCCCAAGTACTGAGATTACAAGCATACAAGCACATGCCCATATACCCAGTTCTCATGCACCTTTCTTTTAAGAACAACAAAGTTAACTTCACAGTAGTAATATGAATTAGTAAGTGTACTCTGCACATTTTGTATGTATTAATTTTCATTTAATTTTTTTCTTAGTTTCACATCATCCAATGTCAAGTTGACTTTACCTGGTACACTTGATCTGTAGTACTGTTCTTTTTAACTCTGACAGTAACGGTTGTTCCATCCGGTAATGCTACTCTCAGCTCTACATCAGATACACCATTGTAATTCTAAAGGAAGAGAAAGAATTTGCAACTCAGTAAATCTTCATTCTCCTTGCTGCATGCTAGCTAAATAATATCTAACATAAGAGACAAGAAGTAAATTCTACTGAAACAAGAAAAAAATGAAGTCTTAAAAGTTAATATATTTACAACTCATAAAACTGGCTTTAGGTTGTAGGAACTATCGTCTAAGATGAACAGAATCCTGTTGAAACAGTCTAGGTGAATCACAGAAGAGATTTCGGTTCACTCTTGTCACTCCGTTTAGAACTTACAAAGAAGTGAGAAACAGGAGACTGGAGATGTCTCAACACTGGATGAATAATTAGGCAGCTAGATAGGCTAAAGGCACATTCTGATGTCCTTTCTGAACCTTGATATGATCAAACCATCTTCAAAACACAGAATAGATGAGACTTAAGAGATGTAAATTGTGTCATGCCCAATATTCTAGCAAAGACTATACAAAATTATTACTCTACTTAATTAAAAATAAACACTTAAAGAGTTGGGGCTATAGCTCAGTGTGAGAACGCTAACTAGAATGTTTAGGGCTCTAGCACCACACACATACACACACACACATACATACACACACACACGCCCCACAAACTCACAAAAAAAGACCCACAATCCTCATTGCTTTTGATGATAACACATACTTCTTTTTTTAATTTTTCAGATTTATTTTATATGTTTGGGTGCTGTCTACATGTGTGTATGTGCACCATGTGTGTACCCAGTGCTCACAAAGGTCAGGAAGGCCTTGATCAGATTAGCTGGGAGCTGCCATTCACTTGCTGGGAAGTGAACCCAGGTCCTCTACATGAGCAGCAAAGACTCCTAAACTGCTGAACCATTTCTAGTGTCAACACATTTTTCTAATAGCTTATCTTTTGTCTTTTTGTTTTGTTTTTTTGAGACACAGATTTGCCTTGTAGCCGAGGCACACACCATGCCATCCATCTTCCTCCCTTGGTCTCTAGATTGCTGGAACTATAGGAATGAACCACCATACCCAACTTCTAATAGATTTTGATCTCCTAATCTTTATTCCTGAAAAATAATCACCTAGGAATAAGTTCATTCTCACTGACCATTAAAAATACTACTACTTTTTGCTTAAAAGCACCCTACGCATTACGATGCTTCCTCCTTACCCACAGGGTTCTGTTCTAAGATCCAGAGGAGATGCTAGGGAAACATGGCTGTAAGGGATGCTGTTCCCACCTGTACTAAGCAACTGTCATGTACTGTGGCTGTAACTCTTACAGTTTAAGGTGCTTCAGCAAAACCAGCATAAATTTATTTTTTCTTGTCCATAATTTCATTGACAGAAGAGACATTCCCTCAGACCTCAGCAATCTTACCAGAATTCTTTTTCTTACTGTTACAAGGCAAGTACGCTATGGCTCCCTTGGGTCTATGTGTTGCTCTGGAGGGTTAAGAGTCATTTGAATACAGCAAGGAAGTGATGCTAGTGCAGGAGACCTGATGACTAACCACACTCCGGGGAGACTGCCAGACAGGTGGCAGGTACAGAGCAGACGTACCGGACGGACCACTCGGGTCCCAAACGGACAGCATGAAACGGACACAACTTTATTGTGGTACTCAGAACACTACACAATTTCAAGTTTACGTAGTGTTTATTTCTAAAATACTGTATTTTGTATGTTTAGACCATGGCTGACCACAGATAACATACTATAGAAAGGAAAACCATGGATAAAGAGAGGGCGCTATTATACTTTATAGCCTTTTCTATAAGAAACCTATAATCTAGTCAGGAAAACAAGATATATACATAAAGAATAATTGCTGGATAATAGCATTACATATTCATCCTTCTAGCCAATTAACACATATTAAGCACCTCCACCATGCGTGATACCGTGGTAAGGCACTGGGAATATAAAGATAATCAAGATTTAGCTCTTACCTACTAGTAGCTCACACACTCTTGTAAGCTAAAAATATAAAGTGACAAACTGATTATATGTATAAAAATTAGAAATGAGATGGCAATAAAATGATGACTGAGTTATGCAGAAGTTCTTTCTAGAATGAAAAATTGATGACTTGAGTCATCAGGTAAGACTTCAAAGAGGTGGGCTAGGAAAATGGCAGATTAGAAGCTGCCTCTGCATAACAGTGAATGAGAAAAGTCAAAGTAACAAAGAATAGATTCCATTCCCAAGACAAACAGAGCAGAGCATGAGGGATTGCAAGGGGAGTTGGTAAAGACAGTTTAAAAGTACAGAGACCCAGACTGGTGGTCAAAGAGGAGTGACCTTTGACCTGCTATAGAGGATCAGTGAGGGAAAGGATGGGATGGAATGAAGTGAGGGAAGGCTCCCTAGAAGAGGTCATAAACGCTAGAGAAGGACATAATGGATTAAGGAAATCAACAGTACTCCATGGCTAATGAGAAGGCCAGTAGGTTGGCTCAGCTGATAAAGGTATTGCACTAAACTTGATGTCCTTGATGAGTTTGGCCCCCCCAAACCCACATGGTGGAAGGAAGGAACCAACTGTTTCCTGAGTTGTCTTCCATGTTGTAATGCACTGCACTGAATGTACAGAATATACACATAACAAATAATAAGTGCTAGAAATGTATTCCTTAGGTTGGAGATATGGCACAGTGGCAGAACCTTTTCTTGGCATGCATGAGTTTTTTTTGTTTTTTTTTTTTTTGGTTTTTTCGAGACAGGGTTTCTCTGTGTAGCCCTGGCTGTCCTGGAACTCACTTTGTAGACCAGGCTGGCCTCGAACTCAGAAATACCTCCTGCCTCTGCCTCCCAAGTGCTGGGATTAAAGGCGTGCGCCACCACCGCCCGGCTAGCATGCATGAGTTTTAAGGTTTGAGTTGTAGCAATATAAAGGAAAAATAAAAGTTCCAAAATGTTTGGACTAACAATATATTAGACAATGGTAGGGAATGAGATTAGAGAGATAGAGAGGGACCAGGTCATGATGGACCTAGTGAGTGCCATGTAAGAGTTCCAACTGAATCCGGAAAACTGTGGCAAGTCTCCAGCTTTGAAGCAGGGAAATGGCAGTACTATAGAACACTTTAAGAAGCTTAGCTGTGAATGGAGAAGTGTGCTTTTACTAAAAGGAGTGAAGTTTTGTTTTTGCTTTAGCATGAAAGATGAGCCATGCTTTTATTTAGAGACAGAGAAGCAAAGAAAAGTAGAGAAGGGGAGGGGAGAGAAAAGGAGAGGGGAAAGAAGAGAAAGGGGGAAGGGAGGGGAAAGGAGGAGAGAAGAAAAGAAGGGGGAAAGGGGGAAGAGAACAGAAGGGAGAGGGAAAGGGAGAGGAGAGGGAAAATTCCAGCATTTTCTCACAGCTGCAGAATCAGAGCAATGAATTTTCAATTAGTCCTGCCACATTTCCATTGAAAAGGTACCCACAGAAAAAGAGACTCCTAAACCAGACAATGTAGAAATAACCATAACGGTACCTCAGAAATACAGAGAGAGACTTGAATCCCAAGAAATACAATTTACCAACACGCATGTCCAGAACAACCACTGTGGCTGCTGTGTGTCATCAGATGAAATACCTTTACAATAAGTTCAAAAATAGCAAACAAAAGGGAGACTGACCGGTAGACATACAGAGGAACAGCACAGTGAAGAGAACCAAGTGTCTAACTCCAGCTGAGAGGAGAACAGAAGACTCAGAAGGAAAACGGGTGGTGCAGGAGATCATCACATTCCAAATCAGCCAGACTCAAACGAAAGACAAGCACCCTTTCTCTCACACTTGAAACTTAATTTTAACAAATGTACAGGACATGAAAGGGGAAAGGGAGTCTAACAGAAAAGAGGATGGGGAGCAAAAGAGAACAGTACAGAAGGAGAGAAAGACTGCATCCCATTGCTCTCTCCGTGCAGACTCTAGACTCAAATGCATAAATATAAATGAAAGACCAAAGCAGGAGGGAGTCCTTGGAGCTGAGGAGGAGGCCAGAGGGAAGTGACAAGGACATAATAGGGGGGAACATGGACAAAATATGGTGACATGTGCATCTGCACATACAAACGTGTGATTGAAAATGCCAGAATGAAGGTTATTTTATAGCATAACTAAAAAAATAATTAAAAAAAAAAACAGAAGGTGAGTCTGGCTCTAGGTATTAAAGGATATGTACACATGGAAAGGAAACAGGAGAAATCCACTCATTCACAGACTAATTCATCCCACAAACATTATCTCTATTTTTTCCCATAACGAGCTCAGCAAGAAATGATCAGGGAATGTTCACCTACCTCATCAGATTCAGACAGGAATTCCTGCATGATGTCGCTCTCACCAATGACTCGGATTGAACACACTGTAGAAAACAAATCAGGAATATAAAGAATATATCAAAAAGTTTACATTTAGCTTGTCAGGGCAAAGCATGGTCATACCTATCTGCAACTTTAGTACTTCAGAAACTGAAGCAGGAAGTTTGCTGCAAGTTCAAGGTCAGCTTGAACTTCAAAGTGATTTCTAGACTAACTAGAGCTATACAGAAAAACCTTATACAAAAAAGTATACAAAGTCTTGCAGTGGTAACTCATGCTTTTAATCACCACACTCAGGAGGAAGCAGAGACAAGTAATTTCTGTAAGGTCTAGGCCAGCCTGGTCTACAGAGTTGAGTCCCAGGACAACCAGGTCTATACAGAGAAACATCTCAGGATGTGGGGGTGGGAGGGAACATACAGAAAAATTTAAATTAGCAACCGGCAATTATAACCTAATATATTTATCCTTAGTATATGAATCTTAAGATCTGGTAAATTCATCTAATATGGTATAGAACAGTACAATACATTAGAAGACAGAGAGACAGAGAGAGCAAGACACAAGGAAAGTAAGAACAAAGGAAGGAGAGGAGAGAAGCAGGTAACTAAGTAACTGGTTACCTCAGCTAGGGTAGCTCTCCACTCCAAGGATGGTAAATTACATTGACAATTTTACTGCAATCTTAAAGTACTCTATCTATCATCCCTACGGTGTATTCAGGGGGCCAGTTTACTTTAGGAAAAGATAAAAACAGGGGGTTCCACTACTTTCAGAAAGCAGCTCTTCAGAAAGAAGGTTCACTACCAATGTTAGTTGGGTTTTTTTGCTTGTTTGTTTGTTTTAATTGAATTATGTCAATTAGTCTTTACGCAGTTATTCTTTTAAACTGATATTCTTAAAAAAAACCAACAAAACAACCCTATTGCATAGTGTGGTGATCTGAATGAGAATGGCTCCCATAGGCTCGATTGTTTGAATGTTTCATTCCCAGTTGTTTAAACTATCTAGTGGGGACTAGGATGTGTGGCCTTGTTGGAGGAAGTGTGACACTGGGATGGGTTTTGAGATTTCTACAGCTAACACCAAGTTCAGTCTCTCTTGTGGATGAGTTGTAAGCTCTCAACTCTGGGCTCCAGAGCCCTGCCTATCCAGCTGCCGACCTGCCTGCCTGCCTGCCACTGGGCTCCTGTCACAATGATGGTCATAGAATCACCCTCTCAAACTGTAGCAAGCCCCCGATTAAATGCTTTCTTTTATAAAGCTGCCTTGGTCATGGTGTCTCTTCAAAGCAATAGAAATGTAATTAAGACACACAGTTAGCAAGCTATATAGCTATGATATAATACAGCCAGGCAAGTGTCTTCTCACAACAAGATGATCTTATCCATATCTGTGTCATTTCTTTGCCTTTCTAGAGAAACAACTATTGCAGTATTATATCAATATAATCCTAAATTATCATTTGGAAGCTTTATTAATTCTCCCTACTAAGAACAAGGAGACTTTTAGATTGTCAGCAGATAAGCAAACCCATACAGGAACAGCTGTAAAAGGAATAAGGAATGTTTATACAGGACGCCCAAATGAACCAAGAATCGTCAATGCATCATAGTAATGTATTTATAGGTAAATATAACCCTATAAATAAAAGACTATGAAGGCCACCAACAACTTCATTTTTCTGTTATGAAGTTCTCTGCAATCTAGCAAAGTGGGGTCCTATCGCCAGAGTGACCATCTCAGCCTTGCCTTCAGGGCCCAGATCATTTAACACTTCTTATCAAAAACATGATTTCTTTACACTACTGATGTTTAGGAAACACAGCTAAGAAATTTAGGAATTAGAATCTATACCCGTTCAGCATAGTAAAGTTTAATGGACTGGCTTACCTTTTAACCATTTTTAAAACTTGCATTTATTTATTCACCCGTGTGGGTGGGGCACACACCTACCATTGCAAATGAACGATGGTGAGAGGCCAGCCTGTGTGAGTTGCTTCTCTTCTATCTGTGGGTCTTGGGGTCTGAACTTAGGTCATGCTTTGGTGGCAAGTGCTTTTACCTGCTAAGAAATGAAGCCTGGCTTACCCTTTTCTAGATATTCTTCCAACCCCCGACGCCGGGCATCTAATTGTTGTTCTGATAACGAGAATGGCCACTTTCCTGGAAGTCGAGGAAATGTAAAGTTGGCAAACTCTCTCTTCAGATTTTGGTGCAGTATGGCAAACTCCCGGTACCGCTTAGAACACAGCTGCCTCCCAGCCATGTAAACATTGTATACCTGTCGAGACAGAAAAACAAAGAACTCATAGTCATCTAAAGTCAGGTGCATACTGGCTAGGTGTATTTCTATGCACTATACAAAGAATGTTCATGGCCATTTTAATAAACATGGCAAAAGTTGTATGTACAAGAGAGCTACTCCTTTTGAGGAGGTTTGATCTTATGTTTACCAGTTTCTCTAACATTTAAATATCTTCAAAGGCAATTGCCAGGTTTTAAGGGTGAATTAATTTTCAGAAAGGCAGAAGTTTCTCAAAACCATTGCAATGAATGAACAAGCAAGCTACTAAGGAAGGAAAAGGACACCTAGGATTTATTACAGAACAGCATGGCCTGACTGACATATGTGTAGCTCACATTAGCTAGCTCTACAGTTATTTCAAAGGTGGTCAGAGGACAACTTATGGGAGCCAGCTCCCTACCGTGTGGCTCCCAGGAAAAGTCGGGGTTTCTGGCCTTGACTTGCTTGGCAATCTCATCAACCCTATGGTCGTTTTGTTTTATTTTTTCTCTCATTGTTGGCATCTGGGTTGTTTCTGAATTTAGCTAGCAATGTGAACAATGCTGCTATAAACATTTGTATACATGTCTCCTGTTATATATACAGAGATGAGAACTGGACTGGTGATTTAAAGATATGTACATTTTAGCCTCACGAGACAATGTCCAGTCAAGCTGTAAGATTTTCTTACAACTTATATTCCTTTCTGTAGCAGCTAAGAAAAAATCTTTTCAGGGGCTGGGGAGGAAGTATGATTGGTAGAGCGCTTTCCTAGCATGCAGGAACCCTGAGTTTGATCCCCAGGACCACATAAACAGGCATGGTGGGCATACCCTCATATAATCCCAGCACTCAGGACTCATCCATGGCTCTGCAGAAGATTCAAGGCCAGCCAGGGATATGTGAAAAGAAATGTATTTCTGCCAATGGAATGAGTGTGAAGAGACTTCTGAATAGTTCTAATTTATTTTTCTCAAGTTACTAATCAGGACAGTTGGCCCCTTATCAGCATGTCACACATGTCACACAAACAGATAACTTATGAAGACCATGACCTTCCTTTTTAGATCATCTCCAAGACCCCATATTAATATCAACATCACAGTCTAAAACATTTTAACGTTTAAAAGTCCACAGTCAGCTGGGCCTAGTGGCTCACATGTTCAATCTCTAAGTCTGACACCACTCTGGTCTACAGAGAAGTTCCAGGACAGCCAGAGCTACACACAGAAACCCTATCTCAGAAATAAAAAATAAAAATTAAAAAAGTCCTGGTCTTTAAAAGTTCAGTCTCTTTAAAACATCCAAAGTCTCTTTTAACATTCAAAGCTTCTCTATGATGAAAATTTCCTTCCTATTATTTATTGTCCAAGTATCCCTTTTTGTTTTGTTTTTGTGTTTTAGTTTTTCTGAGACAGGGTTTCTCTGTGTAGCCCTGGCTGCCCTGAAACTCACTGTGTAGACCAGGCTGGCTGGCCTTGATCTGCCTGCCTCTGCCTTTTTTGTGCTGGGACAAAAGGTGTGCTCCACCAGGCCCAGCCATTGTGTGTGTGTGTGTGTGTGTGTGTGTAATACCAATTGTTGTGGTTCACCTACTGTTACATTAAATTTGTGTGCATTTTTCATGGATTTGTTGAGTTCCAGTAGTCATTTGTTTTGTTTTGAGATGTTTGTTTATTTCACTATGTTGCTGCCCAGCTGGCCCCAAACTCCAGAGCTCAAGTGATTTTCCTGCTAGAGCCAAAAAAAGAACAAACCACCACTTCTAGCTCTATGTGGCTTTTCTACTGGAACTTTTGTTTGCTTGTTTTTGAGACAAGGTCTCAAGGTGTAGTACAGGCTAGCCTCAGACTTAAGATCCTCCAGCTCATTCTTCCCAGATGGACTGTGTAGCAGGCATGTGCCACCATGCCCAGCCTTTTGTTGTTATGGTTGACATATCTTTTTCACATGATCACAGTGTGAATATCTTCTCCCATTTTCATTGTTTTTACTTTATTTAAGAGTCTTTCAAATCCTTAATTTTATTCTTTAATTATATGGCTTTTAGGTATCTGTCTTAAGATAGTCTCAACAGTCTCACATAGAACTCTCTGTGTAGCTGCAGCTGGCCTTCAACTTCTGATTCTCCCATTTCTACCTCTCTAGGGCTGGGCCATCATACCAGGCTCAGACTACAACCTTTTTTTCCTTACTAACAATTCCACCAAGCACTGCAAAAAGCTCTTAATTTTAAGAGTATAATTTACGGCTCTTCTTCATAAAGAATACTTTTGTATAAGTAGAGTGCGGTAATGTATGCAGTCAAGACATGGAGGCTGGAGGATCACTGTAAACAAGTAAGGCCAGTGTGGTCTACACACAAACTCGTCTCAATGAAACCAGAAAAAGATCTAAAAACTACTTGCCAATATTTACTACTGAGAACTGTAAAATTTTTCTATAATATGTAATTCCACTGACATTTTTTCTCATTTTCTTCTTTTTAAACTTGTTTTCTTTTGAAGTCAATAATATTTGGATTAATTTTTAATTTTTTTCCCTAAATACTACATAATGCTTTATAGGACACCTAAGCTGGATGTCCTCAAGTGGTCCATAGTCAACTTCTTACTATAAATAATAGAAAACTAGACACAAAACAGAAAACAACTCTTCCAGACATGAAGACAACAGGCGGCTATTAACTGTGCTCCCTAAGACAGGAAGCGAGTAAGATGAGCAACAGCACCTTGGCTCTCGGCCTGGGTAACTTCTAAAGCCTCGGGGAGGCCACAAGAACCAAGGAGGCCAAAGCAGCTAGATTTGTGGGGCTAAGCACAGAAGAGGCTGCTAAACACAAGCAGGCTCCAGGTCACCTTCAGCAATTGGATTGAACAGCAATCCAAGGAAAGAACTCTCACCAGGGGGTAAGGTAAATGAACAAATCTCAGAGTTCACACTGGGTTTAGAACAATTCAACTTTCCTCCAAACAGGAAAAAACAGACTTCCCTGAGTTTTGTGGCTTTTAGAGAACACAAAGGGCCTGCTCTAGAAAGGAGACTAAATTAGTTCTACAGTGGTAGTGGTGGTGGTGGATGCCTTTAATCTCAGCACTCAGAAGGCTGAGGCAGACGGATCTCTGTGAGTTTGAGGCCAGCCTTGTCTACAAATCGAGTTCCAGGACAGCCAGGACTGTTAAACAGAGAAATCCTGTCTAGAAAAACAAACAAATATTAGTCTTAGAGTAAGAGCTATTCTGGCTGGGGATGTACCTCACTCATGTACCACTTGCCCAGCATACTCAAGGCCCTTGGTTTGATCCCCAACACTTTATAATTTATTGTGTTTTTTAAAAAGCTATACAATGCCAGGTATGTTGGTGCATGCATTTAATCTCAGCACTCTGGGGACAGAGGCAGGCACGTCTCTGTGAATTCGAGGATACAATGTCTGACACACTTGAGTTCCAGGACAGCCAGAGCTACATCATGAGACCCTGTCTAAAACACACACACCTCAAAACCTACATGGTGGTGCTGGAGAGATGGCTCAGCGGTTAAGAACACTGACTGCTCTTCAAGAGGTCCTGAGTCCAATTTCCAGCAACCACATGGTGGTTTACAAACATCTGTAATGGGATCTGATGCCCTCTTCTGGTATATCTGAAGACAGTTACAGTATATGTCTTTTTTTTTTTTTTTAAAGAAAAACAAACCCACATGATGGAAATTCTCCTGAGATGTCTTCTGACCTCTATATATACCCACAATAAACAAACAAATACATAGTAAGTAAATATAAATAAATGCAACAAAAAAAGAGAACTTGTCTCTTGTATAGACACTCAGGTAGCAATGGAAGAACACTGAGAACCCCTGAGCTGCCTCCCCAGCTGCCACTCTTAACAGCAACAGCAGCCACTCAAGAGGAACTGAAGCCCACTATTAATAAGGTAAGGAGAGCTACAGCGAAACCTAAGCCAAGTTTACAACATACTCAATTCCCTAACAGAAAAAGCCTGGGCACTTCCAGTGCCCAGTGATTTCAGTGCTTAATCTAATTAGTATACAATGATGTCAAAGAATGAGAGAACGTAAAAACAGTCCAGCTAACACCATGCACACAGAGACAAGAGAACACAGGACTGAACAGGAGAAGGGAAAACGGGATAAATAGGCCATCCAAAAGCTTCAGCCCAATACCAGTCTAACAAACAAGAAACTGGAATCTCAGGAAGACAAGAGGAGGCAGGAGAAATAGCTCAGCAGTTAAGAGCACTGACCAATATTCCAGAGGACCCAGGTACAGTTTTCATCGGCCACATGGTAACCTACAATCCTTTGTAACTCCAGTTCCAAGGGATTCTACACCCTCCTGTGGTCTCCAAAAACAACAGGCATGCATAGGATGCATACACATACATGCAGGCAAAACACCCATACACATAAAATAAATCTTTAAAAAAATCTTTTTAGTCAGGCAGTGGTGGCGCACGCCTTTAATCCCATCACTTGAGAAACAGAGGCAGGTGGACTTCTGAGTTTTCAAAGAAAGCTAAGAAAAAAAGAATAGAAAACTGAAGAAATAAATACACACTGGCTGAAATTTTTCTGAAATTAATAAAAGATACTAAATCAGCTTCCCTAAACAAGATAAATACTGAGAAAAACCCTCTTGAGACTTACATAAATCAAAGATAAAGAAAAAAACTTTGAAGACAGCCAGAGGGGGCTAAAATATTACATAAAAAAAGACCAAAAAATAAAATGAGCAAACTTCTCATCACAAACTATGTAAACCAGAAGTCCACATTGTGTGTGTGGTTTGTGTGTGTGAGGTTTGTGTGTGTGCGCACACACACATGTGCAGCCACATGCATTCAGAGGACAACATTCAGGATCTGGTTCTCTTCTACCCTGTGGACACTACGCATGGTACTCAGGCTGCCAGGCTTGGCAGTGGGCACGTTTTTATCCCTTGAGCCAATCTCATCAGCCCATGGTGTGGCATTCTTATAATTAAAAAAATAATAATGAAAAAAGGCATTAAACCATAGTTCTGTGTCCTATAAAAGTATCTTTTAGCTGGAAGTGGCAGTGCACATCTTTAATCCACTTGGAGGCAGAGACAGGCAGATCTCTACGAATTTGAGGCCAGCCACTAGCTTGTTATATAGTTGGTCCCAAACTCAAATTCACCTGTGTTGTCTCCTAACTGTTAGCAACCAAAACTTGCCTGGCTTTTTTTTTTTTTTTTTTTTTTTTTTTTTGAGACAGGGACTCACAGTATAGCCCAGGCTTGCCTGCGTGGTCTATGCTGATCTTAAATTTACAATCGGTTTCCTGCCTCAGCCTCCCACATGCTAGGATTACAGGCTCGCAGTCGCTCTGGCTCTCCAAACTTTTTCCAATAGGAACTAGAGCTTTAAGGTCAGTTTAGGAGCTAGAGATTCTAGCCTGTGAGTCTCTGGATTGATCCCAAGTATCACATAAACAGAAAATAGTGGTAAACGCCTGTCATCAACTCAAGAGCTTTAGGCAGGAGGATCAGGAGTCCAAGGCCATCCTTGGAGGCCATCTTGGGATACATAAGCTACTACTGTTCTTAAACTTCTCAGACCAACAAAAACTGAAGCGGACAGACACATTGTCTTTAACAGATTTGCCTACAAGAAAGGATACCTAAAGCTCTTCTGGGCATAGGGAATGTGATACCATATGAAACTAGATTTACACAAAGTAATGAACCACACCAGAAATAGGATACGGTTAAAGTGAACTTTTCTTTCTTTTTCTTACTATTTTCAGTCTCTTTAGAAGTAACCGGGAGGGGGCTGGAGAGATGGCTCAGCGGTTAAGAGCACTGACTGCTCTTCTAAAGGTCCTGAGTTCAAATCCCAGCAACCACATGGTGGCTCACAACCATCTGTAATGAAATCTGACTCCCTCTTCTGGTGTGTCTGAAGACAGCTACAGTGTACTTAGATATAACAATAAAAATAAATCTTTAAAAAAAAAAAAAAAAGAAGTAACCGGGAAGAGCCAGGGGCAGCGGAGCACTTGGGAGGCAGAAGCTGGCCAATCTCTGTGAGTTTGAGGCAAGCCTGATCTACATTGTGTGTTCCAGGACATATATAATGAGACTCTGTCTAGGAAAATAAACAACAGCAAAAAAAAAAAAAAAGTAATCGGCTTTGGGCTAGTGAAATGACTCTGCGGGGAAAACGCACTGGGCTAGTGAAATGACTCTGCGGGGAAAACGCACTGGGCTAGTGAAATGACTCTGCGGGGAAAACGCACTTGCTGAGTCAGCCTGCCAGCCAGAGTTTGATCCTCACAGCCACAGCAGAAGGGGAGAACCAGCTCCAGAAAGTTGTCTTCTGACCTCCACAAGCACACAGCAGTGTGAACATGCTCCCCACCCCACCCCACCACCAATATTAATAATAATTAATAAAATATTTTTTAAAGAATTGGAGCCTGGCTCAGTGCACACCCCTAATCTGAGAACCAAGGTGGCTGGGCTTGCACAGGCTGGGATGAGTGTGACCCCAGCCAACCTCCTCAGAAGGTATCCTTTAAAGCAAAGCTAACAGTGTTAACAGAATTACAGCATAAAAGTAAATGAGTAATAACAATATATGACAAACACGCAGAAAAATAAAATATTTGAAAGTAGATGTTTATAAATTAAGATGTATACTGTATTCAGAACAAATACTAGTAAAACAATAGTAGAAACCATTATTCTATTAACTGAAAAGGAGGCAGGAGTGTAAAAAAGAAAGAATAAAGATAGATGAGACCTACAAGGCTGAAAAGAGCAAGAAAAAGAAGGAAGAGGAAGATGATGAGGAGGAAGATGAAGAGGATGAGGTAGAGGAGGAAGAAGACAAAGACAAAGATGAAGAAGATGATGATGAATAAATTGGTTCTAGCGCAGTCTTTTCCTTGTCTATCAAGCATTTAACCACCCCTGTACATAACTCACTCCTTTTAAAGACAAAAGTCGAAATGAAAATAATAAATAAATAAATATAGATGAGACCTAGAGAACAAATGAGTAAGATGGTGGAGTAACCGATTATAGTAATAATTACACTGTCAATACTTTAATACTCCAAATAAAGACTAGCATTACCGGGTTACATGAAGAAACCCTGTTAGAAGCTATCTACAAGAAAAATACTTTAAAACCTGGTATGTTGGCATACACCTTTAATCCCAGCACTCAGGGAGGCAGACAGATCTCTGTGAGTCCAGCTTGGTCTACATAGTATGTTCCAGGACAGCCAGAGTTACATAGTGGGACTTTTTCTATTTAAAAAAAAAAGAAGAAGAAAGAAAGAGAAAAAAGGAAACCCCTCAACACACTACTTTCATATAGACTACACAAAAGAAAGAACATAGTAAAAATAATGAAAACAATAATCAAAATAAAGTAGCCAGAGAAGCATTTTAGAACAAAGAGTACTACCAGGGATAAAGATTAATAATGTTAAAGAAGCCAGTCCATCAATAATAGCTTTTTATACATAAAAAAGAAAAAGTATAAAACTCAAGGTTCTACTTCAGGTATTGTAAACCAATGTTCCTACTGATAAAAACTCTGAACAAAACACACAGAAACAAACTTGAGTATTTTGAACAGTGTTCCACAAAGCTCTCAAACTGTAGAGGAGAGTCAAAACATCAGGCAGAACACTGCACAGAGTGTTCTACTTGTTATTGTCAACTTAACGCAAGCTAGAGACATTTGAATAAAGGGACTCTATGTTGAGAAAATGGCCCCAATAGAATGGTCTATAGACAGCCCTGTAGGAGATTTTCTTTTCTTTTTAAAAATAAATTATTTCTTTTTATTTCACGTGCACTGGTGTTTTGTCTGCATATCTAACTGTGAGGGTGTCAGGTCCCCTGGAATTGGAGTTACAGACAGCTGTAAGCTGCTATGTGAGTGTCAGAGGTTGACTCCAGGTCCTCTGGAGTCACGAAGACACCTGCAGCCCTGGGCATCTTCTTGATTGATGTGGGTGCTGCCAGCCCTGGGCAAGTTGTCCAGGACCTCCGCTTCAGCTCCTGCCTCCAGATTCTTGCCTCCAGTTCCTGACCTGATCTCCCTGGGTGATAGACTACAAGGTGTAAGATAAAATAAACACTTTCCTGGACAAGTTGCTTTTGGTTATGGTGTTTATCACAGCAACAGAAACACTAAGTAAGACAGAAATTGGTATCAGGTCATGGTGTATTATTACTGTGATAGATCTGACCATGTTTTTGGGGGATTGTGGAAGGACTTTGGAACTTTGGGACAGAAAAGCCATGAGTGTTCAGAGTTTAGTGATTTGATTACAAATGTGCCCTGGTTCTTCTATCTTTATTTTTTCTTTTTCAGAGCTGAAGACTAAACCCAGGGCCTAGCAAGCGCTCTACCACTGAGCTAAATCCCCAACCCTGGTTCTTCCATCTTTAAGCATGAAAGTATGTAACTTACTTTTGACTTTACAGAAGGGGAGAGTTAGAAATTTTAGGAAGATTTTGGATATTTTAGAAAGTCTATGGATATTTCAAAGAAACTGGGGTTTTTTGTTGTTTTTTTTGTTTGATTTGGTTTTTGTGAGACAGGGTTTCTCTGTGTAGCCCTAGCTGTCCTGGAACTCACTCTGTAGACCAGGCTGGCCTCGAACTCAGAAATGCACCTGCCTCTGCCTCCCAAGTGCTGGGATTAAAGGTGTGTGCCACCACTGCCCGGCTGAAACTGCATGTTTTAAAGAAACTGAAATATTAAAGACTGTGGAGCTATTAAAAGTTGAAATGAGCCAGGGATACACAGAGAAACCCTGCCTCGAAAAACCAATAAATAAATAAATAAATAAAAATAAGCCAGGCGGTGGTGGCGCACGCCTTTAATCCCAGCACTTGGGAGGCAGAGGCAGGAGGATTTCTGAGTTCGAGGCCAGCCTGGTCTACACAGTGAGTTCCAGGACAGCCAGGGCTACACAGAGAAACCCTGTCTCGAAAAACCAAAAAAAAAATAAATAAATAAATAAACAACAAAAAGGAGGAGGAAGATGAGAAGGAAGAGGAGGAGGGAAAGGTTACAGTCTTAGTGAATGATACGTTTGTGTATTAAATTAACACGGGGTCAACTATCCTGGCTAGTTTATTGTAAAATCAACACAAACCTAGACATGTCTGGGAAGAGGGAATTTTGAGAAAATGCCTCTGGTAAAATTGGTCTTAGGCAAGTTTGTGGGCATTTCCCTGATTAATGATTGATGTGGGAAAACCTAGCTCACCGTGGATGGTGTCAGTCCTGAGCAGGTGTCTCTGACTTGAGAAAGAAATTAGGCTGGGCAAGCCATCAGGAGCACTCCTCCATGTTCCTACATTTGAGTCCCTGCCCTGACTTCTTCCTTCAGTGATGGATTGGGACCTAAGGGTGGCAAACCGAAATAAACCCTGGCCTCACCAAGTTACTTTTGGTGCTTTATCCCAGCAACAGAAACCCTAAGACACAGAGTTAACTACTTTCAGGGACTTTTCACCGCAATGGACATAAGTAACCAAAAGCACAACCTGAGCAACTCTGAGAGACGCTAGAGAGATGGCGTGATCCTACAGTCCCAACTGTTTGAGAGGCTGAGGCAGGAGGATCACTTGAGTCATGGGGCTAGCCGGGGGGTGGTGGCGCACGCCTTTAATCCCAGCACTTGGGAGGCAGAGGCAGGAGGATTTCTGAGTTCGGGGCCAGCCTGGTCTACAGAGTGAGTTCCAGGACAGCCAGGGCTACACAGAGAAACCCTGTCTCCAAAACCAAAAGAAAAAAGAAAAAAAAGAGTTTGGAGCTAACACAGGACTACATATTGAGACACATACCCCCAATATCTTAACAACAAAAGCCTCCAAAAGAAAATCTAACATCTCAGCCGGGCAGTGGTGGCGCACGCCTTTAATCCCAGCACTTGGGAGGCAGAGGCAGGAGGATTTCTGAGTTCGGGGCCAGCCTGGTCTACAGAGTGAGTTCCAGGACAGCCAGGGCTACACAGAGAAACCCTGCCTCGAAAAAAATCAAAAACAAACAAACAAAAAAAAAAACAAAAAAAGAAAATCTAACATCTCCTTGGCTTAAATAGGAAAAGAATCCTAAGCAAATGTGGCTGCCATAGGAATAGGTAGTAAAGATGTCCAGAGGAAGAGCTGGAGAGGAGGATCTATTCTTTGAATAAATATACATGTAATTTGGACTAATATCTTTTTTTTTCTTTTTTCTTTCTTTTTTTGAAAAGATTTATTTATTTATTTATTTATTTTAATGTTTATGATCACACTGTCTCTTTCTTCAGAGACCAGGGTATCAGATTCCATTACAGATGGTTGTGAGCCACCATGTGGTTGCTGGGATTTGAACTCAGGACCTTTGGAAGAGAAGTCAGTGCTCTTAACCACTGAGTCATCTCTCCAGCCCCTAGTATCTTTTTGAATGCTGTGTGCAGACCCAAAAAAGTACAGCTGAGGCTGGGCATGACTCAATGGGCAAAGTAGGTAAGTCAAACCCTGTCAGATGCAAGGTTGAGACATGAATATGGCTAACCTAACCAGTATTTATTCTACCAGGTGTGGTGGTACACACTTGTAATCCCAGCACTTGAGAAACAGAACAAGAGGATCAGGAGTTGCTCTTGCTTTGAAATAAGTTTGAGGCCAGTTTGGGCTACATGAAACACAGAAGAAGGGGCAGGGTGGATAGAGTGCTTGCTGTGCAGACATAAAGACCAGAGTCTGGATCCCAACCTCTAACACTTCCTCAGAAGGGGAAGGAGAGGATCCCTAAGGCAAGTCCGCTAGCTAGACAAGCTAAATCGGAGAGTTCTGAGTTCAAGAAGTCTCAATATATATAAGACAGAGCACGATCCAGCAGTGTCAACTTCAGGCCTCTACACATGCAAACACACCCACCAGCCCACAAACATGCAAACGTGTATATATATGCATACATACCACACATGTATCTATACACCCACCCAGACATGAAATATATATACATGATACACATGGAACACACACATATACATGTGTCATGCAAACACACATATATGCATAAAGACACACACACACACACGCACGCACGCACACACACTACAACCAATGTTGAGAGAAGTAAACTGAGATTGAAGATAATACAAATAAAGCAAAATCATCAATACTCTTCAGAAGAAGATTATAGAACCCAGAGTCTTCACAATGTAACAGTCACAATATTCAGGGTACAGGCAAAAATTAATATAAAGAGTTAGGATATGGGCCATTCTCAAGGGAAAGCCACTCAGTTGAAGACAACCTCAAAATGATGTAAGAATTGAAATGTCCAGATATAAACAGTCAACAGACAGAAACAAGTCCAGATAAAGAATCACTTATTTATCAGCTGGTTCTCAAAAATAATGCTGAGATACTTCAAAGGGGAAAAGCATATTCTTTTCCAAATAAGTTGCTGAAACAACTGGCTATCTGCTTTTAAAAAAAATAGATAAAAGAACCTTGGTGCTATGAGTAAGATGGCTAATAAGTGAGCCCAAAATATTTCTCTCCACAACAAAGTACGAAATCAAAGAAAAACCAGGTATTTCAGTGGAGTGTTGTAAGCACAGCCACTACCTCCCGCCCGCCCCAGGAAGCAGCTGGACAAGCTGACTTAGTGAAGAGGTATGTGACAGAGAATGGGCAGCACAGAGGAACACAGGGGTCTTATAAAGAAGGTGGCTAGGGGACAGAGAGATGATTAAGAGCACTTGCTGCTTTCTTTGGTTCCCAGGACTCATGCCAGGCAGCTCACAAATGCCTGTAACTGCACGTTTAGGGGTTTCAATGCCCTCTTCTGGCCTCTGTAGGTACTCATATACACACACAAATAAAAATTATGTTTATATATTTAAAGGGGTCAGGGAGATATATATATATCCATATAGAGAGAGGGGGGAGGGGGAGAGGGAGAGGGAGGGTAGGGGTGGCACATGCCTTTAATCCCAACACTTAGCCTGGTCTACATACCAATATCCAGGCCAGCTGAGGATAAACAGTGAGACCATATTTCCAAAAATAATAAATAAGTGAATGAATGAATAAATAAAATGAATAAAGGAAACAAAAATGAATAAAAGGAACTACAGTTCTTATCCTTTTCTCTCTCAAGATCAACCCTAAGCCAAGAGGGTCTCTATATGACAAGAAAAAGATAAACAAGAGGGCCATGGATACCTAAAACATTTGCTGTTAAACAGATTGCAACCAGCACAGGCCCTGGGCCCAGTTTGGGGAGCAGCCCAATTACTATTATCACTGTCCATTAAACTGTAACTACATTGTACTCAGTCATCCCTACCCAGTTCCTACTCATCCTGAGACTCCTACACCTGGGCCTTATAAAGCAGGAAAGTATCTGCCCCTAGGCAGCTTGATGAGTCCAGACCTGAGAGCCTCTGCAGGGCTTCATTCACCTTGCCATAAGTCCTGGCTACCCACTTTCCCTCTACACCAGGAAGCAGATAGGCAAGTTAGTCATAAAAGGCCTGCAAAGTACCCATGCAGCCCTCGAGCAGACAGGTGCCCCATCTGGGCCCACTGGTACCACCTGCTACCATGCATCTACCACTAGACAGTGATATATTTTCTGTTCTACTACATACCATGCTGTGGATATGCATCTTATCAACACAGCCCTACACTGACACTGTCCTTAAAAATAAGATAACACATCTCTGTAGCTGTAGCAGCTCCACCTCACCTAGATTCTACAGGCCCTCCATGGGAAAGCCACCTCCATGTAACGCACAGAAAGTGATAGGCACATTCTATGCCTAAACCAACCTGCCCAAAAGAGCTGTATTCTGGCTGGTACTATAATCATACAACTTATGGAACACTAAGACAAGCAGATATCACCAAAGTTGATTACCGATAGAAGCGACACATACACTACATTTAAAGCACTTACCCTAACCAATGCCAGTGAACCCTACTATTCAAGTGACAGTGTGGGGTACTGCAGGAAAAATCTCCATCTTCTTAAAGAAAACCATCCTGTGAAACTGATGCAGACCTGACAAGGTGGGTGGTTCTGTGGGTAAGAAAGCATTGGCCACATGAGCCTGCTAAGTTTGATTCCTAATCCTGTGGTGTGGGGAGAGAATGGACTTCAGGGGATCTGACACTCTCTTGTAGACTCTTTGGGCACCAGGCATCCATGTAGTATACATATATCCATATAGGCTAAACACTATGCACATAACTTAAAAAGAAAAAAGGAAGGAAGGAAGGAAAGAAGGAAGGAAGGAAGGAAGGGGAAAAACCTATTCAATGAAGAGCTAATGAAAATTTTTCTTTTTTTTTCTTTTTTTTTTTTTGAGACAGGGTTTCTCTGTATAGCTCTGGCTGTCCTGGAACTCACTCCATAGACCAGGCTGGCCTCGAACTCAGAAATCCGCCTGCCTCTGCCTCCCAAGTGCTGGGATTAAAGGCATGCGCCACCACTGCCCGGCATGAAAATTTTTCAAATCTTGGAGAAAATAATTATAAGATCTTCTTAGATGCATCTTATGGTCAAATGCCAAAAGAACAAGACAAAAGGGAATCCTAGAAACGAGCCAGGTGTGGTAAAGCTTGCCTAGTAACCCCAACCCTCTGGAGACGGAGGAGGGCAGAGAAGTCAACATCATTCTTAGTCACATAGTGAGACAAGTCCAAGCTACATAAAACCCTGCCTCAACAAAGGAAAATCACAGACCGGGCAGTGGTGGCTCATACATTTAATCCCAGCACTCAGGAGGCAGAGGCAGAAAGATTCCCCAAGCTTGAGGCCAACCTGGTTTACAGATTGAGTTCCAGAACAGAGCTGGAGAGATGGCTCAGTGGATAAGAGCACCTGACTGCTCTTCCAAAGGTCCTGAGTTCAAATCCCCACTCACATGGTGGTTCACAACCATCTGTAAAGTGATCTGACGCCCTCTTCTGGTGCTGTCTGAAGACAGCTACAGTGTCCTTACGTAAAATAAATAAATCTTGGTCAGTGGTGGCGCACGCCTTTAATCCCAGCACTTGGGAGTCAGAGGCAGGCGGATTTCTGAGTTCAAGGCCAGCCTGGTCTACAGAGTGAGTTCCAGGGCAGCCAGGGCTACACAGAGAAACCATGTCTCGAAAAACCAAATAAAAAAATAAATAAATAAATGTCAAATCATGTATGAGAAAATCTTTATACTAACATCAGATTCTCAGTAGAAACTTTGTAAGTCAGAAGAGAAAGGGATGATATATTTAAAGTCCTGAAAGAAAAAACTACCCACCTAATATAACCAATAAAGCTTTCCATCAAAAACAAAAAAGAGTCGGGCGCACGCCTTTAGTCCCAGCACTTGGGAGGCAGAGACAGGTGGACTTCTGAGTTTGAGGCCAGCCTGAGTGAGTTCCAGGACAGCCAGGGCTACACAGAGAAACTGTCTGGGGGGGGGGGGGGGGAAAGAAGGAAAAATGAAGAGAAGTAAAAATCTGAAGCAATTCATCACCACCATGTCCTCTACTAGGAAAAAAAAAAACGGTAATGATCATCATGAAAACACAAAGCTCACTAGTAGAATATATACACAAAAGAAGAGAAAACAATTAATCCTTATTAACACACAAAAAATTAAGCCACAAAAATGAACAAAAAAGGTTATTCAGATGGCTCAGTAGTTAAGAACACTGACTGCTCTTCCAAAGATCCAGAGTTCAATTCCCAGCAACCACACAGTAATGGAATCTAATGCCTTCCTTTGGTGAGTCTGAGGAGAATGACAGTGTACTCATGTAAAATAAATAAATAAATGTTAAAAAATGAACAAAAAATATACAAAATTACTAGAAAAAAATAGCTTATGACAAGAACATGTTTTTACTTATCGTAATCTTGAACGTGACCAGATTAAATTCCCCCTTAAAAGATATAGACTGAATAGATTAAAACTGGACCAATACTAAGCTACTTGTAGGAAGCTCATTTTACTAAGACAAAGACCAAAAGTAATGGATGGAAAAATGTGAATCAGGTAGACAAAAGTCAAAAGCAAGCAATAGTAGTTCAAGTAGGTTTTCAGTAAAAAAACATCAAAAATATATAATGAAATGAAAGTTATCAATATATAATGATAAAGAGAAAAATTCAACAAAAAGAAATAAGGATTGCAAATATATGTATACCCCAAAGCATCCAATTATATAGAGCAAACATTATTATAACTAAAGGGAGAGACTCTAATACAATAGTTAGAAACTTGACACAACACCTTCATCACTGGATAATCACTTAAACCCCTCCAAAATATCAACAACAAAAAAGTCAAGGCTAACCTTTTCTAAGGACTAAAAGCACCCAAAAACCATTTATACAACACTTTATCTAAGAGTTACAGAATACACATTTGTTTCATCATCAAACAGAATCCTGTGGAACTGACTGCATGTTAGAGTATAAATCAAGTTTCAACAAAGTTAAAGATTATAATCATAACTTGTGTCTTTTTTTTTTTTTTTTTTTTTGTTGTTTTTCGAGACAGGGTTTCTCTGTGTAGCCCTGGCTGGCCTGGAACTCACTCTGTAGACCAGGCTGGCCTCGAACTCAGAAATCCTCCTGCCTCTGCCTCCCAAGTGCTGGGATTAAAGGCGTGTGCCACCATCGCCCGGCACTTGTGTCTTTTCTAACCTTTCTCTGTGTCTCTGTTTCTGTCTCTGTCTGTCTGTCTCTGTCTCTCTCTCTCTCTCACACACACACACACATACACACACACACACACACACACACTCTCACTCACTCACTCACAAGAAATCAGAAACCAGTACAAAAAAAAAAAAAAAACCCAGTACTTTGTAAGTATAATTGGAAGGGGGTTTGTTTTGTTTTAGCTTTTTGGCTTTGGGTTTTTTTTGTTGTTGTTGTTGTTTTCTATTGAGACAGGGTTTCTCTGTGTAGCCGTGGCTGTTCTGGAACTCAGGCTGTAGACCAGGCTGCTCTTGAGCTCCAATATCCAAGTACCTCTGCCTCCCAAGTGCTGGGATTAAAGGCACACACCACCACGGCTCAGCTATTTAAAAAGACACGAGTTATTAAATCTCAGTGTGAGGCATGAAATGTTATTGGTTAGGGAAGCCCCAGAGGTCCTTAAAACACAAGCTGTTACATTGTTCTTGCTTACCCATCAAAACTAGATGATCAAACTATTGCTGCAGATACACACACTTTGGTTGTAGAACACAGAGAAATTGAACTGATTGAAAACATCCTCCCTATTGACTAGCTTTCAAAGTGCCAGAGGTCCTCTGCAGGCTGCTGGGAAAGAAAACTCATCAATGGAACTAACCAACAAGGAACCTTGCATGCTACAATACTGACATACCAGGCAAGACATGCGCACTCAGTGCACTTGCAGCGTACAGAAGGGGTAACAGCAACTGCTTTTGAAGTAGGTTTGAGGCTTGCCCACACTCCATGCCTGGCACATCAATCTGGTCCACAGCCCACGACTGCAGAAGATCATAAATCCTAGAAGGAGACCATGATTGCGGTCTTGCTAAATGGACACATTGTCAAGGGGTTTTCTAATTAATTCTGCTTATGCACACAGATCAATGCATCCTTTAATCCTGGCCAGAGAAGCTCCTATGGAAATGAGCAGCAGTTAATGCAGACTGATAACTGGTCAAAAGCTGAGGATAAGTAACTATCCAGTACTCAGCCCACGTGTATCAATTTCTCCTCAACTCAAGTCTCAAGAAACACTGTGTCAAGAGGATGAAGAGTGTAAGAGCCAAAGGATGGGGAGGGGAGCTGTGAAGTGCTGCCTTCTGGGCACGATGGCTACTGCACTGTCAACTCTCAATAGTTGTGGCTGCCTGCACAAGGTCAGTCAACAAGAAGCACCAACTCAGTGGGTAGCCAACCAACCAACCAAATAAAAAGATGACATGACGGTGAAGGGGAAGTGTTGGGGTGCTTGCAGTTGGGAAGTGGGAAAGAAGATCTGAAGTGTATTATGATCAAGATACATTGTATTGTTTATAAGCATGAACCTGCCAAAAATATTTTTTAAATCAAATCAACAAGAACTTTAGAAACTACACAAATACACAAAATTAAAGAAAATTCTAAGGCAAGAAGATGCCTCAATGGGTGCTGACAAGGCTAATGATCTCAGTCAAAGCTTGTGACTCATTTGGTAGAAGAGAACTAACTCCTCCTACAAGCTGTCCTCTGACTTCCGTAACTGTTTTGGCACGCATATGACCTGCCCCCCACACATACACCCGAGCAAATACAACCAAATCAGGACAACTAAAAAGCAATACCTTTAATGAACAAACATGTAAAACTTCAACAAAATATTAGAAAGTTAAATTTAACAACACATAAAATTATAGATGATGAAAAAAAATGAAACAACAGATGCAAATCAATAAATATAACAATATTACATCAAATAATGAAGGGTGAACACACCATCATCTCAATACATTCAGAAAAAGTTCAGCATTCTTCCAGAAAAAAAAAAGCCTTCAGTAAAGTATACTGAGATTGCATCTCATCACAGTGAGGACTAACCACAGCAAACCCACACATCACACACAATGGGGGAAAAGCTGAAACTGTTCAATCAGGAAGTAGGCAAATATGTTCAACTGCTCTATACTGATCATTACACATTATACACAGGTATTGTTGTGTCACACTGTACTCCACAAATATGTAAAGTGTCTGTGCCAATTAATATTTTAAAAATATATATTTAAAAAAATATATATATATATTTAAGCCAGATGGAGTGACTTACACCTATAATCCAAGCACAGACATGAGCCACTATGCCCAACTACATATTTTTAAGTACATATACAGCAATGACTGGAATAAAATATAACAATGGGTTTTGTTGTTGTTGTTTTGCTCTTTGAGAGTCAAGGTCTGATCATTTATTTGTTACTCTTAAAGTCTTATTTTTGACTAGACTCAGATTTAGCCCCCTCCCCCTCTATTTTCAGAGACAGGGTTTCTCTGCAAAGCCCTGGCTATCCTGAAACTCACTCTGTAGACCAGGCCTGCCTTTCTTTCCCGAGTGCTAGAATTACAGGTATGCACCATCACTGCCCAGCTGTCATTCAGATTTTTAAAGCACCCTAAATCTGGACCACACCTTCTGTAGCCTACATAAAAGGACACAGATGAAAAAGCTTTGCCTTGTGCCTGCTAGCACTCTTGTTGGTAAGTTCACCTATCCTCTTGCTGCTGATTAATTCAGGATTCTAAAATAAAGACTAGCAGCTCTCCTAGAATCCACCAGTCCTGCACCAAACTGGGACTGAAGAGATAACAGCCTCATATGTGTATGTGTTTTAAAAGGGTGTGTGTGTGTGTGTGTGTGTGTGTGTGTGTGTGTGTGTGTGTGTGTGTGTGTGTTCTGAACAGGTATGGCAGCCATACACTCATGTGTTTGAATACTTGGCCCATAAGAGTGGCACTATTAGGAAGTGTGGCCTTATTGGAGTAGGTATGGCCTTGCTGAAGGAAGTGAATCATTGTAGAGGTGGGCTTTGAGATCTTATATGTGCTCAAGCTATGCCCTACGTTGTACACACTCTCCTGTTGCCTTCGTATCAAGATGTAGAACCCCTAGCTCCATCTCCAGCACTGTTGTGGATGGGCCTGGTGTTATTCTTGTGAATCAATCCCCTAATGAATAAAGGAGCCAATAACTGGGCAAGTAGGCGGGACTTCCAGGCTGGATGGAGGAAGAGAAGAAGCAGGAGAGAGTGACTGCTTTTGGAACTGGGACAGCAGAGGGGTAAGATGTAGCTGTGAGAGTTTCCTAGTTTCCTTGCAGATCTGCTACTGGAGGGATCAGATTTTAATAAGACTTACAAGATTAGGTTTTAGTTGTTGTGCCCAGAGATTGGGTTACCACTGCTTCTGAACTAAGTTTGTATTGCGTTTCCCTTTACTGGTTTCAAGAGAGAAGGTACATCGGCCAAGCGTGGGTTTGCCTGAGGTGCTCCACAAAGGCCGTGGGGTTGGCATGGTAGCCACCTGAGAGTGGGAACCTAGCGAGCTGGGTGGAGACGTTTCGGGAGCTCCAGGCCAGTGAATCTCCATGAATCTCCAGTGCATGGCCGGCCAGGCCGCCGGGGCAGAGAGTTAGGTACAAGCGTGGGGAATGTGCCTACTCTACCGTTTTAATATTTCATGCAACACAGTACCATATCTGCCTAGACTCGGACATGTGTCCCACCATGAAGATAATAGACTAAACCTCTGAAACTGTAAGCCAGCCTCAGTTAAATGTTCTCCTTTGTAAGAGTTGCCTTGGTCATGGTGTCCCTTCACAGCAATAAAACCCTAAGACGTGTGTGTGTGTGTGTGTGTGTGTGTGTGTGTGTGTGTGTGTGTGTGTATGTATATATATTATTTATTTATTTACAAAAAATTCTGGACTGGAGAGATGGCTCAGCGGTTAAGAGCACTGACTGCTCTTCCAGAGATCATGAGTTCAAATCCCAGCAACCACAGGGTGGCTCATCTCCATCTGTAATGATCTGATGCCTTCTTCTGGTATGTCTGAAGACAGCTACAGTGTACTTATAAATCTTTAAGAAAAACTCTATCAGTTCTATTCATTCAGAAAACCTTGACTAATAAATCTACCATGCAGTGGAAAACTAATGGAAGTTAAAATTAAATACAGGTTCATAATATAACACAGGTAAGCCTTGAAGAGATGCTAAATGAAAGAAGCAAGTCACACTCAAAAGTCCTATATGACATATTTATATGACATATTCAGTATATATCAACTTATAGGACAGAAAGTACACTGGTATAACCTAGAGCTGGAGGAAGAGGAAAGGCTTAGGAGATGATCCTATAGGTTATATATTGTATCAAAGTAATGAAGACACTGTAGAATTGATTACTGTGGTACAACCTATAAACACTCTAAATAACAGCAAACTATATAACTTATGTGAATGATTATAGTAATGATTTATACATTATTGTGCAAATGCATAAATCTATCAATAACATTACAAAATTAGTTAAAGTAACCATAAAACATTTATAAAAACCAGAATAAAAACGTCAGGTATGGTAAAACATAACTGCAGTCTCAGCTTTCAGAAGTCTAGGGCAGGAGGATCATGAGGTCAAGGCTAGATTAGGCCATATGCTAAGACCCTGATGCAGAGCTGGGGTGGAAAGGCGGACATTCTGGGGCTAGGCAGCTTTCCTAAAACATGAAATGCATAACCAATAATTAAAATTTGATAAAGTGGGCTTCACCAAAGTTTCTAACTTCCACTCTTTCAAACAGTTTAAAAAATAAAAGGGCAGGCCACAGACCAGGAGAAATACTTACAAAACATCTCTCTTAAGAGAGAATTTACACCCAGTACACATAATTCTTATAACAAAATAATAAGACAACCAAAACTTTAAATGGTCAGAAAATTAATAGAACCTCCACACCAATGATAACAGATGAATGGTGATTAATCTATGGAAATCAATTCATTACCAATGAATTTTAGATAAGTATAATTAAAACTGAAGTGAGATACCACTATACCCACAAGAATGCCCACATGGGGGCTGGAGGAATGGCTTAGTAGTTAATCGTACTTCCTGCTCTTGCAAAGGACCATGCAGGCAGTTCACGACCTCCCATAACCCCAGCCCCAGGGATCCAACACCTTCTCACCTCTGCAGGCACCTACAAACAGTTGGCATACACTAACACAGACACACACACATACATAAAAAAGTAAATCAACAAAATAAAAACCAGAATAGTCTGTAGTAGGGATAGCTCTGTGGTTAAGAGAACCCAAGTTTGGTTCCACCTAGAAGCTCATAATCAATTGCTCTAAGAAGATCTGACATCTCTGGTCTAAGGTAGAAAAACTGATCCTCCTGTCTCTAGCTCCTGAGTGCTAAGATTACAGGAATGTTCTCTACTACACCTGGTTTTTGTGGTGCTAGGGCCTGACCAGAGCTTCATGAATGCTAAGTATAGTATCTCCCTCTGAGTTACACATCCAATCCTAGTCTGGCAGGGATTTGTATGTGTGCAGTGGATATATGAGTGTGTTCATGCATACCTGTGTAATGTGGTGTACAAAAAACAAGGACATTGAATGTCTTCCTCTATCACTTCTGCCTTGTTACTTGGAGGCAAGGGCTCTTATTTCTCAGACAGTCAGGCAGCCAGCAAGTTCCAGCAACGATCCTGTCTCCACCCATCCGGCTTGTTCCATGGGTGTCTAAACTCAGGTCCTCGTAGTTGTGCAGCAGGCACTCTTAACCAGTGAGCCATCTTGTCAGCTCTGCAGTTTCTTGTAGTATAGAAGAGGGTCAGTAAGATGGCTCAGCTGGTGAGACTGCTCGCCACAAAGTCTGATGACCTGAGTTCAATCCCTGGAACCGACATGGTAGAAGGAGAGAACCAACTCCCACATGTTGTTTGCTGACCACCCATGAGCACAAACATCCATACCCCAACCCCAACACACAAATAAATAGATGTGAAGAACTAATAATAAGAAAGTTGGAAAGGAACTGAGGAAAGGTCTCTGCATGCACAGGCATGTGTGTGGACTCACACATACACATTGTTGTGTTAATCTTTAGTTAACTTGACTGGATACAGAAGGTAACCAGAAGATAACCTTTCATTTCCAAAGCAGTTTAACTGAGGAGGGCAGATCTACCCTGAATGTAGGCAGCACCACACAGGCTGAATGAAAAGTTAAAAGCAGAAAGCAAGTTAAGCACCAGCATTCATCTCCTTCTGCTTCCTGGGTGTGGGCGTGATGTGACTAACTGCCTATGGCTTCCAACCACTGCAACTAGAAACACTCCAGCCTCCATGCCGCCCCTAACATCACAGCACTCTTGAACCATGAGCCAAAATGAGCCTTCCCTTCCTCAGCTTATTTTTGTCTGAGATTTTGTTGCAGTAACTAATACAAGTACATATTATTTGTTTGGCATTCAAAAAAAAAAAACAAAATATAGAGACAGAAAGCAGATAATGGTTAGTTAACAAAGGAAATTAACTATAAAACAGAACAGGGGAGCTTGGGGCTGCTGAAAGTATTCTGTCCTTATGTGTAGTAGATAAAAGACTATAATCATCATAATGCTGAACACCTAGGCAGATGAAAGTTTACATACAAAAATTTTGCTAATAAAACTGACTCTTTACAAAAGAACAATTAGTAGTTTCATTCCTTGTCTAAAGGCTACATTAGTTTCCAAAGTCCTGGGTTAATTCTCAAAAAGTTCCATAACCAATCAGCTCTCATTTCTAAAGTCTTACAGCTCTAAGAACACAGAGAGCGTGCTGACACAAACCAACGTGCCATTACCCCCGGCTAACTTGTTTTGTTCAGCACCTCCTGCCCCAGGAAGAATCCCACAGGCATTCAGTAGTGCATTTCTACACACGAGGCAAATCCTACTTTTAGAGGTGATAACTTTAATCAGCAGATCAGATTTTATTTTATAGTGTTAAACTCAGAACCTGTGTATGTTGGTTAAACACTCTACCCACTGAGCTAGACCCTCAGCCCTACAGATCAGCTCTAAACACCTGTAGTCTATTTGCTAATATCTAACAGAACCCACTACATTTCTACAAAGAATTAAATACTTTATGCTTTTTATGTCAATGTTTCTGAAACAATTAAAGGCAAATAAATACACAGTGCAACCAAGAGAAAAAATAAACAGCAGCAACTAAGTTTTGAAGACAAGCAGCATGGCAAACAGGCTGTCACCTATCACCTAAAATTCAAGATGAGTTCTACTTGTCTACAAAATGGAAATGTGCAAAACAGCTCAAGGATTTGCAGACAAAATATATTAGGGCCTTGAGGGAAACCTCAAGAGTTAGTCATGCACACAGACATCACCAAGAGCTGAAGGAACAAGGTATGGAGAGGAGTGAGCACAGGAATGTATAGGTTACAAAATGACAAACCTCTGTATTATCCAAATGTTTTGGAAGATACCTTTTAAAATTATCTCACTCTATAGCCCCAGAGCTAACAGTAAATCAGACTATAGCTAGCAAAGACATATGGTAAAAATTTAAAAAAAAAATTCACAAATATAAACTTGAAACTGTCAGAAAATCAAATGAAATTGTACTTAAACAGAAACAGGACTCTTCATTATTGTAGGCCACACCCTGCAATAAATCAGTGTCAAGATCTTCTCTGAGTGAACCTAACTTCCTGACAGACAAACTGGCCTAGACTGCAGTCTTATTTGACCTCCTGAAATATACTCATAATGAGACTGAGGGAAATACAAGCTAACTAAATGTTTGAGGATCAAGTTGGGCTGACACTCACCACAAACTTCTCACCATTCTGCTCCACATGTTTGTATGTGGGGACCGATATGGGCACTGCTTGCTTTTCTGTGTAATCATAAAAGGATTGTCCCAAGGAGTCGTCACTGGGATCTAGGTTATCAGCCTCATGAGGAGGTACAGACAACACTGTCAAGATCAATTCCTTCTCGCCTGCTCGGATCAGGTCCACCACCTGCTTGTGTGTCGCCCCCTCAACATTCACGCCGTTCCTAAGGGGAAAAAGGGAAAAAAACAGTCCCATAAACCAGACGGGTTCAAACACTTTGTAACTCCACCCTCCTGTTCCCACTCCAGTGTCATAGTATGAACCATAAAATCAAAAGATTCATCTGGTTCCAGAAAAGCTGTTTGTCTTTCAGAGTCTACAGTGAAAAGGCTGTTTGTGAACTTACAGCAGGGAGAGGAAATGCAAACAGGGAAAGTCCTACCCTCCCTCTAGTCCAGAATGTTACACATTGCTCGATTCAGGGAAGCATGTGGGAAAGGCGGTGACGCTGGGGAGAAATGAAGTTCATTTAGCTATTGAAACGGTCTACGTTCCTCATTTTAACCAGCCATATGGACAATGCAATCAAAACGGCTTGAATAATTCTCCCACTTTTACTACAGTCTGTTCACCTACACTTCAAGGGGATTTCCTTTCTAAGACTTATTTTTGCCATTTTTAATTATATGTATGTCTGAGTATGTGCACATAAATGCAGAGGCCAGAGGCCTGGAGCTAGAGTTACAGGCCACTGTGAGCTAACCAATATGGGTGCTGGAAAGCCAAACTTGTGTCCTCTGCAACAGCATTATACATTCTCAACCACTGAGTCATATCTTCAACCCCAGAAATTTTCTTTTAAAAAACTCCCCTTTGTAGAGATTAAAGTAAGTGTTCCCCATATCTCCAAATTAGACTTTCTTTATACCAGCTTATTATCTTGATAGTTAAAAAGTATTAATCTGCATATAGACTAGTTTCCTCTATCTTTTGGCTTCTAAAGGGGCAAGGTTACCGCTCTAAAATTCCATTATTTTTGGAGGCTGCTCTTCCAAATGACCCGGATTCAGTTCCCAGCACCCACACGGTAGCTCATAATTGTCTGTAACTCCAGTTCCAGGGGTTCTGAAACCCTTACACAGACATACATGCAGTCAGAACACCAATGTACATAAAATAAATATTTTAAAATTATTCCAAAATTTCTATTATCTGACCCAACTTCCTTTGTCCTCCCAGTCAGCCTGAATAATCTCTTGGGATAATTTGGATATCTGGATAATCTAAACATTTTCTGCTCCATACATTCACTTTAAACTCTATAATCTGTCCAAACCAAGAAATACACACCTACAGTTACACACAAATCAACCTATTCATTTTACTTATACACAGCCTGAAACAAGGAAAAGTATAAGATATGAAAAAACAGTAAATTTTGTCAAGAGAAGTTCCAAGTCCCACAAATACTCGACAGACTGAACAGCCTTCCCAGAATGCTGTCCTAGTGAGCTGCCTCAATAAACCACTGAGCAGCTGGCCTGAAGGTCCCCTAGCATGGATCTCACAAGACAGGAGAAACACACCTGGCCTCTACTACTTTAATATTTAAAGTTTATCAGCCTGTTAGAGTGAAATTATTTTTTCAGTTCTGTTCCAAACCATTAGGATTTTCCCTTCCTGAAAAGAATGCTAAGTTTAGTAACAAGCCATCCTGAGTTTTCAGCCATAGACTAGCCTCCTCATCCTCAGAGCCTGGTATCTAAAGCATCCATTTGTATAAACAGAGCAGAAAGGAGAGACCTCAGCTAGCCTCCTCCCTTATTTCTAAAGTAGCAATCTAGCCAGTAATTTCAGCTGAGTATGGTACTGCATGTCTGTAAGCTTAACACTCAGGAGGCTGACGCAGGAAGGAGGAGTACCAGGATGTGCTATATGGCAAGACGCTGCCTCAAAAACCTTAGAAAAAGAAAACCTCTGTGATCCTCAAAAGTCCTGACATTTCTCAACCTAAAATTCTAATTATAAGCAAATTCTTAAAAGTAATGATTTAACCAAAACAGTCAGTTCTATACATAAAAATTAAGGGTTTCTTTGTGATAGAAATTCCAATTTACACAATCTGAAAAGAAACCAGAATATGAAATTCTAACTTTTCAAATGTAATCCCTGGAGGCAGAAGCATGAGAATCTCTGCTTCCAGGCCAATATGAGCTATGAAACACTGCTTTTCAAACGACAAGCAAGAAAGGAGAGGCGTAAGAAAGAGAGGAGACTGAGAAGGGGTCTAGAGCTCAGTAGTGGGGCGCCTGGGGTTCAGTTTAGAGCTGGGGTCTGGCATCAAGTGCATCAAGACACTGGGGGAAACAAGAAACTGAAACCTAAACTTATGGGTTGGCAAAGGCATTCATCTAGCTCTTAATACTTCTCAGAAAACTCAACTGAAAAGGTTAGAAATTATCACAGAATTCATCAGTCCCTAAGAACCTTAGCTTATTAACAAATATTCATTTTAATTTTTCAATGAAATAGGAAACATAAGACATCTCAAAGACTCAAAGTTACAATATCCTAGATACTAACAAGATTGTTTTGTGAATGTATCCTCAAATCTTACTATTTCCCTTTGCTTTTTTTTCTTTTTTTTTTTTTTTTTTGAGACAGTCTCTCTACAGAGTCCTTTTTGTTCCTTTAAAGCATTGTTTGTTTTTTAGCAGAGCAAACATAGATTTGTTACAGGAAAAACTAACTTCCAATGGCTGGGGACCCCCAAGGGAGGAATGAACACGTTCCCCCAGCTTTCCCAGACAGGATCTGACTTTGCAGCCACGCCCTGACTTCCCTTCTGCTGCCACAGCTCTAGTGTGGGCATTATGTCACCCCATCTTGGAGTACTTTGCTTATAGTCTTGGAAATTAGTGACCCTACAAAAGTTGTAGATAAAAGTGTATTTATGTGCATGTATCTGTTTTCTGGGGAGAACGTCCACTCCTTTCATTGGTTTCAAAAAGAAATAGGAGATCTCCAAAAAGACTAAAAACTGATGATTTCAAAACACAGCTCCAAGTTGTGAACAGAAATAAACTGCTCCTTGAGTCACTCATAAAAATTCTCCCTGGAGCTGGCTACAGTGCCATGTACTTTTGATCCCAGCATATCTGGAAGCAGAGGCAGGCAGATAGATCTCTGAGTTCCAGGCCAGCCAGAGCAAGAGAGTGAGACTGTCAAAAATAAATAAATCCCATATGACTCCAGGGAAATTTAAGAGAGGGTTATAAACAGCCAGCGCTCACCAGGAGCAACTTCAGGCCCCTGTCTGGGTCATCAAGAATGTACTTCCAACTGGCTAACATCCCAAAAACTTCATTAAAAAATAAATACAGATGAGGGGTGGAGATTCGGCTCAGTGGCAGAATACTTACTCAGCTTGCATGAGCCCTCGATTCAACCCAAGCATTACAAAAAGAGACACAAAAAAACAGGAAAGAACTTCTAGTGTTCTGTGTCATATCCTAAACACATTTGCTAATATTTATCTGGATAACTGCAGAAGGAATCATATATGTGCCTCCACTTAATACAAAGAAAGAAATTCTTTCATTCTCTAAAGAATGAAGTCACTAAAAAACTCCAGGCCATCTGATTTAAAATAGGGCCCTCCCTCCTCAGGAATTTCAAGGACTTCTCAGTCATAAAAGTGTTAGTCATAGGCTAGAGAGGCAGCTCAGCTGTTATGTACATGTGTATACTCCTCTTGGAGAAGACTCGAGTTCAATTCCCAACACCTACACTACGTGGCTCATAATTATAACTCCAGCTCCAGAGGAATAAAACACCTCTGGCCTCCGAGAGCACTGGCAATCACATGCATATACCCAAATTCATTCACACACGCACACACATTCGCACTAAAAAATAACTATTTTTTAATGTACTAGTCATTAAAATGTTGGTATAATACACTGTTTTACATAAGAATAGCATCAAACCCAAACTTATACAAACCTGAAATATAAATAAACACAAAATGTAACTTCCATAAAAAAGGGAAGTTTCAGCAGTGCAGACATCTGTTTCTAAGCATGGGCTCTAGGGCGTCAGCCCTGCACGGGTCTGAATACCAATAATGCTGTCTTAGATAAGCCCTTACTTAGTATTAGGTAACTCATGCAGTCTCGCTAGACCTCAGTTCCCCAATCTGTATGAAAAGCTACCATATATGGCTAATGAAGTGGTTATGAGAAATAAAGACGGACAGCGATATCCACACAGCCAAGTGGGCTGGTTCAACTTGTTCTCCATGACAATAAAACCTCTTCTTCCAACAATTTTGCTTCCCTTCTGTCTTTATAACATAATCTATCAGAAATTCATCTGAAAATAAATGATCACAAAATAAACAAGCATTAGAGAATCACACAAGTCCGACCAACATCACAAAAGATGTGCAGTGGGTTAAGAAATATCAACCTACCCTTTTCCACAAAGAAGTCAGTTATCTTCAAGGAACTATCAAAAAGAATTCAACAAACATGTAACTAAAGAAATAAAACTGAATGTTAACTACAGAATCGGAGAGTAAGTGCGGAGGCTGGAGAGCAGTTGAGAGCACTCACTGCTCCCGCAGAGCACCTGAGCTCAGATGCCAGCACCACATCCATCAGCTCACAACCACCTGTAACCCTAGCTTCCGGGAATTCAGCACCCTTTTTTGGCTTCCTTGAACACCTGCGTGGATGGGTGTACATATACATAAACATCATCTGCACACACATCTATATACATATACATACTTTAATACAATTATGAATAAATAAATACATCTTTTAAAGATGCTAAGCCTACAGGCACTCACTTTACAATCCTTTCAACTTCTCTGTGTTTGAAATTTTCCATAAGAAAATGCTTTATAATAAAACCCATAAATAAGACCAGAATTTTGTTTATTTGGGAATCTAAGTGATATTCAAATTACCTGGATATTTTCAGCATTGTAAAGATGCACTTGATAATTTTAAAGAGACTCATTTTTACTTTGAGATCAATGTTTAGCTCCAATGGAGACATTTTTAGCTAGCTAATGGAAGTGGCTTCAAATAGTACAACTAAAGTTAGCCAGCTGAGGAAATTACAGAGCTAATATAAACACTTCCAGAAGCAGGAGAGAAGTTCTGGTCAGAATTTATACTCTGCTTCTGAAGGAAGCTGGACATAATGAAACGAGGTTAGGACAAAAACATAACAAAGCAAACTTCTGTATAAAGGAGCCATTTTTACACCACAAGCACAATATGTGGCCCCTTGTGACATGCACAAGTGACTAAATGGCAATTAATCCTCAGAAGCAGTCCTTTAAACACAGCCAATAAACTCATGCAATTGTAAGCAGTAAGAGGCTTTCCAACTTTATACAGTAAAACACAATGGCAATGTGCCACATGAAGAGTCTGAATTTTAAAAAGTGACAAGGACTAGGAAGTGACTAGGAAGAAGGCTCGGTGGGTAAAAGCACTTGCTATGTAAGCATAAAGATCTGTGTTCAGTCGGGCAGTGGTGGCGCACGCCTTTAATCCCAGCACTTGGGAGGCAGAGGCGGGTGGATTTCTGAGTTCCAGGCCAGCCTGGTCTACAGAGTGAGTTCCAGGACAGTCAGGGCTACACAGAGAAACCCTGTCTCAAAAAACCAAAAGACCTGTGTTCAATCCCAGCATCCATGTAAAAAGCCAGGTGTAGCTGCAAGGCCACAAGTGTCTGTAATTCCAGTGGTGGAGGATGGAAAGTGTTGTTACTTTTGCTTTTTTTTTTTGTTTTTTTTGTTAATGAACTAATGCCCAGGAATTATCTTGGTCAGTAAAGTACTTGTCTCACAAACATGAAAATCTGAGTTAGATTCCCAAACCCACACTAAGAAAGGAAGGAAGGAAGGAAGGAAGGAAGGAAGGAAGGAAGAAAGAAAGAAAAGAAAAGAAAAGAGAAGAAAAGGGAGGGGAGGGAGGGGAGGGGAGAACCTGGCATGCCAGGTATGGCATGGCACATGCTTTTCATTTTAGCACTCAGGAGGCAGAAGCAAGTGAATTCCTGTGTGTTCCAGATCAGTTACAGCTTCTATAGGACGCTTTACTTAAAATCTAAACCCTGGTTCTCTGATGCAAAGCAAATGCCCTTAACCGCTGATGGATCTCTTCAATCTCTTCAGCCCTTATCAGCATTTTTATTTTCTAATTGTAACTTAATTGTATGGGTACTGTGCCTACATGTATGTGCACCACTTACATACTTGGTGTCACAGAGGCCAGAAGAGGGTGTTCAATCCCCTGGGACTGGAGTTAGACATTGTAAACAACCAAGTGGATGCAGGGTCCTCTGCAAAAGCAGCCAGTGCTCTTAACTATTGAACCATCTCTCCAGCCTTTACCAATACTTTTAAAGCATTTCCAGCCAGGCATGGTGGCACATGCATTTAATCCTAGCACTCCAGAGGGCAGAAGCAGGCAAATTTCTGTGAATTCAAGGCCAGCTTGGTCTATATAGTGAGTTCCAAGACTAGAACTACACAGAGAGGCCCTGTCTCTAAATGCAAAACAAAACCAAACCAAGTATTTCTATTCAGAAAATTGAGGCTCAAGAGTTTTCGTAAGAGTAAAAACTGGCCCTGGCAAAGCTAACTGCGTGGGGGTCAGCACCTGATGCTCTCAAGCTGGAGGGAGGGGGAATAACTTGCTGCATGAGACGGTATCTGTGGCTGCGTGTTCTCCCAAAGCATCTGCCTGAGGCAATGAAGTACAGAAAGCTCACCTGTTCTCCAGCCTAACACCTCCAGCCAGAACAAACAAGGGGGTTATTGCTTAGGAAAGAATGAAAAGTTCCTAAGTCTGTAATTACAAGGCAATCAGTTTACAAATACAGGATATATATCTGGAAAATGAATCATATCTGTCATTCAGGAAAGTATGATTTTTCAGACTATAAAAATATAATCAGCCGGGCAGTGGTGGCGCACGCCTTTAATCCCAGCACTTGGGAGGCAGAGGCAGGAGGATTTCTGAGTTCGAGGCCAGCCTGGTCTACAAAGTGAGTTCCAGGACAGCCAGGACTACACAGAGAAACCCTGTCTCGAAAAACCAAAAAAAAAAAAAATATATATAATCAAGCTAGAAAAAAAGTTTGGAAATTGCCTATGAAGCCAGCAGGACCTTTGTTATCAACAATAAAACTATTTTGCTCATCTAACTCCTGCTAGAATACAAAATTCTAGGGGCTGTCAATGTGGCTCAGCAGTTATGAAGGCTTACTGCTCTTTGTTTGTTCTGAGACAGGATCTCTCTCTCTAGCCCTGGATGTCCTAGAACTTGCTCTGTAGACCAGGCTGGCCTCAAACTCATAAAAATCAACCTGCCTCTGCCTCCTGAGTGCCGGGATTAATGGAATTTGCCACTTCACCTAACCTGAAGATCTGTTTGTGTGTGTGTGTGTGTGTGTGTGTGTGTGTGTGTCCATGAGGTCTAGAAGGTGTCAATGGATGGATTCCCTGGAGCTTGAGTTGCATATGATGACTGTGAGTCCCAGCAATATGGGTGCTAGGAACTGAGCCTGCATCTTCTGTAAGAGCAGCAAGTGTTCTTAACCACTGAACCATCTCTCCAGCCCTAAGGGTTTACTGTTCTTGTAATTAAACAGCATCCTTTTTTTTTTTTTTTTTTTTGGTTTTTTAAGACAGGGTTTCTCTGTGTAGCCCTGACTGTCCTGGAACTCACACTGTAGACCAGGCTGGCCTCGAACTCAGAGATCTGCCTGCCTCTGCCTCCCAAGTGCTGGGATTAAAAGCATGCACCACCACTGCCCGGCTTAAATAGCATCTTTTAATATAAATATAGTATAACCCTCAGAGCATATTCTGTAGACAAACATCTTGCACGTTTTGAAGATAAGAAAAATAGCAAAACAAGTGAAGGACCATTTCCAAACTTTCTGAAATTATCACATCTTCCACAATCTCCAAATATTCAATTCTGCCTCTCAATTCTCAAAAACTCAAGTCTGCCTCTCAATTCTCAAAAACAGTATAAAACTAAACCTAAACAGACACACAGTCTTTTGTTTGTTTTTTTTGTTTTTTGGTTTTTTTTGTTTTTTTTTAGACAGGGTTTCTCTGTGTAGCCCTGGCTGTCCTGGAGCTCACTCTGTAGACCAGGCTGGCCTCGAACTCAGAAATCCACCCACCTCTGCCTCCCAAGTGCTGGGATTAAAGGTGTGGGCCACCACTGACTGGCCAAACACACAGTCTTAATAAACTTCTGCCGTATTAAGTAAGGTCCAATTTCCTTATTATTTTCACTGAACAGTTCTGTAAGAACCATCCTGAAAGCAGCTGAAAAGTACCAACGCAAACAGACAACTCCTCCAGATGGCTGTTGGTAAGCAAATCACTTGGGTATTGAATCTATAGCATACATGGATTTGGGTTTGATTTTTGGGGGGGGGGGGAATCCTGGTCTTGATCTGAGGTCTGACACACAAATATATCACATTTTGGATAATGTTAGGGGTATAGCTCAACAGATTTTGAGTATTTTAGCATGTATAGACCCTGGGTTTAACCCCAGCACAAAACAAAAGCTTCAGATAGCTAAAGCAAAAACAAAACACTTTTTTAAAAGATGTTTCTCCACTGGGCATGATGGCACATGTCTGAATTCCAACACTCAGTAGGTGGAAATGGGAGAATATCGAGGACTGTCAACCTAGCTACACAGCAAGTTTGATGTCAGCTTGGACAACCTAAGAAAACCAAGCTGGATGTGGTAATGCATTGGGATATAAGTAGAAGAATCAAGAGTTCAAAACCAGCCCAGTGTTTTGGCACACACCTCTTTGAGTTCAGGTCAGCCTGGTCTACAGAGTGAGTTCCAGGACAACCAGGGCTACACAGAGAAAGCCTGTCTTGAAAAACAGAGAAGGAAGGGGGAGGGGGGAGGGGGAGAGAGAGAGAGAGACAGAGGCAGAGACAGAGAGAGAGAAAAACAGAGACAGAAAGATGAAGAGTTAGTTCAAGGCCAGCATCAGCTGAGGAGTGAGTTAAGAGGCCAGCCTGGGCTACTGTCACAAACAGGAACATTTTCACAACAGAAGTTCACTGGAGGAAAAACATATGGACACTCAAACACAGTGCTTCATTCAGCAACTCAAATACTCAAGAATGGGTACACCTCCTCCAGTGAGGGAGGGGAGTCTTAGCCGATAGAGGCAGTAAGTACAAGAGGACACACATGCAACCTGATATCTCCTGATATCTAATTAACAGAGTCTCACATTCCTGACACAGTGAAGTCACCTTTCTCATGCTGAAGACAGACTTCAGGTACACACTTTAGTACTCTAGTCACCTCAACCCCCAACAAGCTATAATACCAAAAGATTTAAAATTTTTATGTACATGTAAGTGTGTGTGTATGCACTCACACATGTGAGAGGCAATATAGGTTGCCAAATGTGGGTATTAGATCCCTGGAGCTGGAGTTACAGGTGGTTGTGAGCTGTCTTGTGAACATTGAGAACTCAACTCTGGTCCTGTGGAAAAGAAGCTACTGCTCTTAATTCCTGAGCCATGTTACTGGCACCACCAACAGAAAGGATTTAAATTCAAGGTGGCACTTTCCAATCAGAGACACAAAGTATATCTAGAACAAGACTTTGTAGTTAGGGCCCTGGAGCAAGTATGGAGGAAATGCTCTAAGCACAGTGATAAGCACAGCACAGTCATTTACAACATAAGGTGACAGGAAGCAAGACATTCCAGAAGCTGGCTAGGACTATGGGCAAAGTGCGGGAACAAATGAAAGGCAGCTTCTCATCAGCTGCTCTTAGCACTAGGTGTCAGGGCAACCTTGCTCTCAGCTCCCTTCTTTATACAGTAGAAGACAATCAAAGGAGAAAAAAAATGGTCTTTGATTCTAATAGCGATTCTTCCACCTCAACCTTGGAAATGTATTCAACAAAATAAAACTAAAATTTGTATGGGTGCAAATATATATACAACTATATCCCTAGCACAGACAAACAAAATCCAGACTTGCTAGCCAGGCGGTGCTAGCACCTGCCTTTAACTCCAGCATAGGCAGGCAGATCCCTAAGTCTACAGAGCGAGTTCTAGGGCTGCTAGGGCTACAGAGAGAAACCCTGGCTTGGAGGGAAAAGTTCCAAACTTGTTGGCACTGCTTTCAAGGCCACTTTGTATCTCATTTTACCCATCCTTCCCAGTTTCTATGCTCCAATAGCGAGTTGAGGGCCCTTGCTACCCTAGAACTTCCTGCATCTTCCTCCCTTTGGTCAAGCCCTCAGCCTATGAAACCCTTCCTCTTTCTCTACTACTGAAATACTTGTCCTTCAGTCTCATAAATGCTTTATGTAGGAGCCAGGGAGAACTCTGGGAAAAAGCAGTTGCCTTGAAAGCCTAACACCCCAAGTTAAATCCCAGGAAGCCACAGAGGAAGGAGAGAACTTATTCCTGAAAATTGTCCTCTGACCTACATTCACATGGGCACACACAAACAAACACACACACACACACACACAGACATACTCACTGTCACATCACTGTCACATGTTCACAATACACATTTTTTAATTATATAAAGGCTTTCTGTGAACTGCCAATCTTCTTAAGCAAATCCATTCTTTAAATTCCAACTGTTTCTCCTTCACCTCTGTGGTGGTTTGAACATGCTTGGCCCAGGGAGTGGCACTATTAGGAGTGTGACCATGTTAGAGTAGGTGTGGTCTTATTGGAGGAAGTCACTGTTGGGGTGGGCTTTGAGAACCTCCTCCTAGGTGCCTGAGAGATTCAGTCTTCTGTTTGCCTTTGGAACTAGATGAAGAACTCTCAGCTCCTCCAGCACCATGCCTGCCTGGATGCTGCCATGCTTCCCACCTTGATGATGGACTGAACCTCAGAACCTGTAAGCCAGACCTGATTAAAGTGGTCCTTTATAAGAATTGCCTTGGTCATGGAGTCTCTTCACAGCAACCCTATTACTCCAGTAACCGCCATTACTTCATTTTGCTTTTTTTAAAAAGTAAACTGTTTCTAGTACCTCCCCAAGTCAGAGCAAGCTTCTCAAGGGCTTACAGCCAGGCATACTGACTGACAATCCTAGTGATACCTGACATAGTTTGTGCCTAAAAGTAAATGAAACCAGTCCATACAAAGTAACAGTGGGTCGGGTAGTGGTGGCCACACCTTTAATCCCAGCCTTTGGGAGGCAGAGGCAGGAGGATTTCTGAGTTCGAGGGTAGCCTGGTCTACAAAGTGAGTTCCAGGACAGCCAGGGCTACACAGAGAAACCTTGTCTCAAGGAAAAAACAAGAACAACAACAACAAAGTAACAGTGGGTGGGGTGGCGGGGTGATAGCTAAATCACTGTGTTTAGGGATGCAAATAAACTCATGGGTGGTAGACTACCTGCCTAGCACCCATAAAGGCCTAGCATCCTTAGGAAGCTTCAGTGTTTTCATAGTGTGGACATGGTCCAACGAGCATTCAAACAAACGATGGGCTGGCAAGATGATGGCTCACTGTAAAATGCCCATGCCTGGAAAGACAGCCCTGAATTCTAGCCCCAAAACTCACACAAAGGTGGAAAGAGAGAATGTGGACTCCATAAAGTTATATTCTGCTCTCCACACACATGTTGCAGTACACATGTACATAAATATGCATGCATGTATGTGTGCATTCATGCACACTACTAATAAATAAAAATGTTAAGACATTGCTTTAAAAAAAAAGTAAAAACTTGACCACTGTAAAAAAAAAAAAAGACAAACTGAACAGTTTTGGTGGTTTACTTTGGTGGCACTGTGTGCTGGTCTGTGTGTACACTGAGTTGTAATATAAAAGGTATAACAATTTTGGTTTTCTGTCTTCTTTTACTTTAGGGTGGGGTTATTTTTTGGTCATTTTGCTTTTGAGATAGGATCTCTCTATGTAGCACAGGCCGGTCTAAAATTCAAGATCCACTTACCTCAGCCTTCTGAGTGCTAAAAATACAAACTTTCCTGAAGGTTTTTGAAAAGGGTTGGTTAGTTGGTTGCTTGGTTGGTTTTTTGAGACAGGGTTTCACTGTGTAGGCCTTGCTGTCCTGTAACTTACTATGAAGACTAGGGTGGCCTGGAACTCACAAAGAATCTGCCTACCTCGGCCTCCTCAGTGCTGGGCTCAAAGGTGTGTGCCATCACCATCAGGCTCAGTTTTTTGAAAAGCTTCACACTGCCCAAAGACTGTTTTTGCCAGAATGAACCCACCTGGCTTAAGTTACACTACCACAGTAGTCTGTCAGTAAAGTCACCATCCACTGAATAAACTCAGCATGGATTTTGTACTTAAAGCACTTTGTTGTGATCATAAAGTCTTTGCTTGTCAGTAAGATCTCAGTTGGACATGGTGGTACACATCTTTAATCCCAGCACTCGGGAGGCAGAGACTGTTAGATCTCTGAGTTTGATGCCAGCCTCGTCTATAAAGGGAGTTCCAGGACAGCCCAGGCTACACATAGAAAAACCTTGTCTCAAAAAAACAAAAACAGGCTTCCGTCTGTGCCCGAGGGCGGGTTGGCGCTGTGGTCGTCTGGGTGCCAGATCGGCGGGCCATCGTGACCACAGGGTGAGCGGCGCCACGGAGACTGCCCTCCGCCATCTTTGCTCCAGTGACCAGGTAGTTGGGACCGCCAGGCTCAGAGACAGACAGGCATAATATCGCTTCGGTTTCAGGCAGCTTGTGTGTAACCTGCTCCCAGGTGCTGGGCTGATCTGCAGTAACCAGCGCGCCAGTTCCGCGGTGGGACCTTCTGCCTGGTGGAGGGACCCCGCGCAGGGAGGGAGCCTGCCAGCTTCCCTTCCGCGACCTCTGTTCCCGCGGACTGCGCTGGAGAGACCGGTACCCAGGCTCTCCCCCCGATATAACATCACTTGGGACACGGCCTGTTGGGGCTTCCTTCTGTGCCCGAGGGCGGGTTGGCGCTGTGGTCATCTGGGTGCCAGATCGGCGGGCCATCGTGACCACAGGGTGAGCAGCGCCACGGAGAGTGCCCTCCGCCATCTTTGCTCCAGTGACCAGGTAGTTGGGACCACCAGGCTCAGAGACAGACAGGCATAATATCGCTTCGGGTTCAGGCAGCTTGTGTGTAACCTGCTCCCAGGTGCTGGGCTGATCTGCAGTGATCAGCGCGCCAGATCTGCTGTGGGACTTCTGCCTGGCAGAGGGACGCCCCCTCCCCCCCCAGGAGAGATCACACACCCCTGCACAGGGCAGGAGCCTGCCAGCCTCCCTTTGGCGACCTCTGCTCCAGGAATCCACTAGGCTGAGCCTTTAGATGTGCAAGGCCTCCCCAATATAAGATCACTTGGGGCAAAGCACATTAGGGCTCCAAAGTCACTCAGGAGCAGGCAGGCCCCAGAAATCGGTGCCAGGGGAATCCTGGTAATCCAGGGGGGGCAGAAATAGCTTTGCAGGCTCACAGGAGGTCCAACCAACAGCCAGTGGCAGCAGGACCAACTAACACCAGAGGTATCCAGATGGCAAAAGGCAAACGTAGGAATGTTACTAACAGTAATCAAAGTAATGTGGGACCATCCGAACCCAACTCTCCAACAGCAGCAAGTCCTGGATACCCCACCACACCCGAAAGACAAGATCTGGATTTAAAATCACTTCTCATGATGCTATTAGAGGATCACAAGAAGGACACAAATAAATCTCATAAAGAGTTACAGGAGACCATGAATCAACGGTTAGAAGCCCTTACAAAGGAAACACAAAAATCGCTTAGAGAAATGCGGGAGAACATGGATCAAAAGATGGAGGCGCACAAGGAGACAACACAAAAATCGCTTAACGAGATGAATCAACGGGTAGATGCACTCACAAAGGAATCACAAAATTTGCATAAAGAAATGCAGAAGAATATGGGTCAACAGACGGATGCCCATAAGGAGGCAACACAAAAATTGCTTAAAGAAATGAATCAACGGTTAGATGCCCTTACAAAGGAAACACGAGAACTGCTTAAAGAAATGCAGGAGACGATGGATCAACAGATGGAATCCCATGAGGAGGAAACACAAAAATCGCTCAGAGAAATGCAGGAGAACGTGGGTCATCAGGAAGAAATCCTGAAAGAGGTAATGCAAAAATACCTTAAAGAAATACAGGAAAATACAAACAAACAAGTGAAGGATCTCAGCAAATCCATCCAGGAACTAAAAAAGGAAGTAGAAACAACTAAGAAATCACAAAGGGAGACAACTTTGGAGATAGAAAACCTTGGGAAGAAATCAGGAGTCATAGATGCAAACATCAACAATAGAATACAAGAGATGGAAGAAAGAATCTCAGGTGCTGAAGATTCCATAGAAAGCATCGACTCAACAGTCAAAGAAAATGCAAAATGCAAAAAACGCGTAACCCAAAACATCCAGGAAATCCAGGACACAATGAGAAGACCAAACCTAAGGATTATAGGTATAGATGAGAGTGAAGATTTGCAACTTAAAGGGCCAGTAAACATCTTCAACAAAATTATGGAGGAAAACTTCCCTAACTTAAAGAGAGAGATGCCGATGAACATACAAGAAGCCTACAGAACTCCAAACAGACTGGACCAGAACAGAAATACCTCCCGTCACATAATAATCAAAACACCGAATGTTCTAAACAAAGAAAGAATACTAAATGCAGTAAGAGAAAAGGGCCAAGTAACATACAAAGGAAGACCTATCCGAATCACATCAGACTTCTCACCAGAGACTATGAAAGCCAGAAGATCCTGGGCAGATCTCATGCAGACACTAAGACAGCACAAATGCCAGCCTAGACTACTATACCCAGCAAAACTCTCAATCACCATAGATGGAGAGACCAAGATATTCCATGATAAAACCAAATTTTCACAATATCTTTCCACAAATCCAGCCCTGCAACGGATAATAGGTGGAAACCTCCAATACAGGGAGAGAAACAACACCCTGGAAAAAATGAGATAATAACCTTCTTGAATCAAACCCAAAAGTAGATAACCACTCAAACATAAAGATAGCGTCAAGAATGGCAGATGGCAATAATCACTATGCCTTAATCTCTCTTAATATCAATGGTCTCAATTCCCCAATTAAAAGACATAGACTAGCAGACTGGATACGTAAACAGGACCCAGCATTTTGCTGCATGCAGGAAACGCACCTCAGTGTCAAAGACAAACACTACCTCAGAGTAAAAGGCTGGAAAACAATTTTACAAGCAAATGGCCCCAAGAAACGAGGTGGAGTAGCCATCCTAATATCGGATAAAATTGATTTTCAACCCAAAGTCATCAAAAAAGACACAGAAGGACACTACATACTGATCAAGGGAAAAATCCACCATCAAGAACTCTCAATCCTGAATATCTATGCTCCAAATGCAAGGGCACCCTCATTCGTAAAAGAAACTTTACTAAAACTCAAAGCACACATCGCACCGCACACAATAATAGTGGGTGACTTCAACACCCCGCTCTCTGAAATGGATCGTTCAGGAAAGCAGAAACTAAACAGGGACACAGTGAATCTAATTGAAGCCTTGGACCAAATGGAACTAACTGATATATATAGAACATTTCATCCTAGAGCTAAAGAATACACCTTCTTCTCAGCTCCTCATGGTACCTTCTCCAAAATTGACCATATAATTGGTCACAAATCAGACCTCAACAGATACAAGAAGATAGAAATAATCCCATGCCTCCTATCAGATCACTATGGAATAAGGGTGGTCTTCAATGGCAACAAAAACAAAAGAAAACCCACGTACACATGGAGGCTGAACAATGCTCTACTCAATGATAACTTGGTCAAGGTGGAAATAAAGAAAGAAATCAAAGACTTTTTGAAAGTTAATGAAAATGAAGGCACAACATACCCTAACTTATGGGACACAATGAAAGCAGTGCTAAGAGGAAAATTCATAGCCCTGAGTGCCGCCAAAAAGAAACGGGAGACAGCATACACTAACAGCTTAATGGCACACCTGAAAGCCCTGGAACAAAAAGAAGCAAATACACCAAAGAGGAGTAGAAGGCAGGAAATCATCAAACTCAGGGCTGAAATCAATCAAGTAGAAACAAATAAAACCATACAAAGAATCAACAAAACGAGGAGTTGGTTCTTTGAGAAAATCAACAAGATAGATAAGCCCTTAGCCAGACTAACCAGAGGGCACAGAGATAGTATCCAAATTAATAAAATCAGAAACGAAAAGGGAGAGATAACAACAGAAACTGAGGAAATTCAAAAAATCATCAGATCCTACTACAAAAACCTGTATTCAACACAACTAGAAAATCTTGAGGAAATGGACAATTTCCTTGACAGATACCAAGTACCAAAATTAAATCAGGATCAAATAGACCATCTAAACCGTCCTATAACCCCTGAAGAAATAGAAGTTGTCATTGGAAGTCTTCCAACCAAAAAAAGCACAGGTCCAGATGGTTTTAGTGCAGAATTCTATCAGACCTTCAAAGAAGACCTAACACCAATACTCTTCAAACTGTTCCACAAAATAGAAACAGAAGGAACACTACCCAACTCGTTCTATGAAGCCACAATTACACTAATACCAAAAGCACACAAAGATCCGACAAAGAAAGAGAATCTCAGGCCAATCTCTCTTATGAATATCGATGCAAAAATACTCAATAAAATTCTTGCCAACCGAATCCAAGAACACATCAAAACGATCATTCACCACGATCAAGTAGGCTTCATCCCAGGGATGCAGGGATGGTTCAATATAAGGAAATCCATCAATGTAATCCACTACATAAACAATCTCAAAGAAAAAAACCACATGGTCATCTCATTAGATGCTGAGAAAGCATTTGACAAAATTCAGCATCCTTTCATGCTAAAGGTCTTGGAAAGATCAGGAATTCAAGGCCCATATCTAAACATAGTAAAAGCAATTTACAGCAAACCAGTAGCCAGCATCAATCTAAACGGAGAGAAACTTGAAGCAATCCCACTAAAATCAGGGACTAGACAAGGCTGCCCTCTCTCTCCATATCTTTTCAATATAGTACTTGAAGTTCTAGCTAGAGCAATTAGACAAGAAAAAGAGGTCAAAGGGATACAAATTGGAAAGGAAGAAGTCAAACTATCACTATTTGCAGACGATATGATAGTATACATAAGCGACCCAAAGAACTCCACCAGAGAACTCCTACAGCTGATAAACGACTTCAGCAAAGTGGCCGGATATAAAATCAACTCAAGCAAGTCAGAAGCCTTCCTATACTCAAAGGATAAGCAGGCTGAGAAAGAAGTAAGAGAAATAATACCCTTTACGATAGCCACAAACCATATTAAGTATCTTGGCGTGACGCTAACCAAACAAGTGAAAGATCTGTATGACAAGAACTTCAAGTCTCTGAAGAAAGAAATTGAAGAAGACCTCGGAAGATGGAAAAATCTGCCATGCTCATGGATTGGCAGAATTAATATAGTAAAAATGAGCATCTTACCAAAAGTAATACACAGATTCAATGCAATCCCCATCAAAATCCCAACTCAATTCTTCATAGAGTTAGAAAGAGCAATTCAAAAATTCATCTGGAATAACAGAAAACCCAGAATAGCTAAAACTATTCTCAAGAGTAAAAGAACCTCTGGGGGAATCAGTATCCCGGACCTCAAGCTGTACTACAGAGCAATAGTGTTAAAAACTGCATGGTATTGGTACAGTAACAGACATGTAGATCAATGGAACAGAATTGAAGACCCAGAAATGAATCCACACTCCTATGGTCACTTGATCTTTGACAAAGGAGCTAAAACCATCCAGTGGAAAAAAGATAGCCTTTTCAACAAATGGTGCTGGCTCAGCTGGAGGTCAACATGCAGAAGAATGCAAATTGACCCACCCTTATCTCCTTGCACTAAGCTCAATTCTAAGTGGATCAAAGATCTCCACATAAAACCAGACACACTGAAACTAATAGAAGGGAAACTAGGGAAGAACCTTGAACATATGGGCACAGGGGAGAATTTCCTGAACAGAACTCCAATAGCTTATACTCTAAGATCAAGAATAGACAAATGGGACCTCATTAAATTACAAAGTTTTTGCAAGGCAAAAGACACCGTCAAAAAGACAAAGCGGCAACCAACTAACTGGGAAATGATCTTTACCAACCTTACATCCGACAGAGGGCTAATATCCAAGATATACAAAGAACTCAAGAAGTTAAACTCCAGAGAGGCAAGTAACCCTATTAAAAATGGGGTACAGAGCTCCACAAAGAGTTCTCACCTGAAGAATATCTAATGGCTGAGAAGCACCTAAAGAGATGTTCATCATCCTTAGTCATTAGGGAAATGCAAATCAAAACAACCCTGAGATTCCATCTCACACCAGTCAGGATGGCTAAGATCAAAAACACAGGAGACAGCAGTTGTTGGCGAGGATGTGGAGAAAGAGGAACACTCCTCCACTGCTGGTGGAATTGCAGGCTGGTACAACCACTCTGGAAAGCAGTCTGGCGGCTCCTCAGAAAACTGGGCATGACACTTCCGGAGGATCCGGCTATACCACTCCTGGGCATATACCCAGAGACTTTACCTGCATGCAATAAGGACACATGCTCCACTATATTCATAGCAGCCTTATTTATAATAGCCAGAAGCTGGAAAGAACCCAGATGTCCCTCAACGGAGGAATGGATTCAGAAGATGTGGTATATTTACACAATGGAATACTACTCTGCAATTAAAAACAATGAATTCACGAAATTCCTAGGCAAATGGTCAGAACTTGAAAATATCATCCTTAGTGAGGTAACCCAATCACAAAAGATCACACATGGTATGAAGTCACTGATAAGGGGATATTGACCCAGAATCTCAGAATACCCTAGACACAATCAGCATATCAATAGATTTCTAAAAAGATGGAAGGAGAGACCCCTGGTCCTGGAAAGACTGGATGTAGGGGAACGCCAGGACAGAGTAATGAGAGGGGGTTGAACGGAGAAAAGAGGGAGGGAAGGGGGCTTATGGGACTTTCGGGGAGGGAGGAAACGGGAAAGGGGAAGTGATTTGGAATGTAAATTAAAAAAATAAAATTAAATTAAATTAAAAAAAAAAAAAAAAAACAAAAACAAAAAATCCAAAGTCAGTTAAATATCTCTGCTTATCTAGCATTTCATAAGAATTATTCCCATTGAGACTTAGCTTCTAAAATACTTATCAGTAAATGCATAGTAACAAGTCCTCACCTAAAACAAATTAAAATTAACTAATAAACTAGTAGTGGCTGAAAGACAATTGTTCACCACAAATTAAAGACTAGACCTTAGCCAGGCAGTGGTGGCGCATGACTTTAATCCCAGCATTTGGGAGGCAGAGGCAGGCGAATTTCTGAGTTTGAGGCCAGCCTGCTCTACAGAGTGAGTTCCAGGACAGCCAGGGATACACAGAGAAACCCTCGAAAAAACCAAAAAAAAAAAAAAAAAAAAAAAAAAAAAAATATATATATATATATATATATATATATATATATATATACGGAAGGGTAAAGGGGTTTAGAATGAATCCCTCTATATAGCCCTGGACTGCCTGAACTCACTATATACACCAGGCCGCCCTTGAACTCACAGAGATCAGCCTGCCTTAGCCTCCCGAGTGCCGGGATTAAAGGCATGCACCATGCTTTTACTTAGCCACAGCATCCCATAAAAATGATTTCTGAAGGAAGGTAATGTGGTTTTCAAGTTTACTATTATTTCTTTGTACCCTCACTACATGAGGCTAAAAGTATTTTTAAGTAACAAGAATGACTGTCACATTCCCTTTGCTGGCGATAGAGAAAAACCAGCAATAATACAGGAGCAAAGAAAGCGTGCTTTAGACCCCAGCCTCTGATCCAAAGTAACATGAGATAAAGGATAAATAAAAATGCAAATCACATGTCACAAATAGAAACAAAGTTCAGCTGCCATTCATTTACAGGAACTTAACTTGATTTTAAGTAACTAGTTACCATCAAGAATAGCCGACTATCCAGAGAGCCCGCCCTAGGCTGTGGCGCTATTGGCAGTTGCCGGCTGCTGCTGGGGAAGGAGTTACTCTTCTAGAAAAGTATGGCCACTAGGAGGTTGCCCCTGCCCCAGTGAATGACCTACATCCATGCCCACATGAACAGCACTAATTGGACTGAGTGGGTTAAAAATTATCTAATTAATTAGTTATAGAAGGAGGACATGAAGTTGGGAAGAAGATACCACGGGGTGGGAGGGGGAATCCTAAGGGGAGTCGGAAGGAGGAGTTGGGGTAAATATGGTCAAGATACAGGTGTGAAACTTCCAAAGAATAAATAAAAATTAAGGAAGTTGACTGTTAACAGTCAAAAATCAAAACAAACTTTCTAACTGGGAAAGCATCCTAAGACCTGGATTGAATTCTGGATATCACTCAGTGCAGACTTTTCTTACAACGCAGGGATAATTTTACTCCTATCCACTGTATTCAAGTATTCACTGAAGAAAGCCAAGGTTCCACTACATATTTGGCTAGGGATTCAATAAACATAACAGTTAACACAGCACCTGCCCTGAGGAGTTTTAAACCTTTCCATCCAGAATGCTGTCCTTAAGTTCAAATGAATAGATTATTGCGCTGCAAACTGTAACATATACCACAGACACTGCGAGATGACACAATGATTATCATCATTGTGTCTAAACCACACACCTTTGCTCCACCACAACAGCAAAATCCACTTAAGCAGGTACAATTGGACAGACTACTTGGTGAGGAACAGTCTTCCCCTTAGTTTGGAATTCAGGAGCTTAATAAGTCACTATGTGTTAGCAAAGTCCTAGCTGGTGGCTCCTAACGTAACCATAAAGATAAAGCACAATGAGCTGAAAACAATCTAGAACAGTCCATAACTATCATGTTGTTCTGGGAATGTAGCTTAGCATGTGACTTAAATTCTCCACACCTGGCAAAGGAGAGACAGAGATTTCTAGTCTTATGCAAGACCCACTGAATCATGACCATTAAAGAGTGTACCTGCAAATCTGTGTTTCTGGCTAGGACCCCAAGTGATTCTCGCGCATATCAAGTGTGAGAACTTTGCCGTAAGTATTCTCTTTGCTCAACAATCATTTCAAACACTATTATCCAAGTTGACCTGGAAAATCTGGGCCAAAGGGGGGGAAAAAAAATCAGTCAATTCTTTATAAAGGTAAAGAAAATACTCTGCCCTCTTCTGGTGTGTCTGAAGAGAGCAACAGTATACTCACATAAAATAAATAAAAATCTTAAAATTAAAAAAAAAAAAGCTCGGTGGGAGCACTGTCTGTTCTTCCAGAGGTCCTGAGTTCAATTCCCAGCAACCATATGGTGGCTCACAACCATCTGTAACGGAATCTGATGCCCTCTTCTGGTGTGTCTGAAGTCAGCAACAGTGTACTCACATAAAATAAATACAAATCTTTAAAAAAAACAAAAAACAAAAGATACTCAATGTCTCGACTCACTCAACTGTAAAAATCATTATCAAACTTATTTTCAAAACTTCACATGAGATTAAACAAAAAATAATCCTCAAGAAACAAACTGCACAAAGTAATTTATCTTGTGTTTTTACCTTAATAAGAAGTTGATAGGTATATTATGACGTAGCTACTAAGAAGAGAAGTATATACTGTCTACTAGCATAAATACATCATGATTTTGGATGCTCTACAAGCCAAGCCTTAAGGGTCTATGCTTGAAATTCACACTCTCCAGAGCAGGTTTGGAAGGTGCAAGCCTGTGCGAGCCTGACCACCTGAGTTCAACTCCTGGAACCCACCTAAAAGCTGGATGCACTGGGGGAAACATCTTTAACCCCAGCCACCCCTATGGGGAGAGAGGAGAAGGTAGAGACAGGAGAATCTGCCCTAAGTTAGAGAACTAACTCCTCTGTGTGTGTGTGTGTGTGTGTGTGCGCGTGTGTGTGCGCACACGCACACGCGCACATAAAGATCCCAGGATCAAGTCAAAAAAGGCCCACAAACACAATCTCAAAAAATGTAAGTGGTTCCACACCCCACTGCACACAGCAACTCTCCCAAAGGCAACTCTCACGAAATCAAGTGTCCTCAGACCTACTTTAACCTTATAGAGATTAACCTGAAGTCAGTTATTTCACATACCATATAATCAGTGCAAAGATATATTTATTTTGGTTCTATTTGTTGAAAGCATCTTTCATACTCTGGCCTCAAGGTACATGCACATCAAAGGGAAGGCATGCAGTATACATTACACTGGGAAAATTACAAGGTGGAGACTAACAGTGTTAGTCAAGAAACTTTCCATCTCTAGTAAATTTAGAGCCCAGAGGGCTTCTTCATACTGTGGTACCAAGCCCTGCAGCATGACTCTAGCCAGCCTTGAGAGGAAAAGGAGAAAGTGAGCCAACACTGGCTCCAGCTAAGTTTAACAATTATCCCAGGATGCAGTGTGCCTCGGTAAGCAGACTCTAAGAGCAACACAAAGAAATGGCTCCTCTTGCTGATGTTCAAGTCTAGATCCACTTAAATCTGTTATTGTACTTTCACACCTCTACCAGTTGTCCAAACAACTGCAACATGACAACTGGAGTAAAAGCTGTCTGTACATAGGAAAAAGACTTTAAAATAGGGAGAAATCTCAAACTTCAATTATCAAGGCCCAGGCACCTGCCTGTGACTTGGTACACAATGATAAAGCTACACAGTAATGATCAACCTATCCCTAACTCAGATTCCATCACTTTTCATCAACATGAAAAGCTTTCCTGGGACAACTGAAAGATTAAGAACTTGGGTAAGACAAATTGAAACACTCAGGCTAGGAACTGTAGCTGAGTCAGAAGAATACTTGCCTAGCAAGAATGAAGTCCTAAATCCCTGGGTTCCATCCCCAGCACAACATAAACCCAGCAAAGTGACATAGACCTGTAATCCTAGCACTCTACAGGTGGAGGTCGAATAACCAGAAGCTCAAGGTCTTCCTAAACTACATACAGAGTTTGAGGCCAGCCTGGGCTACGTGAGACTCTGCCTCAAATATATAAATAAATCCCTAAAGTTAGTAACTGATTTTTTTTTCTCCTCTTAATTGAAAAGTCTAAAGAAATGGGGGAGTTGGAGGGAGGTATACAGAAGTCTAAGAAGTTATAAACTAGCTTAAAATTACTTCTATTACTTCTACAGTGGTACCATAGTTTCAACGAATTTTGAATTTTGGAAAAGAATTTTGAATCAGAATACAAAAAGCTCAAAGGGTACAAAACCAATACCATGAAGATTTTTTTTTTATCATTATCAGCCTTCCAGAAAAAAATGTCTAGGCATTAGTTCTTTTCCCCTGCCACCAAAAATTACAAAATTTTCTCTCACCACCAAAACAGTATCAAAAACATTAGCTTCTACTTCCTAGGCTCCTGGTCTCTCCTAGGGATTCACAGGGTCACTCAGATCTTCTTTAGAACTAGTTTATAGCTGGAATTTCTGCTGCAAACTATAATAGGAGTAAAAAGCTTAAACACTCATGGTAGACAATATTAGCTGTAGTTTCATCATTTTGGATCCTATACAGCAAATAACCTAGAACTTTAATACACGTATAACTTTATATATTTTAAAACTAAAAATAAAGAGGTGAATCAAAGTTAATTTCCAAAGGGAAAGCAAAATGACAATTCTAAAAGTTCCTATCAGAAGAAACCATCAGCTACAACTTTTGAATTTTCTAAAAACTAAATACACAGAAGGTATCAAAGTCATTATTGTATTCAGTATCTTAATGCTACCCACAGAGACTAAAAATATACTACCAGAAAATATTAGAAAATAGTCTGTAATATAGTAATTAAAAACAAAACAAACAAACAAAAAAAACCCCACAAGCATCTCTTTCCAGAAAGGTCTGAAGAAATATACAAGCCCTCCAAACACATGCACTAGTGAGCTACTCTTTCTTGAAGTGGAAAAGATGAGGAAACAGAGTAAGAGTAATGGGCACACAAATGGGAAAAAAAAAGGGAGGGAAGGGGTGGGCTCCTCTACAAGGACAGACTTTCAAGATACTTTAAGTGCAGGCCTTAAACAAAAACATGCATCTGTGGAACTTACAATTAAAATGAGATGTTTAAAAAGAAGAAAGACTTATGTGGGTAAACCCCATCATGGAAGGAGAGAGCCTGTGTGGTGGTGGTGGTGGTGGTGGTGGTGGTGGTGATACAGTATGGATGCAGTAAGGAAAGAAATCCAGGATCTAAAGAGAATGGAGACAATGAGAGCACACAGCACCAACAAGTCAACCAACAACCACTATACAAATTTAGGACAAAGTACAAAATCACAACCACAACCCAGCTTAGGGAGTGGAGGTCTGCGTTCAAACTGCCAAGACAAGATAACATCCCTGGAGCTTTAAGGTGGTGACAAGTGAGCCTGAACAAGTTCGATGAAGGAAGACTGCAGCAGAAGGTGGGTTGCAACAGCAGAAGGGGCCTTAAAAAGAGAAGGGAAAGCTACGTAGAGGAATAAGATAAAGTGTAGGATTGCAACAGCACAGAAAGGGCAAAGACCTAAGGCGATTGCAGTCTGGGGGAAGCAGGAGCCAGGAGAGCACTATTAAATCCAACTCCAAGATGTGAAGAGTGGTGCACGTGGGAGGTCGGGAAGCCAGAAAAGGGTGTACTCAAAAGCAATGTGGCTATGGAGAAACTAGCTTGAAAATCAGATTGCAACCCCTCCCCCAAAAAAACGCATGTGATAATAAGGTATACTCGAGATGGTATGACTACAAAGAGGGGAGAAAAGGCCAAGCGGTGGATGCAAAAACGTCGGTGTGCTTTATCATAACGGGGAGCAACTAAGGAAAGGGGGGTGGAGGGTTAAGGTGGGGAGAAATGATGCCTCCAGAGGAAAATGAGTTGACCACAGGTCCTATCGGGTCTAGAGGGCAGAAGGGACAGTCCACAAGGTCTGAGGGGAGTGGCAGAGACCAGGAAACTATGATGCTAAAGATGAAAAGTTGGGGAGGACACAGTACTGACTAGGTCGAAAAGGAGAGTTCCTCAATAAGGGGCAGAAAGCGGCATGCGACAGGAGAAGGCAAACGGGTGAGAGCAGCCAAAGGCATGAGAACAGGAGGGAGAGCACTGGGATGGTGGGCAAGAGCACAAACTGGAGACGCCAGGAAAGCAGGAGGCTCCACGCCGGGCCGCGAAGGCCCGCGAGGGGCGAGGGTCGCGGCAGGCTCTCGAGCTAAGAGAGGTGCGGCCTGGGTGACAGGGTGCAGGGCCAGGACAGGCGAAGGGTAGGAGGACGGGGCGTGGCGGTCGCGATACTCACACCTCCAGGATGCGGTCCCCCTTGCGCACCCCGGCCCGGTCGGCCGCCCCCCCGGGCAGCACGGCGCTCACATGCTGCAGCGGCGCGTACAGCTCCCCGTTGATGCTCCGCAGTTGCCCGCCCTCGCTCACTTGGCCCCGCACGTTGAAGCCGTAGCCGGATTCGGACTTGACAATGCGCACGACCCGCGGGCCGCCGCCTCCCCCGCCACCGTTCCCGGCGCAGTGGAGCCCAGACCCCCCGCCGCCGCCTCCATTCCGGTGCGGGGCTGAGGGGTGAATCCCTTCCCCGTCCTCGTCCGCCATCTTGCGAGCAAGCGAGCGGTCCCCCGCCCCCCTACGCCTCCACTCCTCCTGCGCGCGCCCGCCCCCTTCGGCAGCCGCGCGACCCCGGCGCGCGCCCGCTCCGCCGACCGCTGGAGCCTGTCCGCCACCACGCTGAGGGGGGGTGAGGAAAGGGGAGCTAGGCGGGAGAAGCGGACGGTTGGGCGCTGCAGGGCCTCCTGGGAGATGTAGTTCTGCGAGTGGTGCATGACGCATCCGGGTTCAAAGCCTTCTGGGAGTTGTGGTTTATTTGACTTTGGGCTCTGGTTGAGTTTCCTTGGTTAGATGGTGAGCATCTTTTTTTGTTTGTTTTGCTTGTTGTTTGTTTTGTTTTTTCGAGACAGGGTTTCCCTTTGTAGCCCTTGCTGTCCTGAACTAGCTCTGTAAAACAGGCTGGCCTTAAACTCAAGAGATCCCCCTGCCTCTGCCTCCTGATTGCTGGGATTACGCCCTACCACTAGTTGATGATTCATTGCAGTCTTAAATCTGTTATTCATTTGTATATTCATATTGGACGATGCCCCAGCAACCAAATGATACAACAAGATCATGAATTCGGTTCCTTATTTCAAGTATTAGGAAACGGAACTTTAGCGTGGCCAAAGTCTAGCAGCAATTATGTAACAGGATTTAAAGCTCAGCTATTTTTGCGCAACTTTTTTTTCCATGTATTGCAACTTCACAGCTATATACAGACAAACAAAAAATCATGTGTGGAGGAAAACAACAGCCTCCATGACTTAGAACTAGATATTAAAGTGGTGAATAATTTTAATTTAGCAAGAGTTTTGAAGTTGCTTTTATCTCGTTTAATTTCTCCCAATAGCACAAGGGAATTCTTTGAAAACATGCAATTGGTGATTTTATCTATCTACCAGGATATAAACTTGATGGTGCTGGGTGCCTGGTGACAGCAAGTAAAGACAGAAATAATGTACATAGCAATCTAATAATCATTGCTCCAGTCTGGTGTTTGATTTCCCCCTACTGATAAGGTCACTAGTTAATCCATTCCTGTTTAGTAGATGTTGTAGAATACACAAGATTTCACAAAGCAAAGACAAAGGAAACAGGATCAGCTTCCCATGTATCATCAGTTCTTCCCCACCAAGCACCATGTAGGTAAAGAGCTCTGATGAATGGTGTTCCCCTATGCTATCCTAAGATTACGCAACTTGGAAAGGTTGCCATTCTATAGAAAGGAATACAGTGAACTTGTTCTTTGTCCTGAAGGGAGACATTACTTCATCTCCCTAAATCACATGTTAACACAACCCCAAAATTCTGAGAAATAACCTGGAGATAACCAGCCAGGAGTCTGCCTTCTTAGCATCCTGCAGACGATGAGTAGAAGCACCAGGAACTATCTTCTCAATACTACTATGAACCAAGTCTTTACATCTATAGCTCATTAACTCTTTACAGCCCTAGCACAGTCCCTATTTTGTAGACGAATAAAGATACATGGAGAGGTCACACAAGTAAAAATCATGAACCTAAAAGGAGCAGGTGATCTCTAAAAAAGAACAAACAGGCCACGCAGAGCTCTTAGGATTACAGGGGACAGAAGAAGCAATAGGGGGATTAAGAGATTTTGAAACATACTGAATGGAGACACAAGTCACTACAGTTAGAGCAAACATATGAAGGTAAAAAAATAGGTTTGAGTTATACACAAAAGGAATAAAGGTGACCTTATTTTACAACAAAGCTGATGAAGACTCTTGGTTAGTTTTAAAATAGCGAAATAATAAAGGTGGAATAAGTTTTGCTTCAACATAATGATGGAATCTGGTTTGGACATGAATCATTTGTTTTGAATTGAGTACTGGATGGAAAGAACTTGCTGCTAAAAGAACTAGTTGTTTTTCCAAGCCCACATCTTTAATCCCAGCACTCAGGAGGCAGAGGCCAGCCCATCTCTGTGAGTTGAGGCTAGCCAACCAGGAGCTACATGCTAACGTTCTGTCTCAAAAAAAAAAAACCCACTTGTCTTTATTTATTTATTAAAAAATATACTGAAGGTGGGAGGGCTGGAGACGTAGCTCAGCGGTTAAGAGCACTGACTCTTAACTTCCAGAGGACTTCCAGAGGTCCTGAGTTCAATTCCCAGCAACCACATGGTGGCTCACAATCATCTACAATTGGATCTGATGCCCTCTTCCATCATGCAGGCATACATGCAAATTGAGTACTCATAGACATAAATTGTAATGTACTTATTCATACATAAATACATATATACATAAATATATATATATATATATATATATATATACATACATACACACTAAATGAGGCTAAGGGTGTCAGCCAGTTGGTAGACCACTTACTTGCCTAACATGCAGGAAGCCCAGCTTAATCCCTAGTAGCATATAAACAGTATGTGGTGATACACTCCCAGCACTCAGAACATAGAGGCCCTAGGAAAATCAGAAGTTCAAGGTCATCATCCTCAGCTATATATTAAGTTCAAGGGAGCTTGGGCTAGAAGAGACCCTTTTTCAATATATATTTTTTCAGTATACACACACACATACACAAATATATACATATGTGCACACACACCCACACGAAATGAATGTACATTCTGTTCTAGGCTTTTTAACAATGGTGAGGGATGCAGAGATAACTGAGATATCTACAGATTACAGTTTTAGGTACTCAAACTGCACCTGCCCCTCATGCGGCATCTTCACCCCTCACCACTCAGAGTCCATTTCCACTCACACACCTGGGAAATAACATTTTTGTGACGGTGAGTCTTTGCAGTATTGTTTATAGTCACAGTAGCTTGGACTAACAACAGTCATTGGGTAAAATATGATACATCCACAATGGAAAACTGAATCACTTTAAACAACTACAAAAAAAAAAACCCCAAAACTAAAGAAGCTCTTTGTGGCATGACATGACATGAGCTCACAGAGACTGTGCACAGTGAGGCGAGAGTAGGACAAAGCACAGATCTAATATCTTGGGGTGTATAAACCAGAGCCGCATAGCTCAGGATCTTTAGAAATACAAGAAACTGATAGCATAGATTGCTGCTAGGAAAGGAGTCTGGACAGCTGGGCTGGGGACAGGAGTAGGAGAGAGACTTGTCTCATTATTTCTTTTCTTTAACTCTTCTCTAACTTTCAAACTTTCAGTCAAATGAAAATCAACAAGGAGGCATAGCTCAATGGCACATGCTTGCCTAGCATGCAAGAAGTCCTGGGTCTCAGCTCTCACACTGCCTGTAATGCCAGCACTGGGCAGGTAGAGGCAGGAGGATCTGAGGCTCCAGGTAATCTAGGCTGCTAAGCAAGTTCAAGGCCAGTCTGGATTGGGGACCCTGACTTATTAAAAAAATAAAAAAAACTAATTGATTAGCTAACTAAATGAACCGGCAATGGGGACTTAACCTGTAATCCTAGCACTTGGAAAGGAAAGGCAGGAGGATCATCACAAGTCCAGAGTGAGATCGTGCCTCAAAAAAACATAATTAATTTTAGAAAATACCAAACTGAAAGACGAGGTTGGCATATAATAAGAATTAGAAAATAAGGGCCCAGGTGATGGTTCAGTGGTAAAGGAGCCTACAGCTAGGTTAGCAACCTGAGTTCTCTCCCTGGGACACCAAGGGAACCAACGCCACAAGATGTCCCCTGACTGAGACACTTGCAGAAAGAAATGTAATCTAAAAATATGTTTAGCTGGGCAGTGGTGGCACATGATTTTAATCCCAGCACTTGAATGGCAGAGGCAGGCCAATCTCTGTGAGTTTGAGGCCAGCCTTGTCTACAGAGAAGAGTTCCAGAACAACATGTGCTATACAGAGAAACCTTGCCTCAAAACAAAACAAAATGTGCATGCATATGTGTGTACGTGCATATACTTGTGTGTGTGTGGGGGGGGGGTGTATGAGAAAATACGCTGTCAAGCCCAGGCAGTGGTACACATACTCCTAACACTGGAGCACTAGATGCAAGAGTTCAAGGCCAGCCTCACTGAGCTACTTACTGAGTTCAGGCCCAGCCTGGGCTACATGAAATGTCTTAAACGTTCAGTCTAGCAGTCAAGATAGCAAAAGACAAAACAATACTAACAGTTAAATCACAGTGAAAGATGAGACAGATGCCTTCAAGCATCTGGAGGTGAGGGCATAGGGAGATGTGGTTGGTTATACATGAGACAAGTTCACAACAGAGAGTGAGAGTGGGGGAGGTTGAAAGCACTTCAGTGTAGGGTGGGAATGTGCTGTCCAGTAGAACTGCAGCAGAGGGAACAGGGCTGGAAGACAGGAGAGTTAGAATTTGGGAGGCTCCAGATACAGGATATTGTTTGTGCCTGGGAATTGGAATTGCGTTCCCAGGAATTTAGGGGTCTTTGAATGCTTCTTGAACGGATTAACCACATCATCAAACTTGCACTTCAGAAAAGTTGGTGCTGCAGGATGTGTGGAGAGTGAATTGAGATAGATAATTAAGAAGCAGTTGCAGTGACTCGGGAGAATTAAAGGGACTCAAACTAGGGCAGTAGCAGAGGGGATACAAGGAAGGAGGTGTGGGAGAGGAGAGACTCGGAGCCTGGGAGGATCTCAGGTGCTGGGGCACAGGGAGGAAGTGACAGTACACAGTCCCCCAAGCACAAGAAGAAAGAGGAGAGACACACAGTTCACTTGGAGCCTAGTGGACTCAAGGAGCCTGTGAGAGACCCAAGATCTTTTGTCAAGTCATGATTGGACACTGGAGTCTGGGCCGCTGCATAGGTTTGGAGCCTTTGGGTGGTGACAAATGACAGAGCAAGGTACACAATACCTTACTCTAAGCTAAGGTGAGTGCTGAAAACAGAACCCAGGGAATGCCCCGTCTAACCACTTTGTAGAAGGCCTGAAGACCAAGAGGAATCAGAGGCCTGGGGACTCAGACACCCCAGAGTCTTGGAAGTCAGCGAAGCTGCCTTCAGCATCGGACTTGGACCATTCATTGTTAGCAGAGCACGTCCCACATTAAAGCCCAGTTTACCCTCACAAAGGCTCAGATAACAGCGGACCTGCTAATTAACCCAAGAACTGAACCTTGAACCCAAGTGTTCTGATCAAAGCTGGCTACTCTTTTTCCTCTGTCCACCTTCTTGATTGAATAAGTTCTCCCTACATCCCGTGACCTGTGGGGGCAGTGGGTTCCATCACCCTTTTCAAGCAGGGATACTTAGCTGGAAAAGCCACCTCTGCACGTCTGCTCATACAACCTGTTGGTTGTAGATGTTTTACCTTTTTGCTGCTCTGAATTCTCCTCGTCCAAGCCCTAGCTGAAGTCTCTCTCCAGTGTCCCTGAAGAAGGTTGCTCTCTGACATCTCCCTTTTCTAAATCCCTGAGGCAACTACAGTTCCGGATGACCCCTTAATGAGTCATGCTCTTGTGTAACCTCCTCCCTTGAAGGTAAGTAGAACCTGTGACTTGCTTCTGGGCAAAAAAATATGCCAAAGTTGACAGATATGCCACACCCATGATTCTGCTGGGTCAAGTAATGCTACTTCTTAGCAGCATTACTGGCTTTGTGGAAGGTTCAGAACTATCTAGGAGGCAACCCATATGCATGAAGCCACAAGGGACTTCAGGATCTGGGGGGCTCATGGGGATAGGAAGAAAATAGGTCCCACCAACTTATATCCTCATGAAATTCTGCCAACAACCATGTGACACATGGAAGAGGATCCAAGCTCCACAAAGAAACAGTCTAGCAGTACCTTGATTGTAGCCATGTGATCTCTGAATAGAGGACCCAAACAAGCTGGGCCTAGATAGACTCTTGACACCAAGCCCTCCAGTAGGAGAAATAGCTGTTTTAAGCTGCTGGCTCTGTAGCAACAAAAACAGCAAAAGAAAGTTCAATATAACTCCTTTCTGCATTTATGGTCAGCACAGCTCAGTTTAGAACATGACAGCATGTATTTAGCTGGCTTTACCTTTCCAAGCTGATTGCAAACTTCTGGAAAATGGCAAATGGGTCACATGTGGTTAAGAGCACTTGTTCTTGCAGAGGACCCGAGTTTGAGTTCTAGCACCCACATAATGCCTCACAACCACCCATAACTTCAGTTCCACAGTATCAGATGCCCTCTTCTGACATACAAGGGCACCAGACATGCAAGTGGTGCTCAGACAAACCTGTAGGCAAAACACTCATACACCAAGGAAGCAGGCGAGTTCCCAAGCACTCACCTTCCTAGTGTTCTCGACTGTCTCACAGGCTAATATGCTAAGCCAACCATTGATAACAACAACAAACACAACCACCATGGCTAGAGTGAACTAGTCAAGATTGTATCCTGGAGCTAAGAGTAGGACTGCCCCTGAATGTATAGCTTCCAATGAATACCCAGACTCAAATTGGAGTTCTGAAAATACAAAAGGTAGGAAGGAGCAAGAAGGGATAGAAGGGTGGGCTTTGAGAAGTTTCCACATGATGCCTCTTCATCTCCATGTAGATACTTAAAAAAAAAAAGATTTTTGCAGGGCACTTTTATTTTTATTGGTTTCTTTCTTCTTCCTCTTCTTCTTCTTTTTTTTTTTTTTTTTTTTTTTTTTTTGAGACAGGGTTTCTATGTGTAGCCCTGGCTGTCCTGGAACTTGCTTTATAGACCAGGGTGACCTTAAACCCAGATATCTGCCTGCCTCTGCCTCCTGAGTGCTGGGATTAAAGTCATCCGTGAAGTGGAAATGTCTGGTTTCTTTGAAGAATCAGTTGTGCCCTGTGATGTTTTCTGGAAACTGTCTTATGAGAGGATGTTTTGCTGAGGCAGATGTGGGAGGATGTTTTTCTAGAAGCTGCCTGGGAAAAGGTCATGTGATGTTTTGATGGAGCAGATGCTTGAGAGGACATGTGATGTTTGGAAAGGTTATAAATACAACCCAACACACAATGGGTGAGACTATGGTCTTGACTTGCCACTCTTTGCTGGTTTTTGTTGGGCTTGGCTGATTGTCAGGTCTTCACTGATGATGCTGTAGCATTGGTTCACTTTGTCTTCTTTACTGATTATCATTTGTCATGACTTCATAGAGAGAAATGCACCAGAGACCTGCTGGTGGTGTTCTGGAGGCTTTCAACTGCTTCTGTGAACTCAGGCTGATTGGCAGAGAGAGCCTTGTGGTTTCTTCTGGATCAAAGTGAAGTTGCTGACTCATGAAAGGTGTTTGCGAGTAGATTGAGCTACCACTGCTGATTTGTGTGACCTGAACTGCTGATATCTTGACAATGAAGATTGGAATCGCCCCAAAGAACTATTTCTAAATAGGTCCACATCCCCCTTCATCCTATTAACCTTTCCTTCTCACTACCTCTGGGGGGTGGTAGGCTAGAAGGCAGGTTGAAGCATTTGAGAACACTTATTAAAGTAGGTTTTGAAAAATCTAAGCCTGCACATGCACTACCACTACCTAGCTGCAGGGTAAACCTTGAAGATGATGCTAAATGAAATTCACCAGTTATGAAAGACAATACAAGTTATAGTATACACATCCAATTTATAGTATTATGTGATTATTTTCGTATGTGGTGTGGACTGACAGTGAAATGACAGTCACAGCACTTGAGGGAGAGAAACAGGAAGGAATTTTAAGAGGTACACAGTTTGAATTGGAAAAGGTGAAAGAAATCAGTGATGGTTGGGGGTGGGGTGGTTGAACAACACTGCGAAAGTAATGCCATAACCACACACTTAAAATTGGCTAAATGGGGGCTGGAGAGATGACTTCTGAAGGTCCTGAGTTCAAATCCCAGCAACCACATGGTGGCTCACAACCATCTGTAATGAGATCTGATGCCCTCTTCTGGAGTGTCTGAAGACAGCTACAGTGTACTTACATATAATAAATAAATAAATCTTTTTTAAAAATTGGCTAAATGGAAATTCTATGTTATATGTAACTTACCATAATAAGAGACTTTATCAGAAGACAGAGGTAGATGGACCTCTGTGAGTTTGTGCCAGCCTGGTCTATACAACATGATTCAGGATAACCTGGACTACATAGAGAAAGCAGTGAAGATACTCAAGATACAAAGCAAAAGAATTATGCTAAGCTCAAAAACTGTTAGCTCACGGTTGTCTCTGACAGCCATCTATGCTGACCCTCACCCACCTTTGCCCATGAATGATAACCATTTCCCAACATCAGGCATTGCTTTTTCCCAGCCTTGTACCTTTGTACCATCCTCCCCGCTTTCCTCAGATCCTTGGTTAGGTTTCATGGGCTTTTTAATTTATTTATTCTTTAATGTATTTACTGACATAGTTTCTCTGTGTAGACTGGCTGGCAGTCTACACAGTGAGCCAGTCTACACAGTGTAGAACTCACTATGCAGACCAGGTTGGTCTCAAACTCTTGTTGAACCTCCTGCTTCTGGCTCGTGAGTGCTAGGATGTGGTGCTTCAAATAAGAATGGTCCTCAGAAAGTGTGTTTAATACTTGGTCCCCAGTTGGTGGAAGTGCTTGGGAAAGATTAGGGGGTATTGTGTAGCCGGTCTTAGCCTCTGTGTGGGTTCTTCTTTCTTTCACCCTTCTCCACTCTTCAACTCCCTAACACTAGATAAGAGAGGGGGAAAAAAGGACAGGGAGCAGAGGAAAGAGATCCTCGTAAAGAGGATGACCTTATCTTTAGATTACTTCCTGCTGATTAGGAGTATGGGTTTCTTTTTGGGGGGGGGTTCTTCAAGACAGGGTTTCGCTGCATAGTCCTGGCTGTCCTGGAACCCGCTCTGTAGATCCGCCTGCCTCTGCCTCCCAAGTGCTAGGATTAAAGGTGTGCGCCACCACTGCCCAGCTTGGGTATCGGGTTTCTTAGAGGGAGTTTGATCTTCACTATCAGGATATCTAATTTTTTTCTTCTTGTTGTTTCTTCTCACACATGACTACTGAACAAACTGCAACCAACAGCAACTAATGCAACCAGCAACAACCAACCAACATTCAACAAACAACCCTCCACCTCTCGGGGCCCTGGTATTTATCTACCCTCTGAAAAGTCCCCAGAATTCCAAACATCACACGATCACAGAAACTCTCTGCAGCTGGCAAAATCACGCCCTGCTAGAGCAACAGGCAAAGTTTGTAAGTTGGGCAATCTGAAGCAGCCCCACCTCCCACACCTGGGATTAAAACGAAAATATAGTCTTACAATATTTCTGTGTTTTTCAAAGAAATCAAATTTCCCAAATCATCTCTACAGTTTGGCCTTGTTAGAGGAGGTAGGTCACTGGGGACAAGCTATTCCCAGGTAGCTCTCTCTGTCTAGAGGTTGTGTCTCAAGATGTGAGCTCTCAGCTACTGCTCCAGCACCATGCCTTCTTGCACCCATGCTCTCTGCCATGATGGTCATAAACTCTAACCCTTTGAAACTATAAGCCTCACATAAACTCTTTTTCTTATGAGTTGCTTTGTCATGGTGTTTTGTCACAGCAGCAGAAAACAAACTGAGACATATGATTTATTATTAATATTATTATTACATTTATTTAATTTTTACTTATGTGTATGTGTGGGAGTCTCTATGTGAATGTGTGCATGAGTATACGGGCCAACAGAAGCCAGAGGCATATGATTTCCCTGGAGCTAGAGTTACAAGTAATTGTAAGCTGCCTGACACAATTGCCAGGAATTGAACCCAGGTTCTCTCGGAAGAACAGACAGTGCTCTTAACCACTGAGCCATCTCTCCAGCCCTAGGGTTGTTTATTAATGGCTTCAAATTCTTTGCCTCAACTCATCCTCCTACCTAAGTCTCCCATTTGTTGGGCTAATAGGTGGGTGCTACCTCACTCAGTTTCATTTCCAAAGTTATTTTGACTAAAACCCAATTCAAGAACCTCCCTTAAAGATTTTAAATAATAATAATAATAAAAAAATAATAATCATAATCATAATAACAACAACGATACTAAAAGCACTACACAGGAATGCTGTTTGCAGAGTGGGATCAGCTGCCTTGTCCACTTCCAATTCCCCTTGAAGGTCACCTGTTCATTTATTCCTTTTTTCCTGTCCTCTTTCAACACAGCTGGCTCACCTCATATCTATGCTAAGAGCCATTGGGACAGTGAGGAAGTCTCCGGAGCTGCAAAGAAGCCCAGGCACAAAGCCTGGGTGGGTTTGGGCAGCTCTTGAAAAGTCTATTTACTGACAACTTATACGTAGTGATGTTTACAGTCCCTCGGAAGTTCGGACATGAGGCAAAACTTTGAGAGCTAACCAAAACCAGCAGGGAGAATCTGACCCCACCCCCACTCTGGGCGCTGGAGGACACTATTGAGGCCCAGCTTGTGCCCCATGCCAGAGCTGAGCGAGGGCCTGTCCGGCTCCAGTCTATGAATCTGCAATCATAGATCGTCCATGTACTTCAATCTAGTAATTCCAGACAATTTTTCAAGGAAGAATTATTGACTATGGTCTCTCCAATCCCTCAAACCCAAACCCTGGAGCTCACCTACACTCTGGGAAAGCTCATTCTTGCATTTAATCTTCTTCTGAAGTTATAAAATAGCTTTCAATCAGCTTCTACCAAGTTTTCTCTTTGTTTGGTTCTGGTTTGGTTTGGTTTTCTGAGACCATAAGCCCTGGCTAGCCTGGGACTCGCTATGTTACCACTAATCTGACACTTGGCTTGTGATACAAGTTCTCATTTTGTAGCCTAGGCTGGCTTGGAATGCATAAGCATTGTGCCTCCCAAATGGCTGGGATTACAGACGCCAATCACCCTACCCAGCTCCATCAGTTATAAAGGATACGTCCCCGCCAGTGCACAGACACTCAATATTAGCACTCAGTTTTCTCCATTCAGCTCCTGGTGCCAGGCAAGTGCCCCAGGGCTCCTTCCAGGAGTGATTAGATTATCTTTTCTTCAGTGATCCTGGGCAGCCACCTCATAGAACATCCTGCTAGTGGAGGAAGAGTTGGCTACACTCCCGCAGTGTGGGTCCAGTACCCACAAGCCACTAGGCACTGGGCCAATACTGGGATAGGGAGACAAATAACCACTGCCCTTTAGGACTTCTCAGTTTGGGCCTCCAGCAGACAAGGGGACAAACAGGTACTGTGGGAGACTGCGTACCAGGGGCTGAGGGAGCACTGCAGAGATGATTAAGGGTGTCGGGTACCCACTGAGGAGGGGAAATGACTCAACAACAGGTATCAGCTGTGTGGGCTTTCTTTATTTTTGAAACATATAATATCATAGCCTCAAATGTGTCCCATAGCTTGGTTTTATGCATCGTTAGGAATTAAACCCAAGGCTTTGTGCTCTAGGCAAGATGAACTCTACCAAATGAACTATATCCCCAGTCTTTGTTTTGTTAGACAGGGTTTCTTTTTTCTTTTTCTTTTTTAATAAATACTAATTTAATCTTTAAAAAAAAAATTTATTTATTTATTTTATGTAAGTACACTGTAGCTGTCTTCAGATACTCCAGAAAAGGGCATCAGATCTCGTTATGGATGGTTGTGAGCCACCATGTGGATGCTGGGATTTGAACTCAGGACCTTCAGAAGAGCTGTTGGTGCTTTAAGCCGCTGAGCCATCTCTCCCGTCCTAGGCAGGGTTTCATGAAGTGGAAATTTCTCTTGTCTTTGGAAACTCAGTTTGTCACGTGATGTTTTTCTGGAAGCTGTCTTGTGAGAGGATGTTTCTAGTCCTAGGTGGTCTTTGCTGGTCTTCACTTCCTAGAGAGAAACGCACAAAAGAACTTCCGGCTGATTCTTGCTGCTTCTGCTGACTTATGCCAATTCGGTGGAGCATGGTGGTTTGCTATTGGACTAGACTGCTGGTATCCTGACACGGAAGACAAAGAACTACTTCTAAACAGGTCCACAACCGCCTTGTCCTATTAACCATTTTCTCCCTACCTTTGGTTCAACCAGTGGGAGGTTGAAGTGTTTAAGAACCCTAATTAAAGTAGGTTTTGAAAAATCTAAGCCTACAGTTTCACTAGCCTCCAACTTCATATGTAGGTTAACAATAAAATCCTGGCCGGGCGGTGGTGGCTCACGCCTTTAATCCCAGCACTTGGGAGGCAGAGGCAGGTGGATTTCTGAGTTCAAGGCCAGCCTGGTCTACAAAGTGAGTTCCAGGACAGCCAGGGCTAAACAGAGAAACCCTGTCTCGAAAAAACAAAAAACAAAAAAACAAAAAACAAAAAAAAACAATAAAATCCTGATCTTAATCTGTTAACTTCTCAAGTGCTGGGATTACAGGCAAGCAGCATAATTGAGTAGTGCTGTCTGTTTTTTTTATATTATTTATTTGGGAGGGAGTGTCTTCAGCAAGTGCATCTTCGGAGGTCAGAAGGAAATGTTTGGGGATGGTTTCTATCATATGGGTCCCAGGAATTGAATTCAAGTTTCCTGCCTTGGCAGCAAGCATCTGCTAGCTACTTTGCAGGCCCAGGGTTCTGTTTGTTTGTTTGTTTTGATTATGGTACGAGTATGGAGGTTAAGGAACAACTGTTTTGTTTTTTTTTTTTTTTTTTTTTTTTTTTTTTTTTGGTTTTTCGAGGCAGGGTTTCTCTGTGTAGCCCTGGCTGTCCTGGAACTCACTTTGTAGACCAGGCTGGCCTCGAACTCAGAAATGCACCTGCCTCTGCCTCCCAAGTGCTGGGATTAAAGGCGTGCGCCACCACCGCCTGGCAAGGAACAACTTTTATGAATCAGTTCTAGCCTGTCACATGGCTTCCAGTGGTGAAATTCAGGTCACTAGCCTTGGCAACAGATACCTTTCCCCCACTGAACCGTCTCTCCTGGCCTCTGAGTAGAGATTGAAAGAAAACCAAAGCAAAAGGCAGGGAATCTCAGAAAACCTGCACACAAGTCCAGAAACCAGGCTGAATGACTAAGGCTCAATTCAGCTGTCACATCTCCATGGCCTGGGGGTAGGAGAAAAAAAAAAAAAACCTCAGCCCTGATGTTGCCCTGTGAGACAAATTATCTTTCTATGCAGCTGTCACACCCTTAAGTCCATTCTGTGGATCTCTACAGAGCAGTCGTGGACTGATCTAAGGTTCTCATGCTTTCTGAGCAGCTGTTTATTATTCTTCCTTTGTTTGGGAGAGGTCATACAGATGTGGAGGGCAGAGATAAGTGATCTGACTCACTGAGCCCAACCTTGAACTCGTTTTTCAAAAAAAAAAATTATTTTTATGTGTGGGTTTTGTATGACTCTGTGTGTGTTTGTGTCTGTTTCCTGTGTTTGTGGGTGTCCATGAAGGCCACTACAAGGGGTTGTATTGCCTAGAGCTGCAGTTACAGGCTGTCTTAGTCAGGGATTCTATTCCTGCACAAACATCATGACCAAGAAGCAAGTTGGGGAGGAAAGGGTTTATTCAGCTTACATTTCCACATTGCTGTTCATCACCAAAGGAAGTCAGGACTGGAACTCAAGCAGGTCAGGAAGCAGGAGCTGATGCAGAGGCCGTGGAGAAAAGTTTCTTACTGACTTGCTTCCCCTGGCTTGCTCAGTTTGCTTTCTTATAGAACCCAAGACTACCAATCCAGAGAAGGCACCAGCCACAAGGGGCCCTCCCTTCCTTGATCACTAATTGAGAAAATGCCCCACAGCTGGATCTTATGGAGGCAGTTCCTCTAGAGAGGCTCCTTTCTCTGTGATAGCCCCAGCTTGTGTCAAGTTGACATACAGAACCAGCCAGTACACAGGCAACTGTGAGTCACCCATGTGGATGCTGGGATTTGAATTCAGGTCCTGTAAGAGCAGCATATGCTCTCAAGCCTGAAGCAATCTCTCTGGCCCCTTCATGTGCTGGCTTTACACATACGTATGATCCCGCACACCCAGCTTTGAGTCTTCAGACAGCTTGTGATTATACAAAAGGTAACAGTCAATGACTGGAACTCAAAGAACCTGCCGTTTGAGGGAAGAGGGAGCTGTGGTTCAGATCAGTGAGATACTGTGCCACGTGCCTGGAGGGTAACCCACACTAGCAGCCAGCCCTCTTTACCACCCACGCTGACCTTTCCCCTTAGTGTGCTCAGGCTGGTGATTGTCATCCAATGAGCACATGACAATTCCAGTTACATCATCCTCTCTAAAAAGGGGAGGCGGCTTGACAGAAACCTCCAGGCCCAATTGTTTCATGATAACTTATTTAACTTGAGCAAAGGAACTGACATTTCTCCAGTGACTCTAAGAACCTCTTGGTTAAACACCAAGCCTTATAAATGAGATCTTTTTGTTTTTATTTTGAGACAGAGTATCCTATAACCCAGGCTGACTTCAAATAATGCTGTGTAGCTGGGGATGTCCTTGAATTCTGCATTCTCCTGTCTCCACCTCCACTGCCTCCCAAGTGCTAGGGTTACAGGCATGCCCCATCCTGTTTAGCTGTAAGTGGGATCTTAAAATCAGCTTTCATTTCACCAAAATGTTTACCGGCCTTAAAATGTTCCCAGAGGTCTGCAAGCAACAAAACTGGAGCAGGGAGACATGTTCAGTTTTTTAAATAAAATATTTACTTTCCTATAATTCAATTTCTTTTTAGACCTGGCCTTTATTCTTCTGGTGCCAGACCAAATTTGCAAAACAATCCCTCATCTCACTCTAGTTCAGTTGTTGCTCTTTGCTTTAGAGAGAGAGAGAGAGAGAGAGAGAGAGAGAGAGAGAGAGAGAGAGAGAGAGACACACACACACAAAAAAAAAACGGGAGGGAGGGAGGGAGACAGGGAGGAAGGGAGGAAGGACAGGGATTTTGGTATTTACATCGTGAAAACTCCTGAGACCCAGGTGAGGTTTCTGGCTTGTCCTTCTGTGACGCTCACAGTGGTCTGCCCTCTAGTGGTTGCAGCCTGCGGTTGCTCCTAGAGCTGAAAAGGATTTTTCGTCTAACCCTCTCTCCCCACCATCATTTTTAATTTTATTTTTATTTTAAATAGGAGAGAAACTGAAGCTCAGAGAGGTTGAAACTTTCAGGTAAGAACACACTGACTTTAGGGTAGTAGCCAGGCAAGATGCCCACACTCATAAGAGGACAGGGGAGGAAAAATGATCACCTCTTTAAATTTGGAAAGACATTATGGTATTTAAGAAGTGGGGTCTTGGGGGACGGAGAGATGGTCAGTAGTTAAGAGTGCTTCCTGCTCTTGCAGAGGATTAGAGTTGGGTTCTCACCATGCAGGGGTTCACAGCCATTTATAACTCTAGCCCTAAGGAAATTCAATGTCTGCTTCTGGCCTCTGTAGGCTCCTGCATTCTTATGTACACACACACACACACACACACAAATAATCTTTAAAAAGAAAAAATACAAGTGGCTGAAGAGATAGATGGCTCAGCTGTTAAGAGAACTGGCTGTTTTTCTAAGGGACCCAGGTTTAATTCCCAGCACCCACGTGGTGGCTCACAGTTGTCTGTAACTCCAGTTCTTCTGGCCTCTGAAGGCACTACATATATGTGGTGCACAGACATACATGAAAACAAAACACTAACACACATAAAATGGAAATAAATAAAACCTCAAAGAAGACAACTTTAATGTGGACTCTGGAACTCTGCTCAGTAGTGAAGCTCTGCCCAGAGTGTGTGAGGTCTTGGGTTAGATCCTTAGCACACTCACAGACACATGAAGAACTGTGAACTAAGGTGAGTCAGGTGAGCCCAGACGGTAGGCGGGGCTGGTGGAAAACAGAGTGTCTCCCCATCACTCACTCTCTGCACCCCAATCTTCTGCTTCCAAGGGAAAGTACTCTAAGTCACACCAGCTCGGGGTGGGGATTTCTCTCCAGCTTTGGGATGCTCTTCTGAGAATGAGGACAAAGCCCCTACTGTGGATCCTGATCTTTGTCCCAGCTTTAACCTCAACCTTACCTTGCATCAATATAAGAAATTCACACCAATAAAAACATTAAATCTGTGTCAATCTATAAACATATACCAATGTAAAATTATAACTTCGATTTGCACTAATTATAAAGATTTCTACCAATGTAAGAGATGGCTTATTGCCACGCTTATCCCCCAAGTAAAGAGAGATTTTGTACAGCCATGAAAAAAAAACAAAAAAAAAACAAAAAAAACAAACAAACAAAAAGAGATGGCTATACAATGTTTTGTTTAAGAATAAATTTGATAGCTGGGCAATGGTGGCACATGCCTTTAATCCCAGCACTTAGGAGGCAGAGGCAGGCAGATTTCTGAGTTTGAGGCCAGCCTGGTCTACAGAGTGAGTTTCAGGACAGCCAGGGCTATACAGAGAAACCCTGTCTCGAAAAACAAACAAAAAAAAAAAGTAGAAATCCCTGAGTGTAAGCTCTCCAGTTTCTTCCTGTCCAAAGCTACAAATTTGTAAAGTATCCCTTAAAAATGACAATATATCTATAATTCATAAAATATCCAGATCCGTCCCAACCTAAGGGATGTGGGCTGACCACGCTCTATAACTTCTTCCTGCTGAATAGGGGTGGCAAAAAATTATTTAAATGGGTGGGGAGAGGTAGGAAAATTAGAAAATTTGGTTAAACTTAAGAAAGCTAGCTTTAGCATCTGTTATCCAGTTTCTGCATATTTGGAAGGTTCTGAGCTTAAATGAAGTTCTGACCAGATCTGTCTGAAAGGTTGGATGAGGCAAGATGGCCTAGAACCCACTGCAACACCCAAAGTTGTTTGGGGCAGTACGCAGAGGCAGGGGACCACGTGGGTCAATTCAGCATCTCTGAGGATGAATCTCGCCAAAGCTGTACATTCTGTAATATATGTATCTCACAACCAAAATTTTAGTACCATTAAGATATTCCTATGGATTGTGTAGGGTGTACACTTTGGTTAATGATAAAACCCTACATATTTGAGTAGATGAAGAACAGCTGTCTTTTTATGGGTTAATTTTATTAATAGCCAATTATAATAAGTCTTTATTCATGCATTCATGCCATGTGAAGGATGGCACAAAGAATCTTTACCTGTCCTGTTTGATCCTCTTGAATTTTTTCTAGTTCCTTAGGGGTCTCCCTGTGTCATATCTGATCCATATCACTATGGAAGGGGTCCAGAGCCTATTTTATTTTCAACACAAATGCAGAGACTTTCTTCCAAAAAATAAAAATAAAAGAAGAAAAAGAAAAAAACAAGTCCTTGGTCCAGTAACCAGAAATCATTAAACATTTAGCGTGACCTCTCTCCCAGGGGAATTTTAATATAACTACCAGACTCAAAACCACACTCATTTTGATAAATAAAACAAATCAAAGCAAATAAAGCAATCTGAATAAATAGTAACCAATGAAACAGTATTTCTGCTGTCTTCTGCCCCAACCTTCATGAGATCGAGGCCTAAATTATCTCGTATCTCTTGTCTACTTACTGTATAAACCTATTTCCAGGCTCTATTTGTCATACCAGGCAAAGAAATCCCAGAAATCTCATGAATAGACCATGTTGAAAGACCCCGAGAAATTGTACTGGCAAGACTTTTAAATCTTCCCTAAAGCATTTTTCCATTCAATCTCCCTACCCTCACCCTTCTGTGGACTTGATATTTGCTGTATCTACCAACCGGCTCTGTTTTCTCATGCTATCTCCTTCGCCTCTTCTCTCCACCATGAGAACCATGGTAAATGTGACACAGGTTCTAGTATTGCTTTTGCCATATACTTCCAGTCTTGGGGGATTATTCTATTTTTAATAGCCCAAGAAGTCAGGATTTGTTTTACAAATGGAAAATGCATCCCAAAATTAGCAACACTTTGCTTACATTTTCTTAGTTCTAACACATCCATGGGTTGCCATTCGAGTTCCTGATAACCCCGTGAATGATCATTGTCTGGAGGTCTTTGTTGTATACTAAGCAGATAAACTAAAGTTTGTTTTCTTTTTTTGAGACAGGGTTTCTCTGTGTAGCCCTGGCTGTCCTGGAACTCACTCTGTAGACCAGGCTGGCCTCGAACTCAGAAATCCACCTGCCTCTGCCTCCCAAGTGCTGGGATTAAAGGCGTGCGCCACCACTGCCCGGCTAAAGTTTGTTTTCTAATAACCTTTGGTTAGCTTTCTCTAATTTTATCTTCTGTCTCTACCTGAGTATTTTCCTTAATTAGAAATTTAAATCCCTCCCTTAAGGTCTGTGCCCACGCTTCCTATCTCTCCTTTTGTCGCTCTTCCTGTTCCCTGAGTTCCAGAACTCTCTGTTCAAGTTATGCCTCCACATTTGAAAACTTTATTTATGTTGTAATTCTGACATTGTGGCATCTACCTTATTTTGATTTACTAGCTTTAGTAAATTTTCCCTCTGCTTCCAAATTTTATCTCTCTCTCCTGCTGCTCAGTCTGATCTGTGAGCTGCTGCATCCTTGTTTCTAGCTTCTCTTCCAGCTCCTGTCTCCAACCTTCATTTTCCTCTTTCTGTTGCTTATCTTGACCTAGAGAATCCTGAACCTTTAGTTCTAGTGTTTCCTCTAGGCCACATTACCAAGTCTTAATTTTATTTCTCCGTTGCTCAGTCTCATCTATGAACTTCTTCAATTTTTTTTTTCTAGCATCTCTTCTAGAACCTATTCTCTTTAGAGAATGAAACTCTTAATCTCAGGGTCATGGGTTTGAGACCCATGCTAGCGCCAATTTGTTGCAGTAAATCTCCAACTCCAAAAAGCCTGTGCAAAAAAACACACAACTCAGTTACAATATTTATAAGCCGAATGCCTTGATTGAGCAGATTTACCACTACACTACTCTATTCCCCAGCTATGAGATCTCTTGCTACGTGCAGCTTCTTGGGGCCATGTGGTTCTGCTCCATCTTCCTTCAACCTCCTCTTCCTCCATCTTTTTCCTCCTTCCTTCCCTCTCTTCCCCCACCCTCTAAAACCTCCAGCCCCACCTTTCCCTTCCACTGCCCAATCACAGGCTCTAACCTTTATTTGACTAGTTAAACAGAGGAAAAAGTTCACCTGAGATCACCTGTGTATGTGTTCCACTCCTCGTGAAGGCAGGCCCTCGAGGAAGCAGAATATCAGAATACAAACAGCACCATGGCTACTCACAACAATACTGTCTACCTTTGACGCAAGACTTGCTTTCTTGTGTCTCAACTTCCTCATCTGTCAAATGGGAAATGATGATACCTGGCTTACTCTAGACATTCATTAAATGTTTTTACTAAGTAGACACTATCGTCTTGTGAAGCTTGGAGAGTTTAAATAACTTTTCCAACTATCATGGATTGTAAAAAAAGATATACTAAGCAACAGCAAAGCCCATGACAGCTCTCAGCTCTATGCTACACAATCTCACTACTGCCGAATGACCACACACAAGGACGAGGGAGTATCAGATGAGATTTTTTATTGCTAGTGCTGCCTTCTGACTTTTCCATAAGGAGGACACACAATCTACCTGTTCCCCATTTCCCGGGATCAACTACGTTAGTAGGTGAAGTGACGATTCAGTTTCTTTAAAAACCAAAGAAATATTCTAAGAAAGTCCTTTTCTTTTAATCCCAGGTGTGTGGATATGGGGCTGCTTCAGACTGTCTGCGGCAGCTGACTATGATTTGCCTCGGGCTCTAGCAGAGGTGTGGTTTTGCCAGCAGCAGATAGTTTCTTCCATTGTGTGACATTTGGAATTCTGGAAACTTTTCAGGGAATATATTAAATCCTAGAGCCCCGCTAGGTGGGGATGGGGGGGTGGTTATTGGTTATGTAGGGAGGTGGTTTGTGGCTTGTTAGTAGCTGTGGTCAAAGAAATAAAAGGAAAGAAACTAGATTCAGGGATTTTCCTAGCTCTTTTTTCCTCTCTATCCTTGTTTCTCTTCTGTCTAGTGTTAGGGGGTAAAACCAGAGGTAGGAGGATGGAGAGATAAAGGGTGGGAAAAAGATGAACCCACAAAGTAGCAAAGACCAGCTACAGTAGACAAGTTCTTTGTAATTTAAAATTTTTTTATGTGTATGGGTATTTTTGCCTACATGTGCATCATTTGCATGCTTGGACCCTTAGAGGCTAGAAGAGGGCATCAGATCACCTGGAACTGGAGCTGAATACAGTTGTATGCCATGTGGGAGCTGGGAATCAAATCTAGGTCCTCTTAAAGAGCAGTAGGTGCTCTTAAACCACTCAGTCATGTCTTCAGCCAAACATAAACAATTTTTTTTAAATTTATTTTTAAGTTAATTGGCATTTTGCCTGCATGTCTGTCATGTGAATATCAGGTTCTCTAGTGCAATGCCATGTGGTTGCTGGGAATTAAACCCAGGTCCTCTGGAAGAGCAGCCAGTGCTCTTAACCACTGAGCCATCTCTTCAGTCCTCAGGAAAACTATTTTTTTTTTGTTTGTTTTTTTGAGATATGGTTTCTCTGTGTAGCCTTGGCTGTCCTGGAACTCACTTCATAGACCAAGCTGGCCTTGAACTCAAGAAATCCACCAGCCTTTGCCTTCCAAAATCTGACACCAGAAGAGGGTGTCAGATTCCATTACAGATGGTTTTGAGCCACCACGTGGTTGTTGGGAATTGAACTCAGGACCTCTGGAAGAGCAGTCAGTCAGTCATCTCTCCAGTCACAGAAAATTCTAAGACAGGGTCTCCGGGTTGGTGAGATGGCTCAGTGGTTAAGAGCACTGACTGCTCTTCCAAAGGTCCTGAGTTCAGATCCCAGCAACCACATGGTGGCTCACATTCATGCATCTTCTTGGCATTGTGCAGAATAAATATCCTTAGTCATTTGTTGTCTGCAGTCTATTTAGACAAAAGTCTGGATCACAATGCAAAATAGTGTGTTACTGTATTCTACAACAGGATGATAAAGATGTTTTACATGAACTGGGTTCCAGAAGGACACAGCACAGATTTGAGGAGTCTGGGAGGACCTTAAAGAAGAAAACTCAGGCCAGACATGGTGGCACACTCCTTTAATCCCAGCATTGGGGAGGCAGAGACAAATAGAGCTCTGTGAATCAGAGACTAGCCTGGTCTACATAGTGACTTCTTCCACAAGAACAAGGATTACATAGAGAGACCCTGCCTCAAACAAACAAACAAACAAACAACAAGAGAGGGAGAGAGGGAGAGAGAGAGAGGGAGAGAGGGAGAGAGGAAGAGAGAGAGAGAGAGAGAGATTGAGATTGAGATTGACTGACTGATCAGAACCTGGCATGGTACCATACACTAAATTCAAGCTTTCAGTAGACAGAGGTGGGTCTGTAAGTTTAAGGCCAGCCTGGTCTACATAGAGAGTTCCAGATTAGTCAGGGCTACACAGTGAGATCCTGTTTCAATAAAAATGACAACAAATTCTTTATAAATGTCTAGGGATTGATGGGCAGGGAGTAAGTATGAGCTAAGATTGTTGGGTTTGGGCATTCAGGGAGACAAGAGAAGTCTGAAAAGTCTTCATTTGCATTTATGTTTGCCCCACTGTTTCTTGTTGTTAAACAGCTTTTGACCTAGCATACTTATAAGTTCAACTGTATAAAATTATTTTAATACTTTATATAAAGATATTTTTGGTTCATTATGTGACTTTTAGTTTATATTTGTAATCTGACATACAATGACAATTTAAATTGCTTCCTCAAACCACATACATACAAATAATTTAAAATAAAACCAAAAAATGTTTCTCTGGATGGGAAAATTAAAATTATAGAGCTACTGAATATTTGTTTGTTTGTTCATCTATTATTTATTTGGTTTGTGCAATTACAATGAATTAATTATACTTCAATTCAGTATAGTCCTTTTAGAGTAGGATATAATTTATTTAAAATTTCACCTGGAAGGAAATAAAAAACAGCAAACCTTAAAGACACTGGGACACACCTCATTTTATAGAGCCTTTGCCTCAAGTGTATGGAACCCTGGGTTTGACCAGCACACAGAGTGCAAAGGAGAGCTTACACAAAACCCTTAGACAGAGCATAACTGGCACAGAGAGATAAGCTTGATAAGCAGACATCAATTTAACACACTAGCTAAACATAAATAGACCCAATTTTATATAAACACTGCAGCTTAATGGGAGAAACAGCATTTGAAAAGTTGGTTAAAATTTGGGGGAAAAAAGATTTGCCAATTAGCTTGATCAGTACTCATTGCATGTATGTGTTGAAATATTATATTACATCCCATGAATGTATACAGTTCTTATGTACACAGAATTACTGTTTTAGATGTCTGTGTGTATTATGTACACAAATGACTTAGCTTTAACCGTATACCTAAACAAACTTTAGTAAGTTAATTAAACATTATAAATTAACTGTAGAAAAGCTAGAAGGAAATACAGCTCTACATATCAAAACTTAAAGGTAACATAAAATTAGAATGTTTATATTAAAGATCATAAAGGGGAGCTGAAGAGATGGCTCGGTGGTTAAGAGCACTGGCTCTTCTTCCAGAAGACCAGGGTTCAATTCCCAGCACCTACATGGCAGCTCACAATTGTCTGTAACTCTAGTTCTGTAAGATCTTTTCTGGTCTCTATGGGTACTAGGCACATACATGGTACACAGACATGTATACAGACAAAACACACATACACATAAAATGTTTTAAAAATTTTATCAAGATCACATTTTAGCCCAAAGCTACAAACTGAATTTTAAATTATTTTTAAGTAATGAAGTTAAAAAGACAGTAAACACAGTAAACACAAATCAGTAAACACAAACAAGCTGATAGAAATACCTAGGTCTTACTAAATCAATGATCAGGATCGTTCAAGAGTGGTCATAGCCTTTCTTTCTACACATATTTATTAAGCCCTCCCCTCTCTATGGAGCACCATGCTTTTGAGGATTTTGGAAGACCTGTAGCTGTAAGACAAATGTGGTCTTGCCCTGGGGATCTTGTGTTAGGTGGGACAATGTAGGAGGCAATTCAAAGAAAATGTCACTACAATTGGCCTGGTAAATAAAAGATGCCTTACTGGCTCAGGTGGGCTTTCATCAGACAATGTTATGGCTAAAGAACCTCCATTTTATGCTAGGTATCCATCTTCAGTACACACCAGCTATAGGTCTCTGACTCCAGTCTCTAGAAGATAAGTTCCCTGTAACTTTGATTCAGTGACCCCCCCCCACCTAAAAATGTACAGCCACAACTATCTATTTATGATGATATGACTGCCTTTGTGCCTGTAACTTGCTTACACAGATACCCAAAGGTTGTTTTGAGTTGGCAGAACTCCTTATACCCCTCCTGTTGGGCAATCTCAAATTTGGCTCAGAGATTGTTGTCCTGCTAGAGGCTAATCAATAAATCTTTTAATTACAATAGGATCATGTCTATGGTCTTTCTCCAGGGATCACAAACTCCATAACAGCAGCAGAGGGGCTCACCACAGACTCAGTTTCTTCCCACTTCTCTCAGCACAAGTTTGTTGTGTGCCAGTTACAGTAGCATACAATGGGAAATAACATGTTCAACAATAAAGAACTGCATACGGGAGAATGCGCTGTGCTGCAATATTAAACATTCCATACAAATGCCTGTTGTGAAAAGTATACTGATGGGGGAATGGTAAAGGAGAACACAAAATCTTATGGACACTTATTACAGCTCTGCCAAGGCAAAAGGACTAAAGTAAACACTGCAAGATGTTGCCATGCTGGTGAAGTGGGTGTGTCTTGGTTCCTTGTTGCCCTGTCTTTATTTTCCCCATTTTCCATATCATTTGTTGTGTTTTTCTCTTTCAGCCAAACTGTAGTCCCCATGTCCTCTTCATAAGCGCGTTGACACATTTGCTGGTATTGTCTCTTTCAGCTGAAATGACCCTCCTCCATTGACCTATCAGTTCATTAAATTCTTATTTATAGTCAGGCATGGTGGCGCAAACTTTTAATCCCAGCACTGGGGAGGCAAAGACAGGCAAATCTGTTGAGTTGGAGGTCAACTTGGTCTACAAACTGAGTTCCAGGACAGCAAAAGCTATGTAGCAAGTCTGTCTCAAAACAAACAAACAAAACAAGCAAATGAACAAACAAAACTTACTTTTAGTTGATAAAGAGTATTATGTGTATTATGTAAGTCATAGTGGTGGGCCATGCCTTTAATACCAGCATTTTGGAGAGAGAAGCAGGTGGATCTTTGAGTTCAAGGCCAGCTGGGTCTATGTAGTGACCACTTCCCCACAAAGCCTTCAGCTAGTCTTTCTGTCCTCCAAATGTGTTTAATGATTTCCACTGCACACTTTCTTCCTGTCGTCTCTCCTGGGCTCATAGCCTCCAGGCGCGTCATTATGATCCACCCCTTCACAGGTTGGCCCCAGCAACCCAGCAGAATTCTGGAGGAATAGAGCCCTGTTCTACAGCAGAGCTTGGCTCAACGCTGCACATACGACAGGATGTTCTGGTTTTTAATATTTGTTTATTTATTTATTTAATAACTGTAGCTGTCTTCAGACACACCAGAAGAGGGCATCAGATCCCATTATAGATGGTTGTGAGCCACCATGTGGTTGCTGGGAATTGAACTCAACTTCTGAAAGAACACTCTGTGCTCTTAGCCACTGGGCCATCTCCAGTCTCCAGGGGTGGTTTTTATCCATTTTTTCATTTCTTCCTTTGCCTCTTTCTTTCTTTTTTTTTTTGGTTTTTTCGAGACAGGGTTTCTCTGTGTAGCCCTGGCTGTCCTGGAACTCGCTCTGTAGACCAGGCTGGCCTCGAACTCAGAAATCCGCCTGCCTCTGCCTCCCAAGTGCTAGGATTAAAGGCGTGCACCACCACCGCCCGGCCTTCCTTTGCCTCTTTTTCCTATCTCCTAACAATAACAATCTCTGTATTTCCTTTTCTTAAAAGACTTATTTTTAATATTTTTAATTATGTGTATGGCTTTGTGCACAAGGAAGCCAGAGGCACTGGATCCTCTTGAGCTGAAATTACAGGCAGTTGTGACCTGCCTTAGGCAAATACTTAGTACTTTTAGACAAAATTCAAATAAATCTTTGGTGGTGACTAGAGGTACAGAGCAGCAAGATACGGCTTCAGTGTTGTTCCGAGCTTAAGGAGACAGGCTGAGTGGGCTGTGACCCTGAGACAGGCCACAGAGGAGATTTTTCAAGAGAGGAAACTGGCAAATTGACAAACCAGATATAATTAGATTAAGAAATGGAAAGAGGAGTCAAAGATGACTGTCTGGTCTGAAGATTTATGGTCACACCGTTGTCTCAGCACTTAGGAGACCAAGCTAAGAGTTCAAGGTTAGCCTGGGCTACATAGTGAATCTGCCTCAGAAATGAAACAAGCAAGGAATGGAGGGAAGGAGAGATTGTAAAGGGAGAAGACGGAAGTTGATTACAGACCTCCTGACCTTGAGCTAATACACCCAAGGACAGAAGTCCATTTACATGCATGCATGCATACATACATACATATATACATGCATACATACATATACTCCATCTGCATGTGTAACTGCAGGACAGAAGAGGGCATCAGATCCCAGTATAGATGGTTGTGAGCTACCATGTGGTTGCTGGGTACTGAACTCAGGACCCCTGGGAAAGCAGTGTGCTCTTTACTGCTGAGCCATCTCTCCCACCCTGAAAAGTCCATTTTTTCATTGACTTATGTTTTGCAAAACTTCCCACATAGTAATATATATTTTACACAGCATGTCAGCTAAAACACAAAGCCACATTGAAAGTTACAGGACAGACAGAAGGATGAGGCTGGACCGGGAACCCTAGTAATAGAGAGGAGAAGGCTGACTATGCGATAGCTCACTCAACTCAGAGACTAAACATTTTCTCCCCTTCAGCATGCTGAGGTCCCTGTGGTTTAAGACCTGGTGACCAATACCCTGTCGGGAAATTAATTATCCTGCCATCTACCCTCAATCCCTTCTCCCACAGGGCTCCAGGGAAAGAGATTTTAGCATAAAGGCCACATCACATTTTAAGAGTCCTGAATAGGCCTCAGTGAGCCAGAACGTACTTACCTTTAAGAACCATCTCGTTCACTCTCAGTCTGGATAAGCACTTTTCTTGGGAAAGGGGGAGATATGTAGGTCTCCAACCTATGAGTTTCAAGGCCATGGTCTTATAATTGGGACAGACTAGAGGAAACAATTGCTCTTTGCAAAGCCAGAGCTCTAAATCAAAGCGTGGAAAGGAGGCCAAGGGCCCTAGGCTAACATCTGTTGTTGAGTCAGAGCCTGAACAAACTCAGGCCCTAGCTCAGCAGCTTGGCTCTGAGGAATCAGAGAACTCGGGGGATCACACAGGCCCCACAAAAACAGCCACCCAGAACCAGGAACTGGCTAGAGAGGGAACATTGCTTTTTCTATTCCAGGGGACATTAGCCTCCTCTGCTAAAGTATGGTGTCAGGCAGAACATCCTCCCAAAGTAGAATGTTTCATGGAACAGTTCACGGTGAAGAGTGATTTAAAATGGGGACAAAGCCAGGCATGGTGGTGCATACCTGTGATCCCAGCACTGGGCAGCTACCGGAGGGAGAGCAGAGGATGGGGATTTTGAGGCTAGCCTGAGCTATATAATGAGCCTCCCAAGAAAGAGATCCAGAGACACAAATAAAATGAACATTACACACTTATCTAGCCTGGAACTTCCTTTGTAGACCACGTATCCTTCAAGTCCATAGAAATCCACCCGCCTTTGCCCCCTGAGTACTGGGGTTAAAGCTCTGTACCACTGTGCTCTGTGTTCCTTTTGTATTTATTTATTTGAGTCAGGGTCTTACTAAGTTGAGAAGGTTGCCCTTGCATTCTCAGTCATTCTCCTGCATCACCAAAGCAGCTGAAGCTAACAACCTGCTTCTCTTGGCTGAAACAGTATGTGCTACCAGGCTCTCTTCTGCTTAGTGCAAGGAAAAATGAAGACATGGAACATGGGCAGTTGTTGGGCAGGCAGGGAACAAGTGCTCCTGTGAGCTTCTTTTCCAACACCAGGCTTGCAGCCCAGGCTTATGGGAGGCTGCCAACGATGGATGGCTGCATGTCTGGGCAGCTCTTAACGCCCTCATGGCTAAGGTCCCAGAGAGGCAGAACTCAAGCCTCCCTCCGGTAGCACATAGGAGTTGCCTTAAAACACCACAAAACACAGGCAATAAAAAAGGCAGAAGCCAGGAGCTTCCGTCTCCTCAGCCCCATCCAACATCTCTAATTGGAAAACTGTGGAGATGCTGTGGTTTCCCAGCTACTCTCCTGCATCCCCCTTGGTCTTGTTCTTTGCTGCAGCCACTCGCAGTGGCTTACGAAGCAGACCCCAGAGCTCCCCCTCCTTTTCTTTTCTTTTTTCCTTGATCCAAACAATCTCTCAGAGCCTGGCTTCTGGTCTCCAGAAAGTCTCCTGCCCACTTCCTATCTCCACCCCACATCTCTGCTCCTCCCATGTAGCCCAGCAGGCCCTGCTGGAGAGCCTCCCTTTCCTGCAGGGCAACACTCACTCCTGCATCCTCTAGCTAAGCCAGTCTTCTTGGCACCCTTGCCAACCCCACCCTGCTTCCACCCTGTTAATATTCTGAGACAAGCAGTCTGGATATACCTGTGCCAAGCAAGACTGCCAGTGCAAGGGAAACGCGGGAGTCAGGAGACACATCCAGATTGGGGTGGAATGTTTCCAGAGCATTAATGCCTGTGTTGTGAGCACAGCTGAAGCAGGGGAGAAAAGTTACCTTCTCAGTGGAAAAAGAAAGGGAAATCAGAGGGACCGGGCAACAGGACCGTGCTGTGCTGTCTCCCATTTCCTTGGCCCAGAAGAGTTTGTGTAAATTCAGCTATGTCTTGTTTGGCCCTGAAGCCAACTAGCTTCCTGGCAGAAAGGGATGAAAAGAAAAACCACTGTACTAACAGAGACTTCCAGAAACTACCAAACCCTTGAAGAGTAGCAGTCAGCATTTCCCAGAGCTTTTCACTTCTGCAGAGGATGTGAGCTGCTCACATGCTGCTACTGTGACTGCTGTCCCTCCATTCAGTCTCAAGACCTGTAACCAAATCAGGACACAAGGTGGCCAAACTCAGGGATCCCAGACAGGATCAAAGCTTGGGCTAGAACATGAGGCCTGATGGCTTTAACTTTTCTGAATACCATGAACACTTACACATTATAGTCTGAGAGAGCTGGATCTCACTGCTCACATGTTGACAACAGGATGCCACCTTTGAGAGACAGTATATTATGTGCTTTCATTCTCCCCAAGAAGTAAAAAGCCACACGGCAAAGAGACACATTAGCATAATTTATTAAAGTCGCCATAGAAAGACTGTGTCACAGACAGGAGAAGACTTTGAAGGGGCACGGAGAACATGTACAACCCCCTCATTCAGCCTGAAGTCTCAGGACACTGTACAGACGAAGCCAGGCCTAGTTCTGACATAGAAACACACAGACTTAAGGCTTCTGGTTGTGAGCCAAGTAGAATACTCTTGAGGCTACTAGACCACACTATAGAAAACACAATGAGCTGCAGGGTCATTCAGGGCTGGAATAGAGGTTGTTATGGGGAGAAGTGTTCAGAGAGATTAGAAGAACCTCTATTTCCCAAACAGTCTCAACTGCCCTATTCCCCAGACAGCACACACTCTGGGACAGACACTAGCCTCCTGAGTTACAGGTCGACTCTGGAGAAAGGAAGGAAAAGCAGCAGCTAAGGGATGACATGGGGAGTTAGTACGACACTGTGAAACCAACCAGGCCAACCAGAATACTTTCCCCATGTCCAGGTAAACCCAAATACCTCGGCAGAAGGCTGCAGAACACTGGTACTAAATCAATTATGAGATGTAAGCAAAACTAGCAATAACTTAGCAAAATAAATATAGTAGCAGTTTTGCTGAGACTGACAGAGGAGACAGTTCTCAGCTCTGGGTTAGGAAGGCTGAGGTGTGACTCTCAGGACACAGCAGGGGAAAACCCACAGATGGGGAGCTTCCATGAACTATTCATAGCCCTAGAGAATCTTCCTACTAAAAACTGCTGCCTGAATGTACATTCCTTTGTCACCAAAAAGGCAAGGCTATCTAGTAGGCAAGGTTCCCTGGCTAAGACCAGGCCTGGCCAGCTAGCCCCCATTGGCTGCCTGGAAAAGGCCCTGGTCAGCATGGCACAAGCCAAGTGGAAAAACTAACAGTTTGTGGCTAAGAACTGAGTTGTGTTTACAGAAGGAACTTCATTCCCCCAGGACTCGCTCCAATCACTGTGCATCTGTGCCTCTAGCTTTTTGGGCTGAGACGAATTTTGTCACTTCTCTGGACTTGATGAGGGCTGGCTTTGGAGCAGCTAGATTCCAGTGCACACAGCAGGGAAGCTCTGTACATGGAAAAACACTAACTGAGAATAAGGATATCGCTCCATTCCTGCTAGCAGGAAACTGTCTTCCCAAGGTCTGCAGTGTCCTGAGGAGACCGGAGCTCCCGACCCATCTGCCAGCAAGCAGAAGATAGGAGTCTGGGGCAAGAGCCCAAGGCCTGGGGCCACCAGGGTAGTCAGGACGTCAGAGTCAGTATCAACCGCCTGCAGGGGTGGAGGGCTTCTCTGCAGGACGGAGGCGACAGCAATGGCGGCTTCCATCTCCTGGCAGCTCAGGTTTCCACCACTCGGATGAGAGGCATAGGCTTAGGGCTGGGGGGTTTCGATATCCTGACACTGGAGAGAAAGGAGTAAGCGCTGAGAGCAGCTGCTATGCCCAGCTTCACAGAGCCTCTCCTCCATGGTGCCCTGGAGCACTACACTGCAGGGCTGACTTATCTCTTGAGAGCTCAAAACAGTGGTCTTCAGGAGCATGGAGGACAAACTGTGGCCAGACACTTTTATCTGGTGTCAAGGGTGATAAAGATAGGGATAGTCACACAACTGAGAGGTGGACATAACTGAGATTCTTGGGTCTTCCCCACAAGACTTAAGGCCTTCTTGTGAATCTCTTAGAAACAAAAGACCCTTCTCTAGAAATATGCGGATATACATATAAATTTGTGATAGGGAAATATCATAAATAAATTTTATGTACAATCTTCGGGGGTTCATATACTTCCAGAAGCCGTGCATGGTCCTCCCAGGCTAGATAGTAGCCTGTTAAACTCAGATCGGAGATTGGGGCAGAAAGCGGGGTTTAAGTCTTCCTTCCTTCCCTCAGCAAGGACGGCTTTACAAAGCCCCTGGGCTTTCTCCTGTTCTCCTGAGCCCACTCTCCACACACTTACCTGCCCAGATTCTCTGTCTTGGCCCGGGTCTGTGTGCTGAAGTTTCCGTGACTGATCTGCTTCTCTATTAGATGCTCCATGCGGTCATGCATCTCTAAGTTCTGAAAAGTGAGTACGGGTTCCAGTGGGTCTCTCTGGCTTGCTCTACACCCTGTTTAACTTGCATGGATGCTCCTGTTAGCCCCATGTTTACTAGCATGCCACCAGCCAGGGGTGTCCTCTCCCTTCATCAGAACAGATCACACTCTGCCTCGAGTCCCTGTCCCTCTGTAACTTGGCAATACTACTCACTTCTGGCTCCCCCTCTGTGCCTCTTGTCTTCAGTCAAAACAGTCATATGCCTTTGTCAACAGCCTAGTTTTTAGAACACCTGTAGTTTTGTTTGTTTTTACTTTTACTTTTTACTTATATGTGTGTCTGTGTGAGTGTATGCCACATCGAGTCCAGAAGAAAAGTGTCAGATGCTTAGGAACTGGTCACAGTGTTGTGGGCAGCCAGACGTGGGTGCTGGAAACAAACTCAAGTCCTCTGGAAGGACTTGACCTCCGAGTCACCTCTCTATCCCATATACTTTTAGTTTGGCTTAGTTTTTTTCCCCAATATTTTTATTTTTAACTCTATACCATACTTTCTCAAAATACCCCGTCTCTCATCTGTCTCCCCTATTACACACAGATCTTCACACAGTGGCTTGCAACAGGATCTGAAGGTAGTCAACAGCTGCAGCAAAGCAGAGATGAGACTAGGAAGTCATCTTGATAGCCAACTGAACCCATTAGCAGAACTATGAGGAGATGCCAACCACTGAATGTGCCCTCTTCTGTCAAACCTGGCTCCACTGTCAGCAAAGCTCATACAGTTAAAATGTGCCATGGTAATGGCTTGCACCACAATGCTCTGCCCCGTATGGCAGGGACAGGTCTTACCATTGCCAGCTGCTTCCTGGAAGCTCTCAACAACCATGGAACAATGCTCCAAGATGCATCCTTCCAAGCAGCTGCTAGACAGGACCAATCCCCCTCCTGTGCCTATGCTTACGAGCCCGGTTCTGTGCTGGGGGCTTCCAATACACAAACCTCAGCCTCCAAATAGGCAATTTTCTCCTTGAGCTCTTGAATGGTGGCATCCTTTGACTGGATCACAGCTTTTGAATTCTGGAGCTGCAAAGATGTAAGAGATGTGGAGCTCATTTTGCAGAGACTAGCCATGCACTCGCCACACTCTACACCGGCTATAGGGGAGCCAGCAGAGCCAAAGGCACAGCTCTACCCCTCTCACGGTTTCACTGGTGTTTCTACAAACCCTTTCTTTTCATCACTAATGAACCCAGAAGCAGGAGTAGGAGAGGGAATGCCAAGCTCAAAGCCAAAGTACAGAATAGGTGATACGAAACCTTTGGTTCTGGACAATGTAAATTACTTATTCATCTGTCTAGGGAACATTTACTGAGAGATTAGCACATCACAGATACTGTTCTGGACAATGAGAAATGGCAGTAAACACGGCACATGTAAAGGGAGCCGGCATGAAGGGCGGAGATGACACCTCCCTGTTTGGGGAGGGAAACCTTAGGGTCTCTAAACAGGTTTACAATTGGGCCAAACATGCTACTCTGACGCTCAGGCAGAACAGTCAGGCAAGAGATCTGCAGGAGGCATGAATCCTCCTTCATCCTCACAGATGACTCCATTACTCATTTACCAAAAAGACTTAGCGTGTAAGTGAGACCATTGGGAAAACAGAAACTCAATGCAGAATCAACTTTAGGGAATGACCGTGGAAGAGCAATACCTAACCTCGAGTAACCAGCAGCCTTGATGCTCATGGGACCACCTGTTTTACATGGCCTGGGGTAAGCGCAGGGCAGCTAGGGTGGGACCCTTTACCTGCTCTATCATCTGCCGAACCTTCCGCTGCTGGCTCTTCAGCATGTCATCCAAGTGGTGGATCTTCTCCCGAAACCCAGCCACTTCCTTTTCTAGAGCAGCAGACCTGGAGAAAAAGACCAGGAAGCAGAGGTGAGGTCACACTTGTCACCAAAGGTGAGTCCCCGTGCTCCAGTTACCAGGCACTTTAAAGCATCACTGACAAGAGACAGGGTAAGTCATTTACACGCCAGTAGGGGGCAGTGTGATTTGTTTGTTTTGCCAGCTTTCTTGTTTTGGGTGGTAGTCCCCGACTCAAAGGCATTGTCTTGCCTCAACCTCCTCAGTTGCTAGGATTGCAGGCATGTACCATCATGCCTTGCCAAGAGCAGGGTGGTTTTTTTGTTTGTTTGTTTGGTTGGTTTTGGTTTTGAGACAGGGTTTCTCTGTGTAGCCCTGGCTGTCTTGGAACTCACTTTGTAGACCAGGCTGGCCTCGAACTTAGAGATCTACCTGCCTCTGCCTCCTGAATGCTGGAATTAAACATGTACACTACCACTGCCTGGCTTTTTAAAAAAAAAATATTAACATTATTATTAAAATTTTTCAGTATTAAAATGTCAGGAGAGGGCTGGACAGATGGCTTAGAGGTTAAGAACACTATGTGCTCTTCCAGAGGTCCTGAGTTCAAATCCCAGCAACCACATGGTGGGTTACAACCATCAATAATATGATCTGATGCCTTCTTCTTGTATGTAGGTATACATGCAGATAGAGCATTCATATCCTTAAAATAATTAAATCTTTTTTTACAAAAAAAAAGAAAGTTGGCTGCCTTGTGTATTGTAAGTTTCTGATCACTCCAAAGATTTAAGTAGGAAGCAAACAAGGCCAAGATCCTCAATGAGAAGTATCTGCTCTCTGTCCTTAAGTCTTTTTCAAAAATTATTTATTTTTATTCTATGCGCATTGGTGTTTTGCCTATAAATGTGTCTGTTGGATCCCCTGGAACTGGAGTTACAGACAATTGTGAGCTGTCACATGGGTGCTGGGAATTGAACTCAGGTCCTCTAGAAGAGCAGCCAGTGCTCTTAACTGCCGAGCCATCTCTTCAGCCCTTCTGTCCTTAATATTCTCTCTCTCTCTCTCTCTCTCTCTCTCTCTCTCCCTCCCTCCCTCCCTCCCTCTCTCTCTCTCTCTCTCTCTCTCTCTCTCTCTCTCTCTCTCTCTCTCTCTCTCTCTCTCTGGTTTTGGTTGTTGAAGGGTTTCTCTGTGTAGCCCTGGCTGTCCTGGAACTCACTCTGTAGATCACCAGGCTGACCTCAAACTCAGAAATCCACCTGCCTCTGCCTCTCAAGTGCTGGGATTAAAGGCATGTGCTACCTTGCCCGGCTTCTGTCCTTAATTCTTAACAGAGAATTCCTCAACCCCTTATAGACTTCCAAGCATAGGAGTGATGGAGACATGTTTTACTATATAGTATTTGGTCTTAGGTTTGGAATCTTCAGAAGGACTAAGGAAGCCTTAAGTACACAGAGGAAGTGAGTGTTGGCTAGGGTGTACAGACAGCTGCAGGGCAGAGGCTAGGTAAAACCTTATAGACTTCAACCCCTCTCCAACTGGGGAGAAACCAACCATGTCTGCACAGTGAAACATTCTCCAAATCCTGAACAAAATGTTCAAAGACCTGTCAGGCGGAGAAATGCATATACACATCAAGAGAACAGCACACACCAACTGTTTGTTGTCCCCTCTGGACCTCACCCTACACACCGCTTCACCTAATGCTCACCTGATCCTTTAAAAACCTATAATATTGCTTCATCAGTTCTTTGAGCCACTGTAACCAACTCTTGAACCTGAGGAAGCAACTGCATAGAACCCCTGCACCCCACCCCCTCACAAATGGGAAAGGGTTATGGGTACCCTTGAGCACACTAATCTTGATTGTCAGCCAAAGTGGAGGTAGAACTGAGCCCTTGACATGAGCCTCCGCATTAAGTCTGGACAGTCTCAGACTTGAATTAGACGGAGAGACCCACTGCCAGTGTCTGGAGAGAAGCAGAAGGTTGCTTGATGTCAAGAGCAGAGAGCACTTCCCTAGTCACTTTTGAGAATACCCAGAGATTCCTGAAAAGCTACGGGCACTGCTTATTCCCAGTTCTGCCTAAAGATATCAGCAAAGGCATGCTGTTAGCAAATGAGTGGTACCCAGACAGTGGTGTCGCACGTCATGATTCCAGCACTCGGCAGGGAGATCTGTGAGTTCGAGGCCAGCCTGACTGCACAGAAAACCCCGTCTCAAAACCAAACCAAACCAAACCAAACATAGGAAGTACTGAGGGTGAGGTGGTTTCAATGCACGGTACCCCAACATCCTTCCTGAACTCTAAATCCCACCCTCAGTTCTCACGAGGTGAGCAGTGCTCAAACACTATTCCAGAGCTGTAGTTTGGGATTATCTCATCTTTTGTTTCTCTCGCTCTTCTTTACTCTGCCTTTAGTCCCTCCCACACAGAGGAAGAGGGAGGTCTGCATGCGGCCATTGCTCAGCACCCAAGGAGAATGATTATAGAGCCCCGAAGGCTGCTGTCCCTCATTAGCATTTGCACATGTCCTTCGAGTGTGCATCCTCCCTCATACTTTACCTCACGAGTGTTTAGGATACCTAATACAATATAAATGTCACTCAAATAACTGCTTTGTCTGTCTGGGGGACCAATGGCAACAAAATAAGACTTCAGATATTCAGTAAAGAGATAATCTCCAATTTCCTGGTTTTCATTTTTTTTCTTTGAGGCAGGGTCTCACTCTGTAGCCCTGAATGGCCTAGATCTTGCCTGTAGACCAGATTGACCTAAAATTCATAGAGATCTACCTGCATCTATCTCCTTGGTGCTGGGATTAAAGGCATGAGCCACCACTCCCAGTTCCAACTATTCATTTAAAGTTACTGAGATATAATGTCAAACTAGAAAGGAGGCTAGAATAAAAAAATGCCTACTTTCTATGCTGGGAAGGTCAAACCTGGGTTGTCCTAAAGAAGCGAAAACACCCTCTGGAGACAGAGGAGCAGTGGCAGACAGGTCTGCGGATCCTGACCCTTCAGGGATGTCTACAGAATGTGAAAAAGATCACTGATACAATGATGATCAGACCCACTGTGGCTTACTGAGATTAAACTGTTATTTATTTATTTATTTATTTATTTATGAGCCAAACTGCGTTGAGTTGCACAGGCTGGCCTGGATCTTATGGTCCTCCCTCTGCCTCCTGGGTTCCTGAAATAATAGGTACAGACTACTACTACTGCATCCAGAAAGATCATAATCAGTTTCACTCTGTAACACAAGCTGGCCCTGAACTCATAGCAATCCTCCTGCCTCAGTCTTCTAAGTGCTGGGATTATAGAAATATGCCACCATGCCCTGTAAACATCTTGTTTGGTCCCGAACTTTCAGGAGGTGGTCTCTGCTCTGAGAGTCCCACTGATCTGGGGCCTCTGATCCCTTCTCCTCAGAGATCTGCCAAACCCTTAACCTAGTAGGTAAAGAAACTCAGCAGTCCCTCATGGGCCTGAGGACAGCAGGCAGCTCTTGGTTTCTATCTGAACTGCTTAGAGCAACAGAAAGTCCATGGAACTGTCTATTCTGCCTCCAAAAGACTGGAGAAGTTACATGACTTCAGGAACTTCCAGTGTTAGGGCTTGAGGAGTAAGAAACATGGAGTGACACCTCCAGTAAAACCTCCTTCACTGAGAGCTGTGACAGCCCAGGTTTCCTCAGCTCTGCCTGACCTTATAAATCCTTTTCTTTAAGTCACTGTCCAGGCGCCCCCACGTTAAATGAACTCCCTGAAGAAGGCAGCCCTCTACAGTGTCTGGCTGGGGGGGGGGGCTCCACCCTATGCAAGCACCCTGAGTTAGAAGTGGAGGATCTGACATCAGCACCAGCTTCCTTCCAGAGAGCACATAGCCTGCTCTTCCTTCACTCAGTTTACAGTGAACAAGAGTCCTTACTTTTCTCTTTCTGCTTCACAGTCGGCATTCTTGATCCGAAGCTCTTCTAAGGCCAGTTCTCCTTCCCTGACTTTCACCAGTAAGGCCTGATGCTCCTGGGTGGGACAAAAGAAAAGGCCTGTAGCAAGAACAGACATCAACACCTTGGGGTGAAATGGGTACCTGAGCAGGGGCTTGGCTGCTACTGGGCCTGGGACTGTTGCCAAAGAACAGCAGGCCAGGCTGGTTTGATGGGCGGCCTCCCCTGTCAGGGAATAGCCCTTCCTACTTTCAGCGTACAGAAACTTCCCAGCCTCACCCAGCTGCCTGAGGGAGAACTTGGCCCTGTGTTGTGCAAGCCCACCTGCTGCCTCTAGCCAATCCTGGATGAAACACATGGAGTGACTGGAGACTCAGAAGAAAGAGTCTTCAGAAACCCAAAGGGGCATCTATGTAAGAACAAGTCTAAGGTGGAATGGCTTCACTTGCAGCACAAAGAGGCTGAGGCTGGAAGGTATCAGAGTGGATGTACATGGCTGCTAGAAAGGGATGCTTTTGGAGCTATTAGGGAAAGCAGCCTCAGTCCCTTCCTGCCCCAGGGCTGGACTCTGAAGGCAGAACATCACCATTACCGCCTCCATTCCCAGCAAGCGCCTCTGCAGCTCCCCAATTTCTGCTGCTTTCTGTTCCACTCTGTCCTCCTCTCTCTGAAGGGCCACATTACTCTGTTCTGCTTCTCGCTGATAGCGGCTGAGTGTGACCTACAATGCAGAAGGGTGTGTTCAGTGGTGAAAGGAAAGCAGCAAACATAGATAAACCTTCAAAAGGGAACCTGGGGTGGCTTCGTCATGTCTCATCCCATCAGGACTGTTAGAGAGACTAATTGGCCCCTCACAGTCTAATTTCATCATCAAGGCCAACTGGTACACAGGTCAAGTCCCCCTGGTTGACATCTTAGAACATCTCCATGACCCTTCCAGGGGTGATAAGCTTAACCCAATGCTATGGCTTCCCTGCTGGTCAGAAGCAAATACCCTGGGAGACAAGCTCCCATCTTTCCACTTCTTCACTCTGCCGCCTCCATGCCAAGGCCAACACAGCGCCTGCACGAGGTGCTGCAGCAGGCAGCGTCTGTCCTTTAGCAGATGAGAAACCACACTGGGAAGAACAGCAGGGTTCTCAATCATCAGAATGAGTAAAGAAAGGCCTTGCCTTGTTTCCTCTGCTTCCGTCTCACCAGTGCCTGTTTATCCTTCGGGTCCCACAGACATCCATCTAAGCATCCTCCTAGCCCTAGGGAGGTTTTCTCAGATTCAGTGCACCCATGATCACAGTGCAAGTTCATGGTAGACAGGCCTTGGGTCCTTCCACACTTCCAAAGAGCCACAAGGTTCCTTGCATACAGCAATTGCTCGACAGGTCTCAGTGGAACTGGAGCTTTTTTAGTCCATGTCTCCCCATCACAAGCAAATCTAGGGAATTGCAGAGCCCATGCTCCCCCCAGGGTATACCGCCATCCATTTCTCTGCTTCCCACTCAACCCAGACACCTCACCACTTGGTAAAAGAGAATCCAGATAAGCAGCTCTGGAAAGTCTGGATGACAGAAAGCAGCCAGTTTGTCCAATCTCAGAATCGGGGCAGAAAAAGCCTGAGGCAGAAAATGTATGACAGGACCTGTCCACATAACATACCTGCCCTAGCCAAGCAAATTCACTGCAAATCCCTCCTGACAGCAGGCAGTGGCAGAACAGGAACCCATGCTTAAGGACAGGCAGTATTTATGATAATTGTCAATCTTGCCCATCATACCCCCAGGTTCAAAAAAACAGATGGACAATCTTATTTTTCAGGAGAGGTTAGAAACACCCTCAATAACATGTATTAGCCTAAAATGAGCCAGCTTCCTGGTTAGGAGCTTAGAAAAAGGGTTCTCATTTCAGTACATAAATACTATGTGTGCCATAGCAGAGCTAACAAGGCCTTGATCTAAATCTCCAATTAGAATAACAGAGATGCAAAAAACAAACAGACAGGCCAAACAAAATACACAAAGCCAAACTCCTCTGTTCCAGTCGCTCATCCTGCCCGGCCCACAGAGGAAGAAGCCTGACCAAAGGGTACCTGCTGCAGGTGGGTAAAGAACAATCCCACTATCCCAGACCATGGTGGCTGTCATCCCCAGCCTTGTGCCTGTACTTATGTTCAGGCAGCTCTTCCTTAGGAGCAGCTGGCTCCACCACAAGCAGTCAGAAATGACAAGTGTGTCTGGAATGCTGCAACTTCCCAAAGCTTCCAACACCCGAACCCTGCTCAGGGCTGCAGCTCCAGTCTCCTCTCCTCATAGCTTTCGCAGAGAACAAAGGAAATAGGTGGTCATGGAATTGTTACATAAATAACCAGACTATCTAAACTGTGTCATGGAAAAGGGACTGGGAACGCCTTTACCAAACGGCTGCTTTGCTCACAAACTGGTCTTAAAATTTTCCTAAGTCAATCTATGGATACTAGGAAAGTGTGCTTAGAAATGGAGCACTGGTAGAAAGAAAGCCTGGCTCCTCTTCAACCCACTGAAGATGGAGCTCACACAGCCTCACACCATCCAGATGCAGGGGCAACAGCTCTCAGGGAAGCTGTGTCACAGGCTGTTTCCTTAACGTGAGGGCAGTTCACCATTCTTACTGTTGGTCTTCATCCTCCATCTCCCTCTCAAAAATCCTCTTGTTTAGGGTCAGTAAGATGGATCCACAGGTAAAGGTGCTTGCCGTCAATCCTAGGGACCTGAGTTCAACTCCAGGGAGCCATATGGTGGAAGGAAAGAACCCATTCCAGCAAAGAGAAACTCAACTCCACACATGTACTGCAACACACCACCCACCCACAATGGAAAAAAATCTTTTTAGTTCCATAAAAAATAATTCAGGCTGGCTGTCCTCCTTCTACAAGATCCCAGTGTACCTGTGAGGAACATAATCCTATCATAACATATTTTATGAGTGAACAGTAACAGAAGAGTTATTGTTCTAACTGCACACAGAACAGTGCACTGTAGTGAGTTTTTGCTACTGTGTGGTTTCTTCTTCCTTCTGCCCTTCTCCACCCCTCTTCTTCTAACTGTTCAGCCCCCAACACTAGATCAAAGAGAAAAAAGGATAGAGAGGAAAGGAAAGAGATCCCTGAATAAAGTCAGAGGTTGGGAAGGGGGCAACATTATTGTTAGACTACTTCCTTTTTGTTGGGGGTTGGTTCTAATGCTTTTAATTAACCTGGCCCCCAAAAATCAGGAATCTGCATGTCCAAATGCAGAAGGTCCTTGTCCCCAATTGGTTTTTGATCTATCAATAAAGAAAGAGCCAAAGGCCAGTGGCTGGGCAAGTAGACTGAGATGGGACCTTGAGATTGGCATAAACTAGGAATTGGGAAAAGGAAGGAGGGAAGAATCGCTATGATTCAGGAGGCAGATCAAATTTAGAACTGCAGAAGGAAAATCATCCGAAATGTAGATGAGAAGGAATGTGGCCCCCAGAAGGGCTGCTCAGAAGTGTCTTGGGCAGCAAAGACTAGGGAGCTGTCCAGAAGGAGCCAGACCAACAAAGATAAAATATAGAATTAGAGGGCTTTACACCAGGATTACAGGAGGGAAATGTGTGCTGAGCTAGCCAAGGCATTTTAAAATTAACTGTGGCATGCGTGTGTGTGCGTGTGTGTGTGTGCGTGTGTGTGTGTGTGTGTGTGTGTGTGTGTGTGTGTCTGTCTGTCTGTCTGTCTTTCATTCTTGAATTCAGATAGTGGGTGCATGCAGCTATGCTTGTTGATGAGTTCCTTGGGGCAAGTTTGATCTTCCCTGTCAGTATATCTAATTTCTTGTTTCTTCTCTGTGCACAACTACTTAGCAAACCACAGCCAACAACAACCAATAGCAACTAACAGTAACTAACAACCAGCAAACAATAGCCAACTACCCACCATGCCTCTCAGGAGCCTATTTGTACCCTCTGAAAAGTCCCCAGAATTCCAAGCATCACACAATTGCAGAATCTATCTGGACCTGGCAAAAATCACACCCCTGCTAGAGCATAAGGCAAATCATATGGGCTGCTGTGAACAATCTGTGAATAACCTACACCATACCCCACACCTGGGATTAAAACAAAAAACATATTCTTAAAATATTTGTGCTTTCTTAACGAAATCAAAATTCAAGAATTCTCACTCTAGTATACTTCATTTTATACCCAAAGAATTTTCCACAGTGAACTGAAGACCTTGCATACTCTTTCTTTTTTCCTTGCATACTCTTAATAGATAAGGGATTTATATTCATAGATTTTTCTTTAAATTCTTGTAAAATAATCTAGATTACTAGAGGGAAAAAAATTGTACTGATGAGATGGCTTAGCAGAGTACTGCCACCAAATGGCCTGAGTTCAATCTCCAGGAGCCCCATGGTGTAAGGAGAGAAATGACTCCTATAAACTGTCCTCTGACCTCCATGTGCATGCCATGAAGTGTCCCCTACTCACCACACAGATGAGTGAATGTTTTTGTTTTTATGAAATCAGCTATAAGGCTAGAAATGTAGCTCAGTTCACTGGCAGTGTGCCTGCCTAGTGTGCATTTGATCTCCAAAGACAGCCCCCACACCCCCACCCGCATACACACAAAATCAAACCAGGAATGATGACACACTCCTATAATACAGCATTTGGGAAGGTAGTGAACTAGGAATTTTTCAAACCTACATGAGACCCTGTCTCAAAAACAACAGGGGCTGGGGATGGGTCAGGGTTGCTTTTCCAGAGGATTCAAGTTTGATTCCTGTTACCCATGAGGCAGTTCACAACCATCTAGAATGCCAGTTCCAGGGAATCTAATGTTCACTTCTGACCTTCTCAAGTACCAGGTGCAGACAAAACAACCATACACATAAAATAAATAAAACCTAAAAATGACTATAGTAATTACAGTGATGAGACTCTGTGTGTCCACTGGCATAGTTATTTCTTGTCAAGACAGATATATTCACTCACTCAGTCCACATGTATGCCATGTATTATAGCAGGCACTGGGGTTCTATGAACCTGATAGCAATGGTCCCTGCCCATAAGGAACCTCTGACCCCATGATTCTTATTATGGGACACAGCAATGACGTCTGAATTACCTGCTATCCTAGACTAGAACTATACTCGACTTCAGTGGACCAGAGAATCAAGATCTAACATTCAAAGACTAGCAGTGCTCAGTGGTAGAGCATGGCCTAACATGTACAAGGCATAGGTAGTTCTGTCCTCATCGCTGCAGAGAAAAGAAAGACATGAGCTTCGGCCAGATTTGGGAACACTTTAATATCTAAGGAAAGCAAAGGTATGCAAGTGAGTAAGGCTTCGCCGCATTGCATTTCTTATAGGCTGGCGTCCACCCAGAAAAATGAAGTCCATGCTGAGAAAGTCACTGGCCCATCATTAGGAGCCAGTCCCTTAGGGCACCCTCTCTCCAGATGTCAAATCTTACCTCAAAAGTCACACGGTCTGACTGATGTCGCTGCTCAGTCTCCCGCAGCTTGGCAAGCAATTCCTGTACCCTCTTCTTCAGGCTCTCAACATCTTCACTCATGCTGGGGTCCACCTAGAACGGGAGCAGAGATGGGAAGGGAAAGCTGCCATATTTGTGACTTGGTAAGAGAAGGTTCCAACCCACCTGCCACACTAGGATTTGGACTATCTGTGGGGATCACCCTCATAAAAGAATTAGCATCACACAGATTAGAGCAACCAAAAGTTTTGAGTTATTTACATATAAAAAAGTCTCCCTTAATCCCTAAGGGACTTGGCCAGTCTCAGACAACCCAACCATTAGGATATAGTAACTTTTAAATACATCAAGGGAATGGTTTCTCTATTTTTTTTGGGGGGGGGGGAGGGGTGCGGTTCGAGACAGGGTTTCTCTGTGAAGCCCTGGCTGTCCTAGAACTCACTCTGTAGACCAAGCTGGCTTGAAACTCACAGTGATCCACCTGCCTCTACCTCCTGAGTGCTGAGATTAAAGGCAAGCACCACTACCACTGGCCAGGAATGGTTTATTTTAAAACATTTTTACATTTATTATGTGTGTTGAGGTGGGGGTGTCTGTGACACAGAACACCTATGGAGGTCAGAAGACCATTTGCTGGAGGTAGTTCTCTCCTTTCACCTTGTGCGTGTCAAAGACAAACCCAAACTTGGCCACAGGCGCTCTTACCTGACCATTTCAGTGGCTCAGTGGATGACTTCTCAGTATGTGTGTATGTGTGTGTATGTTGCATGCGTGTGCATGTGCTGTCTTTATGAGCATGCCCCACTTTCTTCTAGATTAGATTTCCTCTTTGTTGTTTTGACACAAGTCATTCTTTAGCCCAGGTTGATCTGGAATTCATTATACATAGTCCCAGTCTCAAATTTGTGGCCATCAGCCTTCCTTAGCTAGGATTGAAGGTATGAACTATCAGTCCCAGTTCAGATTAGCGCTGAGAGAAACAGCCTTGCCTCCCTTTCAGACTAGGCTTCCCAAGGACTATTTGGCTCCCATCTCTCGGAGGGCAACAGCCCCAAAGCCCAAAGGCACGTCTTTTGTTGTTTTCACACCTCACACAGGATCAGCATCTATAGGGCTGCTGTTGGATAGACAGGTTTAGAGCAAAGGCATGAAGACTGGGATCTGATGTGATGAAAAGTGTGTCTCACTGAGGCGACTGCTAGCTGTCCCTCCCAGACACACCCAACCATGGGCTGCTGGTAAGGGCTGAGCAGACATGTAGGGTCTCGCTCTCATTTTTGCTGCAAAGGCATGAACCACTGCATAATTCCCTGAGAGTCTGGCACAGACTCTGGGTCTTGCACAGTAGGAAGGGGCAAGACCTTCACCTCAGCACAGAACTCTCAACTGGGTGGAGGGAGATGATTCTCAGCCTTCGTACTCTTCCCGGCTCCTATGGGCCTCCATTTCTACATGTATAAAACAGGAAGACTCCTCACCCTGCCAGATCTCATAGGCTATGTCCAAAGTCGGGAAGACAATATCTGGTACAGCCTGGAGCTTGTAAGAAAATCTAGGCAGACATTGCCAGGTGTTACTATAATTTATTACCAACAACTTATTTGCCAAATATGTTATTCTGTGAAAAAGTAACAATCCAAGCTGTACGTTTAGCACCAGCACATGACTGGAACCATACTTAAAATCTGGACGTTAATTAAGTTACCGTGTCAGTTCCTCATCAGCATCACTCAAGCACCTAGGCCAAGTAAGAACACTGCAGCAGGATCCTGCATGTATCTCTGACACATTTATTCCAACTAGTCTTCTCATAAGACCCCTTTCATGACATGATGATTTTTTTCATTAATTAAAATATGTCAGCTAAGTACCAGACTGTTTGCTTAACATATGTAAGGCCCTGGGCTTAATTCCCAGCACTACAGAGAGAGAGAATATGTGTGTTTGGGGAGCATTAAAAAAGTACATGTGAGAGAAACAAATAACAAACTAGGCTTCAAATTGACATTGATCCTACTGCCTCAGTCTTGCAAGTCCTGAGATTATAGGCCTATGCCATCATTTGTGATTCTATAAACCAGATTTCATATAATAATGTACACAGACTCTAAAAAGTATTTTGAGAAAAAAATTATTTTTAAAAAACAGGAAAAAACATATAAGTCCATCATATAAAGTAAAAACACTTTACAGCCATATTTAAAGTCAAATATATTAAGTATTTTATAGTTAGTGGGAAAGAAGAAAAACAGTCTGACCCGTGAGAGGCCTTGATGAACCATGACACACTGTGACTAATGAATAGGTGTGATTCAGTTCTATACATGAAGGCCAAAAACACCCAACCCCCAAAAATTGGCCTTGGGGCTGGGTGTGTAGTTTAGTGGTAGAGGCCATAATTACAGTCCTCAGCAACAAGCAAACAGAGCCCCTAAAAAACAAAACAAAAACAAACAAACAAAAAGCCACCCACCAAAAGAAACAGAGGACAAAGAGATGTGGTGTGAGGTGCAATCTCAAAATCATAGCTAAGTATTTGCATGGACTTCATAGTATAACCTCTTCTCTCTGGAGATGAGACAGGGCAGAGAGGCAGGAAAAATGAGGGCCATGGGAAGAGAAGGGAACCCCTCATTCTGGAATCCATCTGGGAGATAACCAGTGAACAGCACTGATAAAGCCAAGAGTGCTTACAGAGACAGCTCACTTTCCTAAGAGACAGTTAAACAGGATACTAAAAGTAACAAGTGATCTCAGCTTACTTTGGGCCAAATGTTTGTAAACCTGACCACAGTACTGCTCCTCTCTCATTCCAAACACCCAGACACTATATCTCATAAAACCACCATCCAGGGTGATGGGATGGCTCGGTGGATAAATGGGTATGTGTCCAAGCCTCATCGCGCTTAATGCCTGGAACTCACATGGTAGGAGGGAACCATTTTCCTTAAACTGTCTTCTGACCTTCATGCACAAGGGGGCATTCAAATGCTCATGCATACATACATGCACACACACTTGAGTGCACATACACAATAAATAGGTGTAAAAAACAATGTTTTAAACTACCCAACAATTTCATTTACAAAAAGAAATTCTCTAAGACAAGAAAGAAATAAACTACCTCATGTATTTTTACTTAATTTTAAAAGAAAGTTTTGCTCAGTCTTCAAAACATGTTGTAAATTATGTCCTTTGAACAATGTAATTTAGCAAGCCACAAGCTCGCCAGCCACCACTGGAAAGACACTTAGGTTGACCGCCTGCCTGGGGAAGCCGTCCTTCCCTGCATGCTGTCTTTCTCCTAAGTCTCTCGCTTTTCCTAAGTCCCACCCTTAAGTCTGAAATGTGTATCATCCTGCATCTTTCCTTCACTCTGACTGGTCCTGGAGTTTTTCTGCAAACCATCAGGAATCTAGGTTTCGCTCCTCAGTGGCAGTCTGGGGGTGCGGGGTGGGGGGCACATGAAGTCCTCAGGCTGTTTACAAGCTGCTGCTGCCACTGACACAGAGATGAAAACCGTTACATTTTCTTGTTTTACTTTTCTGTGTTTCTAAATTTCCAAGATTTTCTACAGTTAGTTTATCTTATTATTTAATCACACAAGGCAACAAATTTCATTTTTAAAAGAGCATACCCACAGAATGAAGCCCTATGAAGCAACACTGTGTAAAGCTTAAATAAAGTTGGGCAGGGTGGTGCACACCTTTAATCCCAGCACTCTGAAGGCAGAGGCAGAAGGATTTCTTGCTAGTTCCAGGACAGCTAGCACTACATAGAGATACTCTGTCTCTAAAATAAAATAAAATAAAATAGACTTAAATTAAAAAAAACCAGGTGTCTGGGGATATGCCTCAGGAGTAAAAGTGCTTGCCTAGTATACACAAGGGAAAATAAACAAAACTGTGCTTAACATGACCCTCAATTATGCATGTACATATGGTGTGTTTAGTAAGCACAGTATTTAAATAAGTATCTGTGCGTAGAAAATGATGATAAGACTTTGGATAAATATTAGAATCATTTCAAGAGCTTTCAAAAAATCCTGATGCTAGGCTACAGAGGTGGTTTAGCAGTTAGGAGTTCTTCCAGCCTCTCCCTCCCCCATCCCCAGAGGATCCAAGTTCAGCTCCCAGCATCTGCATGACAGTTCACAACTGTCCAAAACACTAGCTCCAGGGGATCCAACACCCTCTTCTACCCTCTGTGGGGCATACATGTGGTACACATATATACACACTGGGAAATACTCATGAACATAAAAAAAAGTCCTCATGCTCAGACCACACAGTTATTCCAATCTCCTGGGAGGGACCAAGATATCAGCTCCTTTAAAGCTTTTAGGGCTCATTCAAGGAGCAGCCAATCAGAGATACTGCTGTAGGAGGCTCCACCTACCAACAGAAGTTGCTTCTAAGCAGTCAGCTTAGGGTATTTTTGCCTTTTTTGTCTTTGTTGTTTACTTTTTATACCAAATAAGTACAAGGTGGGATGGCCAGATCTCGTCCCTGTTACCTACCTCAGGTGAGCTACTGGAGAAAGTCGTGGGACTCTGACTAAAGCCATTTGGCTTTTCTAGTACCACCTGTTTAAAGAAAAATAAAATCAGGAGTTAAAAGCAATTTAACCAAGCAAAGAATTTTGAAGCATTATATTTCTAAGATGTCAAATCGTACAGACCAGAGAGATAGCGCAGATGCACTTGCCACCAAATCTGACAATCTGAGTTCAATCCCCAGAACGCGCCTGACAGAGGAGAATACTTGACTCCCACAGGTTGTCCCTGACATCCACGTGTGTTTTGTGGCATAAGTGCATGCAGATACACATTTACATGTGTGCTCACTTGCATGCAAAATAAAGGTGAAAACATTTTTTTAATCTTATAGGGAAAAAAGGGGGGGGGAAGGAGGGAAGGAAGTAGGAAGCAGGAAAAGGGTGGAATGGAGACCAACAGAAGAGAAGAGAGAAGCAAGGGAGGGAGACAGATTTCCACTGCTCCACTAGAAGACAAAAAGTAAAGGGTCGTAAAATGGCCTTGAGGCCTGTGGGTGGATGAAACGGACCTCAGGCTAAACCATGTGCTAGACTGGAAAACGTGAGACAAGTCCCTCCTACGGCTACAAGCTGCCACCTGCCAGAAACACTGCACTCTCTTTGCGGCGGGATCCTGACAGGTTTCGACCAAGCAGAAATCAAGAAAGGAAGAAGTTTTCGCTATGATCCTATCTAACCCAAGCCAGACTGTTCACCACATGATGACTATTATTTGTGCCAACAAGAGGCCTGGGTTTTGTGGCCTGACTCTGACTGTGCACAGATGTTCTGGTGCCTCCCACCAGACAGGTGTGACAACTGACCTCCATAGTGTTGCTTCAGCTAAAGCAAAATAAATGTGGAAACGGCCACAACACAAAACCCAGTCAAGACAACAAGGAACCCATCGCGTACCAGCTACTAGGCCACCATTCCCTTCAGAACAGGGAGGGAGCTTCTGGGGAAAGACCACCTGACTCAAACCAAAAGGCAAACAAAGGAGACAGAAGTCTGATCTCAGGAGCCCAAGTGAGAGGTCAAGAAGACATTCCCTACTTCTGAGAACATTCCTTTCCTGGAACATTGAAAAAGCTAGAATCCAGGGCTGGAGAAATGGCTCAGCGGTTAAGAGCACTGACTGTTCTTCCGAAGGTCTTGAGTTCAAATCCCAGCAACCACATGGCGGCTCACAACCATTCGTAATAAGATCTGTCTAAAGACAGCTACAGTGTACTTACATATAATAAATAAATAAAATTTTAAAAAAAAGCTAGAATCCCACACTACCCTCTCAGAGAAGATTTACACAGTGTTTGCTCCTACACTGTTGATGCTTCCACATCCTACATCCTAGGCCAGGTTAAGGACACAGGGACAGAATGGTGAGCCCCTAAGGACTTTCTCAGCCCAGGGCTGAGATAGGACTGGATCAAGACTTCCACCTTTGGACTGAAGACATGGCAGCACTTGCAGAGGACCTGACTTTGATTCCCAGCACCCACAGGGCAGCTCATAACCATCAGTGACGTCAGTTCCAGGGATCTAATACTCTTTTGGCCTCCTGGGACACTGGGCACATGCATGGTATATAAACACAGGCAGGGAAACACTCATACACATAAAATAAAAATAATAAATCTTAGCTGGATGTGATGGTGCACTCCTTTAATCCCAGTCCTTGAGAGGCAGAGGCTAGTAGATCTCTGTGAGTTAGAAGCCATCATGGTTTACATAGTAAGTTCTAGGATAGCTAGGACTACATAGAAAGACCTTGTCTTGATAGATAGATGGTAGGTAGGTAGGTAGATAGATAGATAGATAGATAGATAGATAGATAGATAGATAGGCAGGCAGGCAGGCAGGCAGACAGAGACAGATAGACAGATGAAATGAAGTAAACACACAAACAAAAAAAAAATATATATATATAAAAGACTTCCATTTTACTTTAGGTTCGCCCAAGTTAAGCAAGATCAGCTTACAAGAAGTTTGGATCCGTAGCTGATTGGTTGTCTATGACTATGTGCTGGGAACACCATCTCTGATAATTCTCAGGGAATCAAATCCCTGATACACTCTCCCTTCCTGATGTCTTGAGAGTTAGCACTATTCCAAAGTACCTGTATCTCCTGCTGATGCAGAGGGTCTCCTGGACTCCTGTCAAGCTTGCTACTTATATCCTCCCGGAGCTTCTGCAGGCAGTTCCTGGCCTGGGGAAAGAAGGCCGGACACTTGAGGTTCGGAGCAGGGAAAGTAAGCAACCTTTGGGTCACTTCTCCAACCCATACTATTCTCAGTCTGACATGGTTCTGCACAGTGGCTGCAGACAGAGGAACTGTGTTCAACAGGAATGACAACCCAACCTCTCTTGTACAAACCAGACAAATTAATCCCCTCCTCTGGCAGTGCTGACATGCTAGTTGAGAAGACTCGTGACACAAAAGACAAATAAGATATGTAGTATGAAATCCAGTGGTAAGTGCTAAGGAGAAGGATAAGCCAGGCAGGGGCAGGGAAAGATAGGGGAAGGTGGGATTAAGACCACACGGATCATAGAGTTGGTTAGGTACAGGATACTTAATTATTTGTTGATTAATAGATGAGATTGAAAAGGTCAAAAATGCTTTTTGACAGAGGCAGTCAGATCTCTATGAGTTCAAGGCCAACTCAGTCTGCATAGAGTTCCAGGTCAGCCATGGCTCCACAGAGAGATCCTGTCTCAAAAAACCAAGTAACAAATAGAAATATATAAATAATACAATTTAAAACATAGGAGAGCATGAGGGCACTTCAGTGACATAAAAGGATCAGAAGGAAAAACCATCAGAACCCATGCAAGAAGGTAGCCCCGAAAATCTAAGGTTCAGGGGATCTACGTGTTCCCTCCAAGGAAGGGGTCCACACCTCCTGGATGTACTGGACCTCACTCTTCAGTTGGTTGATGTTCTTCTCGTGGACCATCTTGTCCCCAGACCTCCCTGTCAAGTACACCTGCAGTAAGGATGACACTGTTTAGTTAGGAAACACACAGCCCCATGCCCAGGAGGAAGGAATAGACTGTTCCCACCAGTTTACCAGGTGACTATCGGGTGACTCAGCTTAGCAGAGTTAAAAATGGATTCCTATTACTCTGTGCAGCAGTGCTGGGGACCAAATGCAGGCTTCACTCATGCAAGACAAGCACTACCACCAACTGAGGGAGGAGCTTAATGCTCTGCTCAGCTACTTCAGCATTTCCAGCTGAGGAGACATCTCTGACTGTTAGCAAGTCTTTAAGGGAATATTATGCAACCAGTAAAATGTCAGATACAGACACAGAAGATATTACAATGTGTCATAAGTGTGGGAGGAGATGACAGAACAAAGTATACTAACACAATTTGTTTTTCCTTTTAAAAGCGTACACATGTATTTCTAGGAGGGTATACAGCAAGATGTTTACAATGGTTACCCGGCTACATTATGGGATAGCACTGTCCTATTCAAGAGGCATGCAATTACTTAGAGTAAGGAAAGTAAATAAAGTAATTAACGACATTCAGTTTGGGAGGGAAAACCCCACAGATGATAACTCTAGCACAGCAAGGCTAAAAAGACCTCAATGTACTACAGGCTGTCTCCCTATACTCTAGCAATTAGCAATCCAAAGAGGACATCTCATTTACAGGAGCTGGAGAGATGGTGATTCAATGGTTAAGAGCACTTCTCTGAAACCAGAGGACTGGAGTTCAGATTCTAGCACCAAGGTGACAAGTTGGCTTCCTCACAAGTACCTGTGACTCCAGCTTCAAGCTCACCAGGGCTTGCTGGCTTCCAGTTTAGCTGAGAACGCACAGGCCTCAGGTTTAGGGAGAGACCCCTGCCTCAAAAGAAAAGGCAGAAGTGACACCCTCGTCTGGCGTTTGCATATGTGTGCAGGTACAAAAGTGCATGCATCCACATACACTCACACTGACAAATGCTCACACAAATAAATACATAAAATAATTAATAAAATTCCATTTACAGTTGGGTGTAGTAGCTCACACTTGTAATTCTATCACTTGGGAAGTTGAGGCAGGAGTTCTAGGCTAGTCTGAACTACAAAGTGAAATCCTATCTTAAAAATAATAATAGATTCCAAAGCTGTGTATGGTAGCACATGTCTTTAAATCCAGCACTTGGAAGGCAGAGGCTGGAGAATCAAGAGTTGAGGTCAATTTTACTTAGCAAGTTCCAATCTAGCCTAGCCTATAATGTCAGACCTTACTTAAAATTCTAGCTGGCTCCTTTTAAAAAGAGATTTATTTATTTTATGTGTATGAATGTTTTATCTGCATGTGTGTATGTGCACCATCTGCCTATGAAGTCAGAAGGTGGTGTTGGCTCCCCTGGAACTGGAGTTTCAAACAGTTGTGAGCCACCATGGGTACAGGGAACTGAACCCTAGTCCTCTGCAAGAACAAGCAGTTCTCTTAACCACTGAGCCATCTCTCCATCCATTTGAGCTGGCTTCTTTGCAAAAACTGGTAAACTGAGATTAAAGTTCACAGAGGAATGTTAGGAACCTTGAGCATTGACCAAAAAACCTTTCATTTCAAAATTAGCTACAAAATTACAGTAATCACTAATCAGGATGACACGGTCATACTGTCATATGTACAATTGTGCAGATTAAAAGAATTACTGATACAAGCATGAAAATATGCTAAGTACATGCATAGAAAGGTCACACTAAATCCCATTAATACATACAATTAACATATTAATTAAAAAGACATTTTAAAGAAGAAAACAAACTGAAAAAAATAGGTCACATGTTATTGATTCCATATATAGAAGAATCCAGTTCAGAAAGATATTAAGTTGCAGCCAGAGCTGGGGAAATAACTGGAGATGTTTCTGAACTGAAGCCAGGCCTGGTGGTATACATGTAAAGTTCCAGGATTCAGGAGGCTAAGGCAGTATGAATACTGAGAATGTAAGGCAAAACTGGATTACACAGATGTGGTCTTTAATTAAAAACAAAACAAAACAAAAAACCTTAGCATTTAAAGTAAGTGGTGATGTTTGAACAACTCTATGGCTATACTAAAAACCAGATTGACTCTTTTAACTGAGTTCACTGTGTCACATGTAAATTATCTAATTATATATTAAATTCTAAAGTTATTTTTAGTTAAAAATATTTTTTATTTATATGCACGTTTTGCCAGCATGTATGTCTGTACACTACCACATGTGTCAGGTGACCTATGAGGCCAGAAGAGAGCTTTAGATCCACTCGAATTGGAGTTACATACAGTTGTGAGCTACCATGTAGCTTCTGGGAATTGAACCCATGTTCTTTGGAAGAGCGGTCAGTGTTCATAACCTCTAAGCCATTTCTCTATCCACATATTTTTACATTTTTAATTATGTATATGTATTTATGTCTACGTAGGAGACTCTGCACATGAGTGCAGTTGTCTAGGGAGGCCAGAAAAGGGCATCAGATTCCTTGGTGCTAGAGTTACAGGCAATTTTGAGCCACTTGACATGGGTGCTGGGAACCCAACTCAGGTCCTCTGCAAGAGCAGTAAGTGCTTAACCACTGAGCTATCTCTCCAGTCTACTCTAAAATTATTTTTAAAAAAGAAGGAAAGCCAGTGATGGCGCATGCCTTTAATCCCAGTACTTGGGAAGCAGAGGCAGGTGGATTTCTGAGTTTGAGGCCAGCCTGGTCTAGTGTGAGTTCCTGTCTCGAAAAAAACCAAAAAAAAAAAAAAAAAAAGAAGAAGAAGAAGGAAAGTTGTTCATCCCCATGCCTGCAGCCAGGTTCAGCCAAAGTCACTCACTACGGGCTCTGGACTTTGGGTGATAAAATTCCTAAAGATGAGAGCGTGCGCGCGCACACACACACACACACATACACATACACACCATCATTCCCATCTACAAGCTCTCTGTCAATCAGCAGCTCTCTTTGTGTACCTGCAGGATTAAAGCAGAAATAAAAAGGAAAGTGGACTGAGCTCACCTTAATGATCTCTTCATGGCCATCATGGGACTCCACCAGTTCTGAAGCCAGAGAATGACCTGAGGAGTGGCCAGACACCATGGCATAGGTCTTCCTGCCCGCCTGCCAGAGAGACAGAGAGAAGTGACTCAGAAACCACATGGCAGCAAGGACCTCCTGCCCTGACCCACACCTCGAGACCTACAAGAAGCTTCAGTCTGACTTCTCTCCCCTCCAAGCGCAGCCACACAGCAACAAGGACACAGGACAAGGAATGTTAGTAGAAAACTTAGGTTAGCTTTCATTTTAGTGTGGGGGGGGGGGTCTCCCACTTCCCAAAGCATGAGGCTGAGCCAGTTGGGTGTGTCTGAAAGGAGATGCTCTCAGGCTTGCAGCAACAGAGGTGGTTCCAGGCAACACTAGGGCGAGGGAGGGATCAGCAGCAAGAACGAACTGACTCAGAGGAGGCCTTGCCCCCAACAGACACCTTGATACCTTCTGGGCTATGTGTTCAAGTTCATCTCCTGTCAGTTCACTCTGGAGAGTCAGCCTGAGAATGTCCACACTGCCCTAGTAATGACAACAGCAACAGTGACCCCCTTACCTTTCAAGTGCACAAGAACAACAAGCCCAAATTTCTCTTCAGCAGGCCTGACTATCCCTATTTAACGACAGTCCCAGAGAAGTGTTGTCAGCTTGTCCAATATCAGGTCACCCTGCATATCGGTAGGTCTCTAACAGGCCTCTGTGCACACACCTGAGAATGACTACACAAGCCCATGGCTCCATGCGGTTCCTGGGACATGCCTTGATTCTCAGATCACAGGAACATAGGGCATAGATGACTCTTCCTCAGACAGTGGAGAAATTATTCCTGGACTGCCATCTCCAAGCCAGTAGTTTTTTGTTTGGAGCCTGGGTCTCATGTTGCCCTAGAGAGCCCTGAACTGCTGATTTCCCTGCTCCTGTTTTACCAGTGCTGAGATTATAGGTGTACACTAATGTACTTGGCTCTTGACACCACGATTTCTACTCCTGACAACAACCGGCCAGGAAGCTTTCGAAACCCAGGATAACCCCTAGAACCAAACAATAATATACCTAAATCCCAAGTTGGGAATAGACACACACACACACACTGATTTCAGCATTTAACAGGCGAGGCAGGAAGATAATCGGAATGAAGGCCAGTCTGGAATAACACAAGTGAGACGTGTCCAAAAAAACACAACAAACAGCAAACAAAGAAACAAAAGCCTGAATCCAACTAAGCCTCTATTAGCCATACAGAAGTTGTCCAGATTACAGAAGGAAGGATAACGGGTATGATTCTGAGATCACCTAATTTCACAGGATGAAGGAGATTTTCTTTCCTAACTCACAGCAGATTAAACACCTGTGGGGACATCTGAAACCTCAGAGAGGAAAACAAATGTGAGAGAAAAGTAGGCAGCTAGGGATTTAGGATGCACAAGGGACTTAGACATTCTGAGCCTCAGTTCAAATGGGAAAAAATAAGGGCTTGAACGGTCAAAGTGTGACAGCGTGAGTGCCAGGCATGCCAGCGAGAGGGTGGGAGGAGGAGATGGGACCCAGACTGCCTGTCCATGTTGGCGCTCTACCACTTGACTGCACCCCAAACCTCAGAAGATGGGTGTGCTGGGCATCCAGGGATGAAATTGTCCTGGAACTAGTGTCAGAGGCACAAGCAGTTGGATCTGAATTTGAAGTCAGATGGGTCTATATAGTAAGTTCCCAGGCCACAGGCTAGCTGGAGTGAGACCTGTCTCAAAATAAATAAATAAAAATAAAAGATATTTAAAAAAGAATGAAACAGATCAGCAGACCCAGTAAGATTGATCAGCATGGCTGGGCAGTGGTGACGCACGCCTTTAATCCCAGCACTTGGGAGGCAGAGGCAGGTGGATTTCTGAGTTTGAGGCCAGCCTGGTCTGCAGAGTGAGTTCCAGGACAGCCAGGGCTACACAGAGAAACTCTGTCCAAAAAAAAAAAAAAGACTGACCAGCATGTAAAGACTCTTGTCGCCGGGCGGTGGTGGTGCACACCTTTAATCCTAGCACTTGGGAGGCAGAGGCAGGCAGATTTCTTAGTTTGAGGCCAGCCTGGTCTACAGAGCGAGTTCCAGGACAGCCAGGACTATGCAGAGAAACTGTGTCTCGAAAAACCAAAAAAAAAAAAGACTCTTGTCACCAAGCATGGTGACCTAATTCAATCCCCGTGATCTCCATGGTAAAAGGAGAGAACCAATTCCTGCAAATTGTCCTTTGACCTCCATGCATGAACATACTCTCCCCCACAAATAGATAAGAAAAAGATTAGCAGAGTAGATTATAGTGTGGTGTAGTATGTGGTGTGTGTGTGTGTGTGTGTTTATGTGTTTGAAAGCTCGTGGTCAATGTCGGGTAATTTCCTCAACTGTTGCCCACCCCCATTTTTTGGCAGTCTCACTATGTAGCCCTAGCTGTCCTGAATCTCACTATTTAGAGCAGGCTGTCCTTGAAATCACAGAGATCTGCCTGAGTTCCCCCCCCCCTTTTTTTTTGAGGCAAAGGTAACTCAGTGAACCTGGAGCTCACCAATTTGGCTAGGTTTTGGCTAGGTTGGAAAGGCAGCAAAGCATCTCCAAATCTTCCTGTCCCGACTCTAGCACTGAGATTACAGGCATGTACTGCCATCAAGAATCAAACCCAGGTTCTTGTGATTGCATGGCAAGCATGTCTTCCCTGCTCCAGGAGGTTTTTCTTGTTTTTTTGTTTTTTAATTTTATTTGTACGAGTGCTTTTCTTGCTCATGTGCATATGAGCAAGAACATTATTCAGCAATAAAAAGAAACAAACACTGATACATGTACTAGAAATCTCCAGAAAATTACAAGTGTGGAAAAATAGAAATAAAAAGGTAGATGCCACACAAGTCCATTTATGTAATATTCTTGAATGAGTGAGAAAGAAATGGAGACACCCTCTTCCTGTAAGCAGCCTGAGGTGACCTGTTGAAAATGGGTTCTCTCTCTCTCTCTCTCTCTCTCTCTCTCAATCCAAAAATCCCTACAAAGTTATGCAAACCAAGTGGTTTAAAATCTTTGTGTTCACTTTAAGAATACTAAGAACCTGTCCAAGCCATCCCAGGTTTGAATATCAAAGGCCATGGGAAACTGTGCAGTATCTAAAATGTTCGCTTTAAAGGAGCAATGTCTGACATTACACTGCCAGTGTCAGTGGATGTGCCCAGGCCAAACAGTGGGGCTGGACAGGACCGGTCACTAAAAACACTGCTAAAGTTTTGTTGCACATGCTTAAAAATGGAGGACGTAATGCTCAACTTAAAGGTTAGTTGTGGATTCTCCAGTCACTGAACACAACCAAGTGAACAAAGCACCCAGTATCAGAACTTACGGTCATATTAATCCACATACGAGCTGCCCTGCCACATGGAGGTGACCTTTCACTGAAAAGGAACAAACTGTTTCTAAGCCAGAAGAGGACACTGCACAGAAGAAAAAGACTTACAGCCTAGGAATAGATTCAGCACAAAATAAATGTGTGTGTGTGTGTGTGTGTGTGTGTGTGTGTATGTGTGTGTGTGTGTGTGTGTGAGAGAGAGAGAGAGAGAGAGAGAGAGAGAGAGAGAGAGAGAGAGAAGGAGAAGAAGAAGAAGAAGACGAAGACGAAGACGACGACGACGACGACTGCTGCTGGGAGCTAACGGAAGGATGGAGGCAGGCATGACTCTGAAGTAGCAATGGGAGGGTCTTGTGGTTCAGTCCGTCGGTTTCCATGTCAGCATCCTGTAATACACTGTACGGGATTTATAGGGAATCCTATCCTCTATTTTTTTAAGACAGTTATTTTTTTAAGCCCAGTTTGTCTTTGAACTTATGATCCTGCTGCCTCAGTCAAAATTACTTTTTAAAAATTTTTGAAATTCCTAGGCAAATGGTCAGAACTTGAAAATATCATCCTTAGTGAGGTAACCCAATCACAAAAGATCACACATGGTATGAAGTCACTGATAAGGGGATATTGACCCAGAATCTCAGAATACCCTAGACACAATCAGCATATCAATAGATTTCTAAAAAGATGGAAGGAGAGACCCCTGGTCCTGGAAAGACTGGATGTAGGGGAACGCCAGGACAGAGTAATGAGAGGGGGTTGAACGGAGAAAAGAGGGAGGGAAGGGGGCTTATGGGACTTTCGGGGAGGGAGGAAACGGGAAAGGGGAAGTGATTTGGAATGTAAATTAAAAAAATAAAATTAAATTAAATTAAAAAAAAAATTTTTTATTATTTATTTTAAGTGTAAGTACACTGTGGCTGTCTTCACACACACCAGAAGAGGGCATCAGATCTCATTACAGATGGTTGTGAGCCACCATGTGGTTGCTGGGAACTGAACTCAGGACCTCTGGAAGAGCAGTCAATGAGCACCATTGAGCCATCTCTCCAGTCCTAAAACTACTTTTAATGATAACTAATATTCTATTATTCATAGATGAATTTATTCAAACCAACTCCTATGTAGGTTGTCAGTTTATTCTCTCTGTGTGTGTGTCTCTCTCTGTCACACAGTTTAAAAAACATCTTTGGGGCCACAAGATGGCTCAGTGGGTAAATATGTAAAGAGAGAAACAACTCTACAAAGCTGCCCTCTGTCCTACACACACACACACACACACACACAGTGGCACATGTACACACATACACAACTAATAAAACAGGTTTTAAAAGAAAATATTGTGGCTGGAGAGATGGCTCAGTGGTTAAGAACAAACTTGGGTGGTTCTTACACACACGTTAGCAGCTTACAACCACCTGTAACTCCAGTTCCAAGGATCCAACACCTTCTTCTGTTCTCCATGGGCACTAGGCATGCAATACATGGTTCATATACATGTATACATATAGACAAAACACTCATATAGATGATATAAAAGAAATAAACCTTAAAGAAATTTTTTCATTTGATAGATCAAAATGACCCACAACAGTACTTGGGTCACTTTCCTTCCCCTTGCAGAAAAGGAATAGGATTTGGAAGTCACAACCATACCCCCAACTCCGACGCCTCAGAGAAGTCCCACTCAGCCTTCAAGGCTCAAGTTCAGGGTTAGGGATGTAACTGAGCTGCTGGTAGAGAGCTTGCCGACCATGCATGAGGCCCTGAGTTTGACCCCCAGCACCCCATAAACCAGGTGTAATGTTGCACATCTGTAACCCCAGCACTTGGGAAATAGAAACAGAGGAAGACCAGAAATCCAAGGTCATCCTCAACCATACAGTAAGTCCAAGGCCAGCCTGGGCTACATGAGAACCTGTTGTTAAAATATAAAATTGAGTGAATAGGCTGGGCATGGTGGCACATGATTTAAAATTTTTATTTTTAATGGCTTTTATTTTTTATTTAATGTGTATGGGTGTTTTGTCTGCATGTATTTACATGTATCATATGTATGCAGTGTCCAAGGAGGCCAGAAAAAGGTGTCAGATCTTCTGTAACTGTAATCACAAGCAGTTGTGAGCTGCTATGTAGATGCTGGGAATCAAAACCAGGTCATATGGAGCAATCTATCTAGACTGGAGCACAGCTTTAATCCCAGCACTTAGGAAGTGGAAGCAAACAGATCTCTTTGAGTTTAAGGTCAGCCTGATCTACACAGCAAGTTCCAGGCTACCCAAGGCTGTATAGTTAAGACCATGTCTCAAAAACCAAAATTAAATAAATAAAAAATAAAATAAAAATGTAAACTAAAATAGCCATGGAAGAGGCAGCAAAAAGCACATAACTGCCAGAGGATGGGGAGGAATGTGTGAAATACTGTCTTCAGGACATGATATGGTCTTTGGGCTCAGGAACTCACTGCAGCTGGGGTCGCCTGTACACGATTTAGTCAAGAAGACTGGTCAGTAATCCAGGCAGCAAGCAGCACTAATAAGGCTCACTGAGTTGAGGGAGGTATGAAAGTGGGTGAAGAGAGACTGGAGAGATGGTTCAGCAGTTAACTGGCTGGTCTTCCAGAGGACCTGGGTTCAATTCCCAGTACCCACACGGCAGCTCACAACTGTCTCTGTAACTCCAGTTCCAGGGGATCTGATACCTCACATAGAGACATACATGCAGACAAACACCAATGCACATAAAATAAACTTAAACGGGGGGCATGTTAAGGAGGGGCTGTGGGAAAGAGACATAGATATGTTCAAGACACAGTATATACAGATATGAAATTGTAAAAGAATAAATATAAAGCCTTATACAGAACATCTGTCAAACTCCTTCCCTACCAAGGCTCACTGCAAAAAAGAGGGCAGAAATTCCACATCTGATATGATATTACAAGCACTTGACTGTTCTTTTATAATCTTTTGTTTGTTTTTCATTTTCTTTTTTTGTTTCAAGGCAACAATCTCGTTGTATAACTCTGGCTGGCCTTGAGCTTGCTATATAATCCAGATTGTCCTCAAACTCTCAAGAGATGTGCCTACCTCAGCACCCCAAGTACTGAGATTAAAGTATACCAGCATGTCTGGCTTCCTTTATAGATCCTTGAACACAATTTATTTAGCAGTGACAGGCATGGAGAAGCTGCTCTGAAGACACTTGAATGAATTCAGGTGATCCACCCGGGGGGTGGGAAGTGTTTGTTTGTTTGAGACAGGGTTTCTCTGTATAGCCCTGACTGTTCTGGAACTCAACGATCCACTGGCCTCTTCCTCCTGAGTGCAGGAATTAAAGGCGTGCTCAGCCACTGTCCAGGCTGGCTCTTTCATTTAGAGCAAACAGTCAGGGACACTAGACAAAGTCAACAGACAGTGGCTGAGGAATATCATGAAAAGATCAGCAGTAGCCAAAAAAGGCAATCTTAAGAAAGAATAGAGGGCTGGAGAGATGGCTCAGTGGTTAAGAGCACTGGCTGCTCTTCCAGAGGTCCTGAGTTGAATTTCCAGCAACCACATGGCTCATAACCGTCTGTAATGGGATCGGATGCCTTCTTCTGGTGTGTCTGAAACAGCGACAGTGTACTCACACACATAAAAAAGGAATACAAATGACCCATAGAATCATGAAGGCTGCTCTTCTGGGACGGGCACATCTGTGATATGGAAGCAGAGAGGTCAGGGCTAGCCTGGCTACACAGTGAGATTCAAAACACAAAGGCGTGTGGTGGGGTGGTGCTGGAGAGCTGGCTCAGAGGTTAAGAGTCCTGGCTGCTCTTACAGAAGTCCTGATTCAGTTCCCAGCATCCACATGCTGGCTTACAAATGTCTATAACTCCACTTCCAGGGCATCAGATTCCCTCTTCTGGCCTCCGTGGACACTGCAAGTGCATGGGCACTATGGTGCACAGTCTATATATACAGGCAAAACACCCATATGCATAAATTAAAATAAAAATTTTAGAAAATGTTAAACCACAAAAAGGCCAAAAAGTGGTTTACACTTGTGATCCCAATCCTTGAGAAACCGGCTAATGAAAGTTTGAAGCCAGCTTGGGCTACACAGTGAGTTCCACGGAGTTTGGGCTTTTAAGTTAAAGAAAATAAATAGACACTAATTCCTAAAACATGGCTTTTCATTTATTTAAGTACATGAACACAGCAGTAATTGCCAACTCCTACACACAGTAATTATGTGTGTGGGACCCTACTGGGCTCTGTTCCAAGGACTTTACATGTGCTAACTCATTTAATCCTAGCAATATCATATATAGTAGGCACCAACGTTCCAATTTTAAAAACAGGTTGAGAAATTAAGAGTCTCATCATACGATTAATCAGAGACAGAGACAGAATTCATATCTAAGACCTATGGCTCCAGTCTGGGCTTCTAACCAAGAGCCACATGGCATTTGTGCTATGTAAATACACAAGAAAAGTACTGAAGAAAGACAGACAGACAGACACATACACACACACACAGGGTGTGTCTGGGGAGGATCAGAAGTTCAAGGTCATCCTGGTACACAGCAAGTATGAAGTTAGCCTGAACTATGTATGAGACGCTGGAAAGGAAGGAAGAACATCAAAGGTGGGATCAAAAGAAAAAGCAAGAGTGGGGAGGGCTGTGAAGGAGCCGTCCTTACATAGATTTCTATAGTCTGGGTTTGTATGTGTGCATGCCTTTGTATATGTGCACGTAGATGAGCATCCCATGGTGTGCACGCATGTGGAGGCCCAAGGTCAACCTCAGGTGCCATTCCTCAGTAGCAGTCTACATTGTTTCTTCTAGGCAGGGTCTCTCCTTGACCTGGAGCTCACAGAGTAGGCCAGGCCGGCTGACTGGGGAAGCCTGGGAAGCCCCACGTCCCCACCTCCTGGCACTGGGGTTTCCAGTGTCCTGCCACCAGACCTGGATTATACATGTGGGTCCTCGGCTTGCCCAGAGTACTCTCCTGACTGAGCCATCGCTCCAGCCCCTTTTGGTGGTATTTTAAACTTTAATGGAAATGTTGCCTGACACTCCTGTAATAAAAATTACAGAGGAGGGGAGGGGAGGGGAGGAGAGGAGAGAAGAGGAGAGGAGAGGTACTGAGTATAGTCACAAGTGGAGTATGTGAATTCCACCTGGCATCCACTAATCCTGCAAGCTGCTTGCCCTCTCTGGACCCTGTTTACAGTCTGTAGAGTGGCTGATTACAGCCAGCGGTTCAGTGTGAGGTAGAGTAGGAGATGCAGTGTGAAACTCATAACCCACAGAAGTATGGCAGCAGTGCTGTACCCAAGCAGCTCAAAGGAAGAGTGCATTAACACACTGTCAAAATGGACACCACAGAGCCACAGACCTCACCCCACAACTCCAAACCAGTGCCAAGGATGGAAAACCTAGGGCTTGCTCTTCTCTGCTCGGTAAGACCAGCTGTCCTCTGTGGCTAGCGTGGCTGCAGGGCTGTGCTCAGGCAGAAAAGACCTTTAGAAACACCAGAGTGTCTGGTAGGATGGTCCCTACTGGGGCCTCTGCAAGGCTACATGGGAAGTGGAGTCCTCTCTGGGGGAGAAAGAGCAGTACTAATCACAAGGTGAGCAGGCCTCTAACCTCATAAACACACTCTGGAGAAGCCCAGCTACCTCCAATTACAACAGCCTCTCCACTGTTCAAACAAACCAGCAGTATGACTCACTCCTCAAAGCAGGGAGGGGGTAAACACATAGCTAAGGGCTCAATAGATCAAGAGCCTCTGAAAGAGGTGATAGGAGATAAACAGGGGCCCCAGGGGTTCTCACACCACAGGCTTATTGAATAGGAAAAGATCCATGGGAACTGCCGGTTTCCCTAGAACCCACTTTCCAGGTTTCTAGGGAGCCACTAACACTAGGAGTGGGGAGAGTCAGAGTAGAAAGCCAGGGTCAAAAAGGGAAGGGAAAGAGAAATGGACTCTGGGCTGAAAGCCTTTGAGTCACCTTCACCGTGTACCCAACTTTTCTGGAAGCATATGTAGTCTTACAAACTGCTGCTGTAGTGACCACCCTAGTCACTGCCAGCCCTGTTTGTGGCTGACCCAGCTTATGCCCACCTGAGAAACTACAATGACTACCTTCTTCTAACACTGACTCCCGAGAGGCCAGCATGAGGGAAGCCCCATGAAGTCACAGAAGAGGACGGGAGGGAATGGGATGGCTAGGTGGCCACAGTCTCCTAGGGAAGGTTCCCTGTTCACTGGGCATGCAAGCTTGGTGTGCCTGGTCCTCCAGGAAACAAAGAATCCTCCCCTCCCCCTTTCCTCTTCCTCACAGCTAAACTAAAAAAAAAAAAAAAGTTTACCTTTAATCTGGAAGTTTACCCACAGCATGGACTGGACAAGCACCACAACAGGGGAAATAAAATGAGAAGAGGAGACTCGGGGCAACCCTAGATGGGGCACCCATTTCTCACAATCTGGAGCCCTAGACTGGGGCCTGGCACTGAAAGTATGTAAACAGAGAGGGTGGGCTCCCAAACCCCAGCCCCAAAAGGCTATACCGGATGCTGACCTAGTCTCCCTGCGGGTCTCCCACCTGCCTTAAGCCCAGAGGACTGGAGGAAGGGAAAATTTCCCCAGACAGGACACCACCAAGGGCTGAAGCTTCTCCAGTCTCAAAGACACTCTACCTTTGGTTGGGTTTTTCTGGTCTCATTCTCTTTCATTTATCACCTCCACCCTACTCTACCAGTCCATAGTCTCCTCTCTCTGCCTCTGCTGTCCAGGCTTAAATCTGGGCCAACAGTCTTCCTGGCACACATCCATTCCCCCAACTAAGCCTGTCCACCCCTAAGAAACAGGTGTTTCACAAGACTGCACCGTGACCCGAAGAGGCACATGCCATAATTACCAACAGGCGGGGAAGCTCATCCCACCCGATCTGAGCACAGGTCCTGGAACCGAAACCATCCAGTACACACCTCCCTCCACCCTAGAGAAATACGGGCAATGTTAGTGCCACATGCCTAATGATTAAGTAATCTTCCTCCCTCATACCCTCCCTTCCTTCTCCAGGCAAGAAAGCCAAGCTCTCCCCAAATACCTGGCAGCCTTGAAGAGCTCACTGAAAAGTCAGACCTGGCAATAAAAGGGGTAGGGGCGATGGTGTGAAGATAAACTTACTGAATGAGTCTGGGGCAGGGGTAGGGACTGAAACAATAGTCTCCAAACCTAGCTGGGCGGTGGTGGTGGCGCGCATGTCTTTAATCCCAGCACTTGGGAGGCAGAGGCAGGCGGATTTCTGAGTTTGAGGCCAGCCTGGTCTATGGAATGAGTTCCAGGACAGCCAGAGCTACACAGAGAAACCCTGTCTCAAAAAAATAAAAAAATAAATAAAGAAATAGTCTCCAAACCTGAAAGATTCCTCCACCCAAGAGTTTCTTCCCACCCAGGTATCACGGAGACAGGCCTTCAATCATTTTAGAATTCATCTCATTGGGGAGACAGGCCTTCAATCATTTTAGAATTCATCTCATTGGGGAGACAGGCCTTCAATCATTTTAGAATTCATCTCATTGGAGTACTCACCAATGCTCAAGAGTGCTCTTACTTTGTGTGTATCTTAGACTGGCTTCAAACTCACTATGTAGCCAAGGATGGACTAATCAGCTTGCTTCTACCTCCCATGCTGCATTTATGTGGTTCGAGGAATTGAACCCAGAAACTTCATGCATGCTAGGTGAACACTCTAACAACAAAGCTATGTCCCTGGCCCCTCAATCCTCTTTGAAAATATTCAATTCCATTCCCGGGTATTTCACTCAAGTAAAAAGGAAACATAAGTCCACATAAACTTATAAAACTTCATACCAGTAATATTTACATAGCCAAAGAGTAGAAACAACTCAAAGGTCCATTAGTTATTCTATGATGAACATATATCTATGATAATATAGTTAAATATGGAATATCATTCAGTTCTAAAAAACAAAGGCAGTGGTGGTACATGCCTTTAATCCCAGCACTTAGGAGGCAGTTTTGAGTTCAGAAGTGAACCTGGTATACACAGCAAGTTCTAGGACAGCTAGGGCTGTTACACAGAGAAACCTGTCTCGAAAAACCCAAAACCAAAATAAACAAATAAAACGAATATAGAACTAACATATTACATGTGTATGAGCCTTTAAAGTAGCGTGCAACTTGAAAGCAGTCAGTCAGGAGGACCACAGAATACATGACTATATATACACAAGAGTAGGTGATATATACACAGAGCGGACAGGTAGTTGCCTGTGCTTGGGAGACTGGGGGAATGGGGAGTGACTGCCCATGGATGAAGATTTCTCTATGAAGTGAGCAAAAGGTTCTAAAATTGCCTCAGTGATGACCATGGAATTCCGAATACACTAAAAAACCCCCCACAGAATTATATACCTTAAACTGGTGTATCATGTGGCACAATATTTTAATAAGGTTTAATAAAAATCGTTGAAACTCATGGTAAGTTTATAATAAATCACATCCCAATTCTTAAAATATTTATCGTTGTTTCATGTACATAAGCATTTTATCTACACGCATATCTATGTAACGAGTGAGTGCCTGGTGCCCAGAGGCCAGAAGGTGTTAGATCCCCTGGAACTGGAGCTACAGATGTTTGAGCTCTGTGACATAGGTGCTGGAGATCAAACCCACAACCTCTGGCAGAGCAGCTGGTGCTCTTAACAACTGAGCCATCTCTTTAGTCCCCTTCAGCTCAATTTTTAACTAAAGAAAAAGTAGCCTTAGGCATAAGCTACTTCAGCTTCTGAAGTCTTACAGGAAACATCTGATCCACAGGAAAGACTACAGCAGATAAAACAAATTCCAAACCTACTATCAGGTTTGCCAAGAAGAAAGGGAGGGAGGGGGAGGAGGAGAAGGATAAAAAAAGCCATGAGTGGTGGTGTGTGGTGGTGTGTGTTATTAACCCCAGCACTTGGGAAGTAGAGGTGGGAGGGGTCTCTGTGAGTTCAAGACTAGCCTGACCTACATAGCCAAGTTCTAGGACAGCCAGGGCTACACAAAGATATAATTTGTCTCAAGAAAGAAAGAGAGAGAGAGAGAGAGAGAGAGAGGGGGGGAGGGGAGGTGAGAGAAGGTAGGTGAGAGGAGGGGAGGGGAGAAGAGAGGAGAGGAGAGAAGAGAAGAGGAGAGGAAAGATTGGGGTAAACATGTAGTGTAAGGATAAGGAAGGGTAACACTGAGTGATGCAGAGAGCCCAGAATATGCCAGCTGCTTTAGCCTCAAGAAAAGAAGAGAACTCTTGCTTTTGCTCTTCCTCTTGCCTTCCTGCTCCCTCTCTCCCCATTTCCTTCCCCCCACCTCTCTTCACGTGCTCCTGGCCCTTGGTTGGCCTCTACTTCTCTACTCCTCTCCTCTCCCTCTCCTCTCTCTCTCTCTCTCTCTCTCTCTCTCTCTCTCTCTGTCTCTGTCTTTCTCTGCCTCTATTACCCTCTTAATTCCCCTCCCCATGCCCCAAATAAACTCTATTCTATACTTAAAAAGAGAAAGTGAAAGAAAAAAAAGAAAGAAAGAAAGAAAGGAAGGAAGGAAGGAAGGAAGGAAGGAAGAAAGAAAGAAAGAAAGAAAGAAAGAAAGAAAGAAAGAAAGAAAGAAAGAGAAAGGGAAAAGGAAAGGGTCCATTAACCCTCAGCATCACTGTGAAAGCTCAGCCCTGTTGACCAGCAAAGGTCACTCAGCAATCCATCCTGGGTCTCTCCACGGCACCCCATTACTCTTACCACCCAACACTGGCAGATATTACAGGTCCTGTAATATCAAGGAAAGGGGAATAAGCAGATAAGAATAAACAAATGCCAACATGAGAAGGAGCAAAAATTGACCAAAGTCAGAACAGGCGTAGTAACACATGCTTATAATCCTAGCACTTTGGAGGCTGAGGCGGGAGGATCACAGCAAATCTGAGACCATTCTGGGCTACATGAGTTCTAGGCTAGCCTGGGTACAATGTGAGACACTGCCTCAAAACGGGGGTGGGGGGTAGGTAGAGATGAAGACCATTCATTCAGTGGGTAAAGTGCTTGCTATATAAGCATGATGATAAGATATATCTAGAGTATAGATCCCCAACTACTGAGAAAGAAATCCTGATGCCAGCATCTGCCCTCTATATATAACCACATTGACACAAAGAATCTTCCTCCACCCCTAGGCTTGGGTGCCCAGATCCAGTGAAGACAATCCAGAGTACACCGGTGGCAAACAGAGAATAAAGCCAACATCTGAGCACTCATCACGTGCCGTGCTGAACACTGTTTAATGTTTCCTACATATTATCTGACTTAATCCTCATAATGATCTTATGAGAAGGCATGATTATTGTCTCCTCTTACATATGAGGAAACTGAGAATGAAGACATTAATTACCAAACTGCTCTGGCAAAGCATTTAGTCAGACTCACAGAGTTATGCTGCTTTTTTTCTTTACTTTTAATCATTAATATATTTTGAGACAAGTTCTCATGCATCCTGCACTGGCCTTGAACTCCCTGACTAATCTTTGGACTGCTGGGATTACAGGCATGTGCTGCCACCCCCAATGTGCATAGTCTGATCCGATCCAGGGCCTTGTGGATGTCAGGCAAGCAATCTACCAGCCACAGAGTAATGCTCTCAAGCACAATGCTATTCATGGGAACCATGGGCTAACTAAAAATTGTGATTACACTGTAATCACAAGAAAGGAGTCTGTAAAAAATAAAATGAGAATATTAACTTCCCTCTAATTCCTACAATAGGAGTCAATGACTGCCTAGAACTGACAAAAACAAAGCTAAAACAGAAGGCATAGCTCTGCAGTAGAGCACTTGTTCAGCATGCACAAGGTCCCAGGTTCAATTCTCAGGTTTCCCCAGTGGAGAACAGGTGTGGATTGGGCTGGGGAATAGCAATTAGAAGTTTGCCTGTCATGCCCAAAGTACTGGTTTTGACCTCCAGCACCACATAAATCAGTCATATTGTCATATGGTTGTAACCTGACAATCAGGAGGTGAAGGCAGGAAAATCTGAAGTTTAAGAATATCAACATGGTTTAAGACCAGCCTCAATACAAGAACTGAAGAAAAGGGGAGGAGCAGAAGGAGAGGAACGAGAGCTAAAAATGGCTCAGCAAAAAGGTATCTGATGCCAGACCTGATGACAAGACCCATGTGGTAGGAAAGAACGGAATTCCATGACATGTCTCCTGACTTCTCTACACGTGCATGGCATGCTTGTGCTACTGCCCCCAAGTAAACAACTGTAATTTTCAAAAGGGAAAAGAAAAATGCTACTATAAGTATCTGACTTAGAAACAGAGGTTTGCACCAGAACAAACAGTCAAGATTTCACAAAGTGGCCACTTCCATGTAGCAGAACTTAAAGTGGAGAACAAATACATTCCTTCAAAAACCATTTGATACTAGTTTTGTTTTTAAAATCATGTACAAGAGCAAGATGTGGTATGGTGACACGTGCTGAAGGCTGAGCACTTGGGAGGTATAGAAAGGAGCAGGAGTTTGATGTTAGCCTAGGGTACAGGAGACCTTGTCTCAAAATGCCAAAAAATAAATATAAACTACGGACAAGTATTCATTACATTATATTATTTATATTATTTATTTATTTAATATGTATGACTGTTTTTTCCTACATGTATGTATGTATTGTGCACACACACACACACACACATACACACACACACACAAGCTTGGTGCCCATGGAGATTAAAAAAGGTCACCTGATCTCCTGGAACTGAAATTGTGGGTGGTTGTTAGCTACTATGTGGGTGCGGAAAAATCATATCAGGGTCTCTCTGTAACAGTAACTAGTGCTTATAACTACTAAGCCCTCTACTCTACCCCTCTAACATATATTCTTTCCACTTAAAAAGTCAAAGGAAGGGAGGAAACAAGGGAGAGAAGAAGGCAGGTGGAGATCACCCATGCCAGAGATTCTATGTGGACATGTTCTTTTACACACTGCCTCCATGGTCCTCCGCTGGTGACATTTGGGCTTTGCTCTGGAGCACGCCATCCTTCACTGGGCAATCTTTTAAACCTGCCAATTGAGGATCCCTGCCCATTCCTAGTTAAGGATAATCTCAAGGGACAATGGCCCCTTTCCCTGGAATCTCAGGATGGCAAAATGACCTAAGTTGGCTGGAACTATCCAGAAGCAGGGATCACCCACATTTCTGTCCAGGACCCCTTCGGTTTGGACCTTTTAATTTAAGCTTTCCTTTAACATCTGTGCACTGTTTTTTTTTCCTTCTAAGAAACTCCTCCTTAGCCAGCTAGGCTACTTTCTGCTGTTTAACCAAAGGAAGGTAACAGAATTGTCTAATGGGTTTGAGATTTATTTGTACTTTATATGCCAATATAACTTACCAAAGTCACTTTTAAACAAACACTTTTAACATTAAAATACATTTTACAACCAGATGAGGTGGTCTGCACCTTTAATCCCATCAAACATACATACAGCTGACACAAAGCTTTTGTCAGAAAGACTATCCTGGCCAGCACTCTAGGGATCTTAGTTCTTCTTCTTCTTCTTCTTTTTTTTTTTAATGCTATTTCTCCTCCACTAAGGTTTTTGTTTTGAAACAAAGTCTTGGTATGCAGTCATGGCTGGCCTGAAATTTACTATGTAGACCAGGCTAGCCTCAAACTCACAGAGATCCATCCACCTCTGCCTTCCAAGTTCTGGGATTAAAAGCTTTTACCACTATGTCCAGCATTTCCACTATGTTTTTGTTTGTTTGCTTAGTGACAGGAATAAAGACAGTTGATTATGGAAGAAAAAGGCACTCCCAAAAAACAAAGATGGGGTACAGTGCTGGGAACAGACCGAACTTCAAAAGCTTTCTGCCCCCATATGTTGATTTTAGACCCACTAGTGGGCTACGGTCTGCAGTTTTAAAAAAACTTTGTCCTTAAATTTGTCCAACATTAAAAGCACTACAGCATATTAGCTGTACTTCCATATCAATAAGTAAAACACTAAGAGACACATGGCCTGGAACACATGGTCCCAGGATTCTGATTCCAACCATCTATACTCTCAATTTCTGAGGACTCCTAAGCAGGGGGAGGGGAGGCATGAGGCCCCAGGTTCAATCCTTAGTACCTATAGTGTTTTCCTGGTTGGGGTGGGTTGGGGATGTACCTCAATTAGACAAATGCTTGCCTGGTATAGCCAAAGTCCTAGGTTCAACTCCCAGCACCACATAAGTCAGTTGATTCGTTTCTTTACTCACATCTTTTGTACCCTGAGCACCGTTCAATGGTATGAGGACATGACTGACTACATGACAGGTTCCCAGGAACTATCCAGAGCCATAAATTCTATCTAGGTTGGCTCAGAGGAGAAGAATCCAGGACAAGGCCTGCCTCCTGACTGACTGACTGACTGACTGTTTACTCTCTGCCCTTCCTCCTCAAGAGCCCAGGAATGTCTCCAAGAGTAAACCCAGGCAAGGGTTATTTAAATAAGTCTCAAGTCTAGTCTGTCTCCTCTAATATATAGCTCTATAGTTAGCCTTGCTATTTTCCACCTCTGCTTTTTGTCCCACCAAACAAGAAACAAAAGTATCAAGAGACAGCAACAGGTGGCATATCCTTCTCCTTACCGCCAGGTGTTGTGGTTTTAAAGATCTTTCTTCTATATGATGTAGGTCTTTTTTCTACACCAAAAAGAAGCCCACGACCCCTCTTATTCATTCCACGTTCTTTCCCTGACTCAAACATTTCAAAACATCAAGAGCATGGAGCACTTGAGGCTGGGACAACGGGATAGGACTAGTTGTTGGCTAGACTTTGGTTTTGCTTATCCGATTTGGTCAGCCTCTCTTACCTGGGGTCAGGGGGAACTGGGTTTTGGGCAGTGCCAAGACTTGGAATGTGGAAGAAACATTCATATTTCTAGGCCAAAATGTCAAGGGGACAGTGAACAGACTTCAATGATCAGCTGTACTCTAAACTTCAAATGAGCAACGATTCTACAACTATTCTTTGAAGAAGGGCCATAATCCAGCTGTAGCTGGGTTAGCTTTGCCTCAGGGACATGCTGAGACAGGCAAAAGCAAAGGAATCACATGGGGGGTGGGGGAGGGGGCGCAAGCTCCCCATCACTTTGGCTCTCATTTCATTCCCCCACAACAACTTGGAAATAAATTAATTAGCACAGATCTATGGTGTATTTGGATCCCCCAGCAACGCCTAGAAACATGCAGGATCAAATTACAGGCCTTTCCCTCTGGAGAGAGAAAAATCATGTGGTCAGCTGAGGGTGGTGGAGTGAGGAGTGCATAAGGGGAGCAGGGCAGACTGGATTGCACTGGAGAACGCCCTCTTTCTCTCCCGAACCCACTCCAGGTGGGTTCCGGTCTCCACCGGAGTTCCCAGGCACCCCCTTCATCCCCTATCAGGACTTGGCATCTGGACACGGAAGCAAAACCAAGGAAGCTACTGGTTGGTCGAAAGGGGGTTGGGGATCAGAAAAGCAAGATTTTAAAAACAAAAAAAAAAAAAAGGAGAAATCCGAAAGAGGTGACCGTCGAGTGGAGAGCTCATGCATCCTCTTAGCTAAAGGTAGAATCTGGGACCAATTCCGTAGTTGTCTGAGACCTACCTGCCCCTCGCACACTCCCCCATCTCCTCTCCCAGCCCTAGGATTCCACCCTCTGCCCCTTTTCCTAGTTAAAGGATCGCCATCACAGAAGTCTTTGAAGGGCTTCTGTGGAATCCCCCTGGGTCGGCACAACGTCCGAAACAGCACAGGGATCCGGTCCCTCAAGCGTCTTCCACGACCCAATCTAGCTGCCCACGAGACGCCTGAGTAACGCGTCCAACCCCGGGCCGGGGCTGCAGTGTCCTCGCCAAGGACAGGTCCTCCCCAGCCCTGGAGCCGCCAGGGTTTCGTCCCGTGCTTCCCACTCCACAGTCCGCCACAGGGCAAAGGAAAAAGCCGACGGAGTGACGCGCAGCTGACCGCACTGAGCCGGGCGTCAGGTGAAGAGGGCTACCTGAGCGTGAGGCACGGGAGCGGCGGAACTGGAAAGCCACTGTGCCTGAGCGGGAAGACGGGGTGAGCGTGACGACCTACCGCGCTCTGGCTCTCCGGGTGCACGTCCACCAAGGTACACCAGTTCCGCGTCCCGTTCATCTTCCCGCGGAGGTCGCAAGAGCGTCCTCAACTCCGAGGTCCCGGAGAACCTGAGTCGGCGCACGCGGAACCGCCCCCCTAGTATAGGCGCGTCGGGGGCGGGGCTGAGGATGGGCCACGCCCAGGGCGGCATTTGTCAATGAGGTTGTGCGGAAACGAAAGGTGGGCGGTGCCAAGAGGCTTCTGGGCTCGCCTACCGGCGCTGAGGCCGGGTAGGATTGGGAGTGAGGGTGGGGTGGCCGCTTAAGAGTTTTACTTAGGGTACGACAGGGTATCTTGAGGTATCTCATTAGTCTTGTCTCCTTTCAGTTTTCCAGGTTCGGTGCAGCAAAGAATCGGTCTGGTCGTCTATAGGTGAGTTGGGGCTTGCACACGCTTCTATGGTCTTTCCTCTCCTTAAATGTAAACCAGCCTGTAGGCTTTTTAGAGCTGAGTAAATTTTTCCTCAGAATTCTACCACAGAGGTAGAAAGGCAGGCACCAAGGACCAGCTCACTCGGACTAGTCTAAGCCAGTCTGGCAGGTGTTTCCTCCTGGCAAGTGGCCCAGGTCGAAGTCAAAGCCAGCTAAACTCTGGGTGGGGCTTGCTTTGCAGAAACTAGCCTTATATGGTAGGGAGAGGCGGGACACATGGCCTTAAAAGGAATTTGCACCCTAGAGAAAAAGAGTCTCGGTGGCACCAAAGGCATTCGCTTCCCAAGCTTAGGCTGGGATTTTGAGGGCTGACCTCAGGTAGGCATCACTGTGTGATGGTCCACAGGGACAGCAGGCACAGTGTGGAGGGTCTGATCAGTCTGAGTAGGCAGTACCACTATAGCTAGCAATTCGTTTTAGTGAACAGCTAGGTCCTTAAAGTGTTAGGTTGAGGGGGTGGGGGTGAGGAAACGGGGGGGGGGGTGAGCGGGGACTAGACTGGACTCTGAGTCACTTGCCAGTGAAAAATGGATACAAAGCTCTGTCTATACCTGGAAGACAATACTAGGGTTATCAGTGACCCAGAAAAGGAGGAATAACTCAGTTCTGGTCTTTTCTTTATCCTTCAAAGAAGGCATTTGTGGTGGTTTGAATGAGAAAGTCCCCCATAGGCTCTGTCATTTGAATACTTGGTTCCCAGTTGGAGGCACTGTATGGGGGGGTAGAGGAAATACAGTTTTGCTGGAGAATCAAGTCACTGGGGCAGGCTTCGAGAGTTCACAGACTCCCACCATTCCTAGTTTGCTCTCTGCTTCCTGCTTGTGGTTTGAGATATGAGCTATCACCTGTCTGCCTGCTTGATGCCGTGCCTCCCACACTGATGGCGATGGCCTCTTATCCCTCTGGAACCGTAGGCTCACATACACACTTCTTTATTTAAGCTGTCTTGGTCGATGTTTTATATCACAGCAACAGACAAGTAATTTATACAGCACACTGTGCTATTCCCAGAGGTTGTTAGGACATAATGGTCCTACCGTAAGTAGTCTATGTTCCCTAGATCCCTGATCAGCCTTAAGAGGCCTCTAAGTCATAAGACCTCTAAAAAATGAGTTAAAGACTCACTTTAATGTACAGTTTAAATGACTTCTTGGAATAGAGTCTAACTTAGCAGGGAAAGGTGCCTGCGGCCAAGCCTGATGACTTGAGTTCAATCTCAGGACCCACACTGTGGAAAATGAGAAAAGTTGTTCTCTCTCTCAAAAGTTGTTTTCTGACCTCTACAAATGTAGCATTCACATGTACACACATACATACACACACACACACACACACACACACACACACAAATGTTAAAAAAGAAAAAAAAAACGCTTTAGAGTAGGCCTTCAAATTAGCCAGGAAAATGAAGACAAGAATTTCAATATAGATATGCCATTTTAATATTTAATTTAAAATAAACCAAAGCTGGATTGGGAGAAAATATCTGATTTGCAGAATATCTTTTTTTTTTTTAATCATGAAATTACAAGTCATTGATGAGAACAGAACTTACTTTGGAGATAAGAGGTGAACCATCCCCATTACCTTCACCCACCAGAGCTTGGCACACCCCAAAATGCAAAGGAGGAATACATTCTCCATTACCCCTTCCCATCTCTACTGAGAGTCAGCTTCTAACTCCAGGCAAAGCCCTGAATCAGGGCCCACTTCCTGAGAAAAGCAAGGATCTGTTGGTTCCCACAGAAGCTGCGCACATCTGGTCAGAGAAGCCACAAGGAGGCCACGGGGACTAGATGTTTGACTTTAGAACCTGTATAAACAGTCGCCATGGTTCCCAGGTACAACCACCTTATGGCGGCATCCTCAGTCACAGAGGGCCAGGAAGATGGCAACCCTGAGCAGAACCAGTCCCACCACCTGACCAAGGCCTTCTCCCAGGGGCTGCTTGGCAGAGCAGCCTGCAGCCGCTCAGTCACTGGGGTAAGAGGACAGGCTGAGGGCCCCCAAGGGGAAAGGCTGGTCTTTGGAGAGGTATTAATGTGCAGTTTATAAAAGGCAAGAACAGCATCCTCGTCCATCTCTCACACTCGTAAGGCACCGAGAGTAAAGCAGCAGGGATGGAGAAGAAAGACGAAAGATCTCCTGGACCCAGTGACTCGGGAAAACAAAAATATTGCAACTGAAGAGATGCTAGGACCTATGACTGTGCAAAAAGAAGTATCTGAGAAGTGGGTAGCGCCACGCCTGCATGTCCATTACCCATGATGTTCCCTCCCTGCTCCAGAGTGGGAGGAGAAAAGGTTGCAGGGATCCAGGGAGCAGAACAACATTGGGTATTTCCCTGAGCCACATGGTTAAATATTAAAGAAATAAAGCTTTACATACATGGCAATGCCCATCCCTTCCTGTCCTTCACAGTCCCAGTCAGTGTATATGCTGACCACTAGTCCCACTGTAAGGGATGATGGAGAGGTTCTACAGGAAGGACTCGGCAGGTCTAAATGCCCACTCCTCCCGTGAAAAGGACAAGTCCACCTACCAGCTCATTGCTAATGTTTATCACCGTCACTCTGACCTTTCCCAGTCTTAAGTCCGAATTGGATCACTTGTAGGAAAAACAAAGACACTGAGGCAGGCGGGACAGAGCAAAGCAGAGCAGGGCTGGCGGGGTCAGGCTTGTGGTCCTTAGCAGAGCATGAGCTAACATGAGCTAGTCTGCAGGTTGCTCTCAGTAAGCAGAGATGCAATGGATGAGGGGTCGTAGACACTGTCAAACTCCTCGTCAGAGCTCAGCCCCTCTTGCTTGAGGGCTGACTCAGCAGCTGACCGGGAAGCTTTCCGCCTGAGTCAAAGAGAAAAGGAACAGACTGAGACAATTATACTTTCACACTAAAGAAGTAATTCTTCTAAGACCTAACATTACTCACATGGTCTACTACTAGTCAGGGATCTAGGAAGATAAAGCAAAGATAAGAGAAGCTAAGATACTAAGAACTAACCATACTAGCTTCTAGGCAGGATAAGGGAATACATATTTCTTCAGCTTGGGAGGGACCATTCCCTACTCCCCAAGAGTGCGGTGCAGAAGGAGGGACAGAAGGGCTGTCATCGCATACCAGGCGTCCTTTTCCAAGGATTTGATCCGGGCTTGGAGCTGTTCATTGACCTCGTGCTGTTCCTCCAGTTCCCGCTGGGCCTTCTTCCTCAGGCCGTCCAGCCGCTCGATTTCCTCTTCTGCTTCGTCCACCTGCCGCTTCAAAACCTTCACCCTCAGGGTTAGCTAAGCAGGGTACCATGTCCGCACATTAGAAAAGCATCGACTACCAAGGGCTGGGACCTCCCCTGCAATGACTGTGACAAGAGACAATCTACACTCTTCCACCTCCCCAACTCCCGCTGTGACCTTGTGTAAGTTTTCCAGTCTCGGGGAATTTCTGAGAAGGGTTAGGGAGCTGAGGAGATAGTACAAACAATAAAATGCTTGCCATGCAAGTAAGGGTCTAAGTTCAATCTCCCTAGGGCACACTAGCCAGCCAGACAACCCTAACCTATTTGGCAAATTCCAAAATTTTTTGAGACCTTGCCTCAAAAAAAAAAGGGGGGGGGGCCGGAATATGCTGAGGAATAACACCCAAGGTTGTCCTCCAGCCTCTGTACATATGTGCACATTTGAGCATGTGCATACACATACACACCCCACACAAGCACAACACAAAGGTTATTCAATGAATTAATGTACATATAACACTTAGAGAAACCAGCGCACTCAACAGAGGTCATGACTACTCTTGAGCTAGAACTCTCTAGTCTGTGATTAGTCTATCTTTGTCCTTCCAAAAGCAAAATGTAAGTATGGAAGACTTATGTGTGGGGGCTGGTGGCCTTCCCTGGCCTAAGGGAACACTGGGTGTCCTGTCCTCACCTGGTCCTTCTGGTCATTGACATGCTGCCGCTCATCATCAATCTGGATGGAGAGCTCCTTAACCCTTCGTTCTAGCTTTCGATTGGTGGACTGCAGGACTGTCTTCTCTCTAAGAGGGAGAAGGGAAGGGAAGTCTATGGCTGTTGCTATTTCTAAGGGAGTCTTTACTTAGCACTGTATTGCCTCCAAGGACTTCTCTGTCATGAACTTTACATAGATGGGGAAGATCCAAGAAACCAGAAGCCATTCACAGCCCAGAATTTCCACAGCTCTACTCTATATTAGGACCCAGAGGAACTCCCTGAAGGTGAGGCCAGGTTGGCCAGATGTGCGATGGAGGATAGAAGAAGACCCAGAGAAGAAAAGCCCGGAGGAAGAAAGGGAAGGTGAGAGGGCTGGGTGACAGGTTCACATCACCTCTCTTCAGCTTGCAGCCGCTCTTGCAACAGTTGATTCTGGGACTCAAGCTGAGAGAGGCTAGCACTGGGTTTCTGGAAGCCTTCTGAACTGGCCAGCCGGGTCTTCAAATCCTTGTTCTGTGAGAGACGGGAGCATGGTTAATGCTCCAGTTGGTCCTCTGACTGGTCCCCTGATTGTATTCCCAAGACTCCTTTTCACCTGTCTCTCCAAGGAGATTTTGTCACATTCCAAGTCCTGCCGAGCAGATCTCTCCTGCATGAGCTCTGTCCTCAGCTGATCCACCTATTAGCGATGGGCAAGGGGAATCAGACTTGGGAAAGACAAAGACTAAACCAGTGAAGTGAATCAGCAGAAGCAGATCTCTGGAGAACACTCTGAACCCCCAAATTCTCAGGTAACTAAGAATTCTCATCCTAGAATCCAAAAGTCCTCTCTGTGTTCCCTGGCCTAACTAGATTTGAGAAACCCATTCCCACTGCCATGAAGCTGCCTCACTATGATGGATTGTCCCCAAAATCAGTTAGATTTCTGCAGGGGGCCCGGAAAGGCTGCCACATAATCTGTGAAAGCTTAAGTTGCACTGGAGACCCCCAAGATGTCTAAAGTACTGGGAATGGGGGACATTTGCAGCAGAAAGATGGAAGCAGCCAGAGGAGCTGGTGAGAGAAAAGAGAGGGTATGTGTGCTGCAGGTAGCTGATCTTGAGGGGAAGGACTGCCCAAGCCAGATGATATCACCATGAGCCTTGGATTCTAGACGTGGGCGTGGAACTTACAATTAAAAGACTGCTTTGAGTCTCAGAACAGTTTTGAACTCTGGACTTCTGAATAGGGGTTTTGGATATTGGACTGAATGCATTATGATAGTGATAGACGTTTTATGGGAGGGGGAGACAAGGGGTGGACTACTAAAGACTAAAGTGATGTCTGGAGGTAGGCATGGTGGTGCACACCTTTACACCCAGCACTTGGAGGCAGAGGCAATCAGATCTCTGTGAGTTTAAGGCCAGCCTGCTCTACATAGCATGTTCCAAGGCCAGCCAGACCTACCTAGAGAGACCATGTCTCAGAAACAACAACAACACACAAAAAGTGATTGGGTGTCAAGTTAAAAGAAGAAATTATAGCTATTCAAATGGGAGGGGCCATTTAAAAGAAGGCTCTGAAAATCCCACAGCTAGCACTCCTGAATTCAACCAGTCCTCACTAGGGTTAGAGCAGCCTAGGCCACCAGGAGTCTTTCCCCAGACTCCAATTCTTGGCTTCCTTCCACCTAAGGAAACCTGTCTATTTTTCCCACAGCAGACAAGAGCCTGAAGTAGTCTCTGCCTTGCCAGAACTGTCCAGGCTTTGGATTACAGGAGAGCTAATTTGTCTTTGAGAGAGCTGGGGTGTTACAGAGAGAAGGCACAGTGAGGGATCTGGAGGAGTCACCTGATCCCGGCCACGGTTCACCCGATCTGTTAACAGTTCCACAGTGTTCTTTTCTTCATCTAACTCTGCTTCCAGCCGTGAGACTTTCTCCTGTGGCAGAAGAACGAACAAAAGGTCAATTTTGTCCCCAATTCTGCATCCTAGAATGCCAAACTCAGATCAAAGCCTCATCAAAACTTCAGTTCCACAGAATTTTCTCACAATTTTCTGGCACATTCCAGAACCTTCTGGTCCTTGCTTCTGCTTGCTCAAAACCACCATGAAGCCAGCGCCCTCTGCTGACCAGGAGGGCAAACCCTAGAATCTGTTCCTTCTTGGAGAACTATTTCCCTAATGGAAAACCTCAAAGTGATTTCAAGTCTCCCAGCAGAGGCCAGGATGGAAGGGCTCAGGCGACAAAAGTGTGGAGCAAATTAAAGCCACACAGTACTGGGCAGAAGCTGAGAGCATGGATTTGAGCCAACCACCTAGGCCTGAAAATCAGACTTCTAGTACCGGATCCACTCCACTGGAAAGTTACTTATCTCCATACCTCAGTTTTCCTTATCTGTAAAATGGAAACGACACTATCTACCTGAGAGAGGATGAGATGAGTCTTACATGCCACACCCACAGTGCAATATACCCTTGTTGCTATTATTCTCACTTTCAAGTACAGCAAATTGAAAACTACCATTCACTCTAAGGGAGGAAAGCTACTCCTCAGTTCTAGACAACTACTGACATGCAGAGCTCAGGTCTAGAAGGTCAGTGCTACCACTCTCCAAATGTAACAGATGACAAAAAATCCAAGTTTTATAGGACACCTATAAATTTCTTAGTATCTGCATTTAGTTCACAGTTGCTAAAACACTGTAACCTAGCAAAACCATCAGTTGTGGCTTCTCAGAGTTTTATTCACTGGTACTGAGAAAGGCTGGGAATAAATTAGCTCCTTTCCCCACTTAAACCTCACCTGCGCCAGGGCCCTTTGTCCCTACTGAGCCTGTCCCGGTGTCTTTACCTCTAGGCTCTTCAGCTGTCGAGCCTTGTCATCCTGGGAGCGTTTCTTGTTCTCAGCCTCTTGCTCTAGCCCCTGCAGTCGCTGGCCCAGCAGTTCTTTGTCCAGCTTAGCAGTGTCTCGCTCAGCCTGGGACGTCTGCAGGGCTTGCCGCAACCTTTGCAGCTGCACCCAAAGATAACACACGACAGCTTAGCCTAATTGGAAGGTGGGGGATGGGAGTGCTCTGCCTGAGGGGAGAAATACTTCACCACTGACACTCTTTAGAGCCAGGCTGGACCACAGCTTAATGGTAGAGCCCTTGCCTAGTAGTGACAGAAGAGTCACTTTTAGTTTATTTTATTGTCTTAAAACTTTCTACACAAATGGGAATCGCATAAGGGTTTTACTAGGGAGCAGGCATAACTGTGCCTATTTAAAGAGTTTTTAAAACTACCAATCCTTTCAGGCCTTAACTCCCAGCACTTAGCAGGTAGAGATCAAACAGATCTCTGTGAGTTCAAAGCCAACCATAGTTAAGACCCTTCCTCAAAACAAACAAAGCAAACAAACACACAAACAAAAAAATATCTACTGATTCTAGGTCCCAAATTATGATCTAAGTAATATGAGTTGATGTTTAAACATTAAGATTTTTAAAAATCTCAGCCTGGCAATGGCAGTGAATGCCTTTAATCCCAGCACTTGGGAGACAGGCACACAATCTCTGAATTCCAGGACAGTAGGAGTTACAGAGAAATCCTGTCTCAAAAAAGCAGGAAAAAAAAAAAGCAAAAAAGATTTTTAAAAATCATCCCGGGTGACTCTAATGTGCAGTAGAGGTTGAAAGCCATTGCTCTATGGATGGACGCTGCCTAGAGATGGACGCTGCTCTAGAGATGGAGATGGACGCTGCTTAGATTTGGATGCTGCTCTAGAGATGGAGATGGATGCTGCTCTAGAGATGGAGATGGACGCTGCCTAGATTTGGATGCTGCTCTAGAGATGGAGATGGATGCTGCTCTAGAGATGGAGATGGACGCTGCCTAGAGATGGACGCTGCCTAGATTTGGATGCTGCTCTAGAGATGGAGATGGATGCTGCTCTAGAGATGGAGATGGATGCTGCCTAGAGACGGATGCTGCTCTAGAGATGGAGATGGACGCTGCCTAGAGATGGACGCTGCCTAGAGACGAATGCTGCTCTAGAGATAGAGATGGACGCTGCCTAGAGATGGATGCTGCTCTAGAGATGGAGATGGACGCTGCCTAGAGATGGACGCTGCCTAGAGACGGATGCTGCTCTAGAGATAGAGATGGACGCTGCCTAGAGACGGATGCTGCTCTAGAGATAGAGATGGATGCTGCCTAGAGACGGATGCTGCTCTAGAGATAGAGATGGACGCTGCCTAGATTTGGATGCTGCTCTAGAGATGGAGATGGATGCTGCTCTAGAGATAGAGATGGACGCTGCCTAGATTTGGATGCTGCTCTAGAGATGGAGATGGACGCTGCCTAGAGATAGAGATGGACACTGCCTAGAGATGGACGCTGCCTAGAGATGGATGCTGCTCTAGAGATGGAGATGGACGCTGCCTAGATTTGGATGCTGCTCTAGAGATGGAGATGGACACTGCCTAGAGATGGATGCTGCCTAGAGATGGATGCTGCTCTAGAGATGGACGCTGCCTAGAGATAGAGATGGACGCTGCCTAGATTTGGATGCTGCTCTAGAGATAGAGATGGACGCTGCCTAGATTTGGATGCTGTTCTAGAGATGGAGACAAATGCTGCTCTAGAGATAGAGATGGACGCTGCCTAGATTTGGATGCTGCTCTAGAGATGGAGACGGATGCTGCTCTAGAGATAGAGATGGACGCTGCCTAGAGATGGATGCTGCTCTAGAGATAGAGATGGACGCTGCCTAGAGATGGATGCTGCTCTAGAGATGGAGACGGATGCTGCTCTAGAGATAGAGATGGACGCTGCCTAGAGACGGATGCTGCTCTAGAGATGGATGCCCTTGTCGGTGGTTCCACATGAGTCTGGGCCCTAGCACTCCAGCCATAGGTTCAGTGAGAAGGCAAAGACCTTCAAAGCCATGGACAGGAAGGCTCCTGTTGTCTACATCCCTACCTCATCCTGAAGCTGGCTCAGCCCCCCTGAATTCTTTTCAGCTTCACTGGCCCAATCCTTGGCCTGACGCTGGGCATCAGCTACTTCCTTCCGGGCCTTTTCCTTGTAATCTTCCATCTGAGCCTGGAGCTGCTGCAGGGCTAGCTTGGAGTCATCCCCGATCTGCTCCAGCTAAAATGCAGAGAGAAAGATTTCTGTCAGCACTGCACCGCTGTAACAAATGTTCTGTCCCTTCTCTAGACCCAGCTTCCAAGAGTCTCCTCTCTGCCAAGCAGCTCTCTCTAGCTTGCCTGGTCTAGATCCCTGGTATGGTTAGTAGTTATATATTCAAATGTCTGGATGTCATAGTTTTAGCCCTTATCATCTGTGGTCTCATTTTCCCATCCATAAAATGGGATAAGAACAGCACCTACATTGCTGAGTTGATACTGAATTATGTTAATGATTTAAAATACGTATAAAGTGGCTGGTACGAAGTAAACCTTCAATGACCACATTTCTGCAAACTCAGATTATAAGATATATCACTAAGATAGAAAATCTGCCAACTAAACTACCACAAACCCTCAGTTGCTATGTCAGCGAAAATAAAATGTATTTATCTTTTTTTCTAAATTGACATTGCTAGAAGTTAGCCTTGTTTTGTAAAATAAGACTGGGAGAAGAACCTTACCAGCGAAAAGCAATTTTATTTCCTTGTCTCCCTTGCTCTCCCTGCAATTTAAATCTTTACTAATGCAATTCTTTTTTGTTTTGTTTTGTTTTTCGAGACAGAGTTTCTCTGTGTAATATCCCTGGCTGTTCTGGCCTTGCTTTGTAGACCAGGCTTGGCCTCTAACTCACAGAGATCCATCCACCTGCCTTTGCTTCCTGAGTCTGGGATTAAAGGCATGTACCACCACACCCAGCTACTAATGCAGATTATTATGTTTAGGTCTTCTGTGCTTCTAAAGCAAACTCTTAGAACTATTCTCCAAGAATGAAGACCATAGGACAAAATCACTGCCACATAAGTAGCATATCACAGTTCTGGCTGGGCATAGTGGCACATGCCAATGAAGGCTAGTTTTAGTCACCTGAGATTTGTCTAAAAAAAAAAAAAAGAAAGGCTTGGAGAGATGGCTCAATGGTTAAGAGTACATACTGCCACTCCTGGGCATATACCCTGTACCACAGGGAAACTTGGTCAACTATGTTCATAGAATCTTTATTTGTAATAGTCAGAAACTGGAAACAACCCAGATGTCTTCAAGTGAAGAATGGATAAAGAAAATGTGGTTCATCTACACAATGGAGTACTGTTCAGCTATTAAAAACAAGGTCATCATGAAATTTGCAGACAAATGGAGGGAACTTGAGAATATCATCCTGAGTGAGGCAACCTAAACCCAAGAGGAAATGCATGGTATGTACTCAGTTATAAGTAGATATTAGCCATAAAGTACAGGATACTTATGCTACAATCCACAAACCCAAAGACGCTAAATAACAAGAAAGGCCCAAGCAAGGATGCTCAAATCTCACTCAGAAGAGGAAATAAAACCATCATAGGAGGTGAATGGAGGGAGAGAACTGGGTGTTACGTGCCAGAAACCTGGGATTGGAAGGCTCTAAGGAGTCCATGAGGGTGACTCTAGCTGAGGCTCCTAGCAGGAGGGGATATGGAGCCTGAAGAGGCCACATCCTATAGCCAGGTAGGACTCCCAGTGGAGGGATAAGAACATCAATCCACCCACAAAACCTTCCACCCAAAATTTGTCCAGCCTACAAGAAATGCAAGGACAAAGATGGAGTAGACACAGAGAAAACAGCCAACCAATGATGGGCCCAACTTGAAACCCATCCCACGGGCAAGCACCAATCTCTGACACTGTTAATAATACTCTGTTATGCTTGCACACAGGAGCCTAGCATAACTGTCCTCTCAGAGGCTCCACCCAGCAACTGACAGAAACAGATGCAAATACCCATAGACAAACATGAGATGGAGCCCATGAAGGGACTTTTATGGAAGAGTTGGAGGAAGAACTGAAGAACCGGAGGGGACAGGGACTCCACATGGAGACCAACATAATCAATGAACTTGGACCCTTGGGGGCGTCCCAGAGACTGAACCACCAACCAAAGAGCATACATAGGCTTCTTCCCACCACAAATATATGCAGCAGACTTGCAACTTGGTCTTCATGGGGGTCCTCCAACAACTGGAGGCAGGGCTTACCCCGACTCTTCCCCTGCCTGTGAGTCCTAACTAGACTGCCTTGTCTAGTCTCAGTGGGAGAGGATGTGCCTAGTCCTGCAGTGACTTGAGGTGCCAGGGTGGGTTGGAATCCAGGGGAGACCGCCCCCTCCTCCCCTTCTCAGGGGAAGAGATGGCAGGAGGGGCTGTGTGGGAGGGGCACTAGGAGGAGAGATAGGATATGAAGTGAATAAATAAATTAATTAATGGGGAAAAAAGGTACATAGTGCTCTTCCAGGACCTGAGTTCAGTTTTTAGCACCCATATCGGGCAGCTCAAAACTGCCTGTAACTCTACCTCCAGGAAATTTGATGCCCTCTTCTGACCGTCTTGGGTACTGTACTCATATGTACACATATAAGCCCCCACATAGACAGATATATAATAAGGACCAAGCATGGTGGCACACACCCTTCCTTAATCTCATCACATGGGAGGCAGAGGCAGGTGGATTTCTGTAAATTCAAAATCAGTCTGGTCTCCATAATGACTTCTAGGACAGTCAAGGTTATATAGAGAAGCCCTGTCTCAGGAAAAACAAAACAAACAAGATAATAGTAATAGTCAAGTTTAAAACTTTTTTAAAAAAGAAAAATTTGGCCCAATCTGTCTGAGAAAAAGTAATGTCACACATCGTGACGTCCCTCTGGGGTTGGCTTCTGCAGGGCTCACTCCCCTTCCTAAGGGTCCACACTACCCACATTCACCTCTTTGTTGAGTCGGTCCACAGTCCTGTTGAGCAAACGCTTCTGCTCCTCCAGCTCCGCCTTGCTCCTTCGGAGAGCCTCCCGCTGCTTCCCCTCTTCCTCTAGAGCCCGGTTCAGAGCTTGCTGTTCCTGCCCGAGGCGTGCCAGCCCACGCTGGGCCTCCTCTAGCCGGACCTCCAGAGCCCGCTTGGCTGCGGCCAGGCTCCCCGCCTCCTCCTGGGCAGCGTTCAAAGCCTCTTCCAGTTGCTGTTTCTCTACCTGGGAAGCGGAAGAGGAGGAGGGTTGGGCTGAGAGAAGGGAAAACTCAGGCTGAAGCACTGGAGGTAGGAAGATGGAAACCGGAGTGTTGGGTGTGGTGACACACATCTCTAGCCCTAGGACTTGAGAGGCTGACGCAGGCGGACCTCTGTGAATTTAAGACCAGCCTGGTCTCCATAGTGAGTTCCAGGCCAAAAGGGATTATATAGTGAGATCCTGCCTCAGAAAGAAAGGAAGGAAAGAAGGACGGAAGGAAGGAAGGACGGACGGACGGACATAGCAAACAGGCTCATAAATCAAAGCACAGAACAAGCGAAGGGTGGGAGACAAAAATACCAGCGCAGAATTTGAAACATTCATATCAAGGCAGTCCAGGAAACCAACCCAAGCTGAGTAGATGCGGTGAGGGAAGAGGGCAGTGCACTGGCAGTAAAAGCGATGGCCGCAAACCGAGAGGGCAGCACGGCACGTGGAGACATTCTAAACGGAGGGCTGAGTACTGAGGGGCTGCAGTGTGAGGGCACACGGAAGAGCAGGGAGCCCCCCTCCCCCGAGGTGGACAGGAGAGTTACCTCCAGCCGATGCACTTTGTCCCGAAGCCGTGCCTCCACCGCTTCCCCACCTTCCGCCAGACCTCGGACCTCCTTCAGCTGCTGCTCCAGACCCAGGATGCGCCTTCGGAATTCGTCATTTTCCTCTTGGGTCTCCCGAAGTGTGGTTTCCACTGTTGCCTGACGCTGCCCCAGCACCATGGCCTCTGTCTCTGATACCACCTTAGCCTGCGGGCAGTTGGGAGAATTGGCTCAGACCGTGGGGCTCAAATAGGTAAACATTTACAAGCAGGAAAAGGGGTTACCCAAGAGCCCACTAAAAGCTCACAAGAGCTTGGCATAGAGGGGTGGCCCTAACCAGAAACCTCCCTGATAACCTTACCCCTACACGGGTGCAACCACCCTACCAAAATCTGCTATTCACCACACACACGGGCCTCCAAGGCTCCTCAGTACATACCCAGCATAGGTTAACTTTGCAGGACCTCTGGCTTCTCAGCCCTCCTGACCCCTCAGCCTCCACCTCCTGAGCCCTGGGCCCACTCCCCTTGCCTTGGAAGCCTCTTCACAGTCCTGCCGCAGTTGCTGCAGGGTCTTTTGTAGCTGGAGGTTCTCCTGTTCCAGATCTCGGCCTCGATCAGCCTCCGCCCTCAGCACTGCCAGCTGCTTCTCCAACATCTGGTTCCGGTGTCGCCCAGTCACCTCCTGACTCTGCCGCTCTGCCTGAAGCTCTTTAAGCTCCCCCTGGGTGCGTCGAAGCTCCTAGAAAGGAAAGAAAACAGTGGAGAGACTTGGCTATAATGAAGTTCTGGAAAGTGAAGAAACTAAGACTTCGCACATCCTGTAAAGAAGTATAAATGATACGGCTGCTTTAGAGAGCAATTGAGCAGACTCAAAAAAGCTGAACACAGACCAACCACATGACAGGGCAATACTATTCTCAATTAATATGCCTAAGAAAGATGGCAGTTCTCACAAAAACTTGTTTATAAATGTTCATAGCAAGATCAGTCACTGTATGTCAAACCCAGAAGCAATCCACATGTCCTTTAATTGGAAAATGGACAAAACACATAGAACTAGATGAAGTCAGGTGTGATGGTACACACCTATAATCCAACACACAGAAGGCAGAGGCAGGAGGATCAGGGTTCAAGGCATCCTCAGCTACATAGCAAGTTCCAGGCAAGCCTGGACTACATAAGACCCTATCTCAAAAAACTTAATAATAACATAAATAAGCAAAAAGATGAAGATACTTGTTACCACACAATTGAATCTTGATTATACCAGATGAAAAAAATCCATAAATAAAAAGCCATTATTGGGCTGGAGAGATGGCTCAGTGGTTAAGAGCACTGTCTGCTCTTCCAGAGGTCCTGAGTTCAATTCCCAGCAACCAGATGGTGATTCACAACCATCTGTAATGGGATCTGATGCCCTCTTCTGGTGTGTCTGAAGAGAGCAATGGTGAATACATAAAATAAATAAATATTTTTTTTAAAAAGCCACTATAGAATTACAATTATATGAAATATTCAGCTTATGTAAATCTGAAGAGACAAAATTGTCAGGACACATAAGGAAGGATTACCAATGGCATGGGATGCTTTCTGAGGTTATTAAAACATCCTGTAACTAGAGAATAGTGATGGCCTCGCAATACAATGAATATTCTAAAATATTCCAACTGTCTGCTTTAAAAGGAAAAATTTTAGGCCAAATGTGGTGATGCACTAATCCCAGCATTCAGGAAACAGAGGCAGGCGGATCTCTGTGAGTTCAAAGCCAGCCTGGTCTATCTAGTGAGTCCTAGTCTCAAAAAAACTAAAAATAAAGAGGAATTTTATAGTATAGGATTTTATAAAACAAGACTGGCTGCCAAAAAAGTAAAAATAAATAAAAATACAAAGAGGACAAAATTATGACACAATTAATATTAATATATCTTAAATTTCTTTTTAAAGGACAGTTAAAATATAAATTATGGTTTTCTTTAGTTATAATTTTTAACTATAAATAGCTATTCTATTTAGTTATTAGCACCTTTCAAATTTAGAAATAGCCAGTAAGACTGAATGTGCAGTGACTATAAAGTAGACACTAACAAAATTCCTTACAAAGAAAACAGCGCTGCTGTCCCGTCTGTGTTGGACTGGGTAAGCCTGCTTCCCTAATCTATATGTTGTTTAAATACTTGATAAAATATACCTCCTATCTGAGGCACAATGATAAATGACCTTATCTGGAGGACTGTGTCAAGTTGGCCATGTCATCTAATATATTAAGAGGTATTTTTAATTTCACAACAACATAGTTATATGTCACCCAAAAATAATTAGCTGTGCTCTTTTTTGATTTGTTTTGGTTTGGGGTTTTTTTTTTTGTGGAGGGGGTTCTTTTTTCTGGGGGGAGGGGGAGTTGAGACAGGGTCTTTCTATAGAGCCCTGGCTGTCCTGGAACTCACTATGTAGACCAGGCTGGCCTTGAACTCACATAGATCCACCTGCCTCTTCCTCCCAAATGCTAAGATTAAAAGCACGTAACCACCATACCCAGCCTATCAGCTGTGTTCTTATCCTTCATAAACTATAACACCAAGAGTATGAAACTGGGTTTAATTTTAATTTTTATGACTTTCTCATAACTCTTTTATGAACTATCATCCATGCATGATGAAAAAGGATTGGCTTTTAGAAAAAACAGTCGAAGTGGGAATCTAGGAGTGTTGTGTCACCAATCCGCCAGCAAAACTGTGGCTTGGGATACTGGGGAGATGGACATCCCACACTGCACCCCTAGAGCACCATGTCCAGACTGTGCTTTCCAAATAGCCTTCGGATTACAACTTGGTTTCCACAAGTAGGTCAGCTAGCCAAGCGGATACCAGCATCCCAGTCCAGGGATTATATTTCTCAGTGTAAATTAATAAACAGGCATTCTAAAAAAAAATTTGTTTTATCACATAATTAATGAATTTCCCCCTCAAAGAGCAGGTTTTGCAGTGCTGACCAAATTAAGGTTCTGAGCCTGCAAAAATGATCCTGGAGTTTTACAAAGCCATTTATATTCAGCTACGATATCTTCTAGAAGGTAGCTAGCAGCTTTTGCCTATAGGCCGACACCCCCCTTTTTTTTTCATTAGAAAACTCTATAAGCCGGGCGGTGGTGGCGCACGCCTTTAATCCCAGCACTTGGGAGGCAGAGGCAGGAGGATTTCTGAGTTCGAAGCCAGCCTGGTCTACAAAGTGAGTTCCAGGACAGCCAGGGCTACACAGAGAAACCCTGTCTCGAAAAACCAAAAAAAAAAAAAAAAAAATAACTCTATAACCAACAAGGAGAGCAGCCCTGCAAAGCTGAGCTGCTAGGATGAAGCTTGAAAGCCACGCTCCTGGAGACAGCCCCACCAGCGTGGGCAGAAGTGTCTCAAGTGAGGCAGCAGATCATCCCAACCTGCCCTTCTACACCCCAAGTGCCAAGTACCTTTTTGAGCTCGTCAACCTGGTGAGTGTCTCTTGTACTGGCTCGGGCCTGCTCCAAGTCCCTCTGTAAGACCTCCACCTTCTCCCCCAGTTCCTCTTCCATCTCCTCCTTCTCCATCCGCAGCTGCAGCAGTCTGAGTTCAGCAAGGTTTTAAACAAAGGATAAAAGATCAAGGTCAGACTTCACACAGGGGAGATTCACAGGACAATGGAAACCAGTCCTCTGGAGGCCCCTGCCATAGACACTCACTCAGGGAGAACAAGCAGCTTGGGAAACACGAGTGTGAGAGAAGGTGCAAGGGGGTACAAGAGTCGGTTACATGCCCCTGCAAAAGGCAGGACGGTCTTACTCCTGCTTGGCGGCTCTCAGCTCCTCCTTGTTTTTCTGGAACATGTTCTGCCAATGCCCTGTCTCCTCGGAGGTCTCCTCTAGCTCCCTCTGCAGCTCCCGCACGAGGGAAGACATCTTCTGCCTCTCAGCCTCCATTGCAGCGTGGTCCTAGGGAAAGAGCAAAATGAGCACCAGGAGGCTCAGAGGGCAAAGGTTACTCTTAAGACAGAAGAAGTACAATGCCCAGAAGCTGCAGCCTGCCTCTCTGCCATCTGCAACAAGCCTCCCTCCATTATGTCCCTATGGAGTTTGGCCACACATCCTTAAGGTACTTAAGGCCTGCAATGCCTCTCCCTACCCTGGTAGGTTTCCTAACCAAGGCTTCTCAGTGCACCTCACATATGTCTGTTAGGGAAGGCTCCTAGTTGCAACCATGAAAAGTTCAAAAATACACTAATAAGGCAGCCCCATCCCCTGGCAGCATCTTCTTCCTCCAGCTCCAGTTCCTGTCACATGCCTCGGTCGCATCTTGCATGCTCCGGCGAAGCTGCTCCGTGTCTCGCTGGTATTGCAGCCGGACATGTTCCACCTCCTGGTCGTGGGAGGCCACCTCCTCTTTCAGGGCCCCCTTCAGGGCCGTCAGCTCCCGTTCCCTCAGCCTCAGCTGTTCCTCTACTCGTTGTTTGCCCGCTAAGAGCTCTTCCAAAAGTTCGCGGGTCTCTAACAAGTCCTGGAGAACGGGAAAGTGGAAACGACATGGTCATGTTAGGACTCATTCAGTCTATTAAATAACTCACCCGTTTAGCCAAGAAATATTTATTGAGAGCTTGGCAGGGCAGCACATGTGTCTAACCCTGATAATTAGAAGGCCAAGACAGAAGGATCACAGGTTGGAAGCCAGAACGGACAACTTAGCCAAGTCCCACCTCCAACAAGAAAACGCATTCATACTTTGTATTAGTCTAGTATTAGGTGCTTCTTGCCCTCTAAGCTGCACGTAGAATAAAGGAAAACTGTCATTCTGAGCTCTAGCCTAATACTCCCTGAGTCTGCCTGGAAACACACAGAAAAGCACTGAAGAAAACCTACCAGCTTTCCATACACCAAACTAACAGTGGATGGGCAGGCCTGAGGGTGCTGAGGGAACACACTGATGCTGAGGACGCTGAGAACACCCCCCACACACCCTCTTTTCCTACCTTCAGGAGACTCTCCTGTCCAGAATCAAGACTCTGGCTGTGCTTCAGCTTGAGATGCAGCTCCTTCACCTGGGCCTCCAGCCCATGCCGCAGTCCTTCCTCCTGGCCTAGCAGGAGCTTCATGTTCTGCAGCCTAACGATAGAGGGCGTTACTGGGTAGTATGGTAGGCAGTTACACAGCTACCACACATTGATTCATTTAGACTTCCTTTAAGTCTCTATTCTTTGCATATTTTGTTTTGCAGGTGCTAGCGATAGAAGGGCCTGGACAAACTGGCCAGCACTTCACCAGTGAACTATACCATGTCCCTATTCAAATCTTTTTTTTTCTTTATTTTATTTCCTTTATTTTATTTGTTTACTATGAATATATGTAGGGGAGTGAAATCTACGTGACAGTCAGAGGACAACTTGCAGGAGTCAGTTCTCTCCCTCCCACTTGTGTGTCCCAGGAACTGAACTCGGGTCCTCAGGTTCTGTGGTAAGCACCTTTACCAGCTGTGTCAGCTCCAAGCCTTAAATGAACTTTTATACCCAACTATTTCAATTAATACTTGGAGCTGTTCTTGCATGGCCGGCCTCCTGCTCTATCTTAGTCCTCACCACCTTCTCAAGAGTTACAGTCACTCACATACTACACTTCTTTACTGGCTGGTCCCTATCTCCAGGAGCTAAGATTCTGGAGTGGAGAGCCCTACCTGGAAGGTTCACTGATGGACCTCGGGAACCCTCATCAGAGCCTGTCACATAAACAACATCACTCACAGACAGGAGACACCTACTGAATCAGTGAGTAAATCCTCACAATAATCCTGTGAGGTAGCTGATTACTTTTAGGGCCATTTTACAAACTAAGAACCTTAGACAGGCACACTCAGGTATCTCCAGATCAAGCACTATCACCATTAACTCAGAAAAGGAAAGAGAAAACAATTCCGGCTCCTTTAGCTTCTGAAGATTTCCCCTCTGCCTCCTCCAACCATGGGAGGACCCACCTGAAGGCCCAAGCCCTGAAGCTAACCCACGTGACCCACATGTCACATGACCCATCCGCACACTCACTCCTTGGCACTCTGCTGGGCCTCCCCCTTTCTCCTCTCCAGCAACTCCTGCAGTCGGTGGCACTCTTCAGCCTTCTCCTCCAGTTGCCTTTCTAGCCCAACCCTGTTTGGCTCTAGCTTCTGCCGCTTCTGGAAGAAAAATGGAGAATAGGAAAAGCTTGTAGAAAAATCTAGTATAGCTCTGTATGGTAGCACATGCCTGTAATCCTGACCTTGGGAGGCAGAAGCAGGAAGATCTGTCTAGTCTGGACAAGAAGGCTAGTCTGGATTACACACTGAATTCCAGACCAGTTTGGCAGTCTGGGCTACAGAGTTGAAACCTTGTCAATCACTCTACCAAATCTACCAAACCTCCTTAAGTCCCCTAAATGAGCAATAACAACCATGAATCAAAATTACACAGTAAAGCCTATCCCTGATTCTTCACATCAGACGTTGAGAAATGCTTCCTTTAAGATGTTACATTTTGAATTAATCTGTTTTGCAACAAATAAGGAGTATATTATTATCTTTACTTACTATTAAGGAAACAGGATTTGAATACTTGAAGAATTCGACTAAGATTAATTAAACAATCAGCAACTACTAGAATCAAGGTTTGAACCCATTAAGTTGATTCCACTTAACCATTAGCCTATATTGTTTTCTCCTTAACAAGAGGACTGCAAACCAACACAAGATGAACTCCAACTGTGTACAGGGCAACACTGTGAGCAGTGGAAACCGCATCTATAAAGGGTGTAGGGCTGGGGGTGTGGCTTGATGATGGGGTGCTCTCCTAGCACATACAAAGTCCTGGGTTCCATCCCCAGCACTGCATAAACTGGGCATTGTCATGGCCAACTGTAATCCATAATTTAGGAGGCAGGGGCAAGGGGATCAGAAGTTCAAGGTCATTCTTGGCCAATATAGTGAGTTCAGGGCCAGTCCTTCTGAGACCCTGCCTTCCCAACTCCAAAAACAAAAGTAAAAATAAAAAGGTGTGAGTTTTTAGAGGAAGAATGGCCACATCTTTTCATTCCATCTCTGTAACTTAGTGCCCCAGCAATTCCCTCAAGCTCTCCTCCAATCTTCAGATTTCTCATCAGAGAAGGTCCTAGTACACTTTGCACAGCCGCTGACATGATTATGTATTACCCAGGACAGTATCTGCCATAAAAATTACACTCAACAAATTCTAATATCATTATTGCCATCATAATTATGATGAGAAAAAGATTTGAGACACATAGAATATAAGTAATTTTCTTTCTGAGACATGGTTTCATGTAACTCAATTTGTCCTCAAGCCTGATAAATACCTAGAGATGACTCTGAATTCCTGACCTTCCTGTCTCTGCTTCCTGAGTGCTGGGATTACAGGCAAGTACCACCACAATTGGTTGCATTCAGCACTAGGGATTGAACCCATGACTTGACATATGTAAGACCAGCATTCTATCAGCTGAGCTACACCACCAGACAGAGAATAAAAGCAAGTTTCTCAGGCTTTATGTAAGTAGTAAATAGCAAGTCCAAGATAGGGACTCCTAGGGAAAATGAAAAGGAAGTAGTTAGACCTCCGATGCACTCCACCCATCTTGGATCCAGAGAAGCTCAAAGTCCTTGCTGCGACAAGGACAGACTTCTTGTCTCACATAATACAGATAATACTTGTCCTACTAAATAGAAGAGTCAGTCCAGCTAGGCACAGTGGCACATGCCTTTGATCCCAGCAGAGTGAGGAAGATCTCTGTGAATTAAGTCCAGCCAGGGTTATTCACTTAATAAAAACCTGTCTCCAAAAAAAAAAAAAAAAAGAGCCGGCTTCGCCCCTCCCCAGGACAAGCTAAAGGCATCTATCCCCCTGTAGTCCCTCATCCCTCCCATAGCCAGCCTCACCTTCACCTCTTCATCCAGCTTTTTCTGAAGCTCCTCCATTTTTCGGGTAAGCTCAGCCTGCCCTGCCAGGGTCTTAGTAGAAGCAGGAGAAACCATCTGCCAGAGGTATTAGGAGACAAGGAGTGGGAAGTGAGCCTGCATCTCCATCCCCGGAGGCCTCAAGACCCCAGCCCTGACCCTTGCTCAGACCCCCAGAGGGCCACTCACCCCCAGAGGCTGCATCTGCTCCAGCACCAAACTAACTTTCCTCCTCACGGACGCCTCGCTCTCCGCGCTTCTGGAGGACGGAAGCACAGAAACAAGGGTGAGCAGAGGAAAAGGAAAAGCAAGGAAGATGGGAAAGGAAGCCAGAGGGACAGGAGGACAGTGCAGCTCCCACCATCGGGTGACCCACTCACCCCTCCCTCAGGATGCCATAGATGGTGGCCTTCACATGGTCCGCACTGCCTGGTGGGGCTGCCTCCCGCTGGTCTCTGAGGAGGTCTGGAGTTGATTTGAACTGGGGGAGAAAAATGAAGACAAGGAGAAAGGAAGGAAGAGGAGAGGAAGAGAGGGAAGATTAGGCCGGAAGTGTATATGTGGTTGGAATAGAGCAGAGGTGGCAGCTGAGAGACAAGGCCTCTCAGAATAATGAACACTTCAGGCCTGAGGCACAACCCAGGAAAAAATTCCAAAAACAGGCTAGATCTCTGCGATCTTGCTGCAGATGAGACTTTTCTCAATAGCCAGCTGTGAGCTATGTCCCAAGTAATTTGTCAGTGACGCCAACAGATTGCTAGAGTTTATAAATGCACAGAGCTCTAGGATGCACATAAGTTTGTCTCAAAGTGAAGATGCTCCCCACTTAGTCATGCTGCTGAGTCGAAATGGAGAACGCATAGTCTTCACCAAGACTATCCAAGGAGCTTCCCATATCCTCCAAGCCTGCATTGTGAAAGGTGCCAGACCTAGCGGATTGGCGTTTGGGGCTGACTGAAGAATGGCTACCTCTCCATGCTCATTTCCACTTTCCTTAGAATTTTACCCTTGAAAGTATGTTGTGTGTGTGTATATTTAGTAGCTAAAATGGAGAACAAAAGGCAGAGACCTTCTCTCCTATGTTATCTGAGTCAGCAAAGGAGTCTATGGGCTGATAAAAACCCAAGGAGGGTGGAAATGAGGAGGGACGACATCTGACCTGCACCATGGCGGGATCCCGTGGCTCCTCAAAACTCTGAAGCACCCAGTCTTGAGTCTGACGGGAACGGCTAAAGGTGCTGAGAGGGCTCTGCTTCTGCGATAGGGTCTTTGAACTGTCCACATGGTTGTCATACTTTGTACCACGGGTCCAGTGGTTGGTTGACTGGAGTTCCCGATCCTCACGTGTATCCCGCGAGAGCCTGCTGTCCAGACTCTGGCTCCGTTTGCGCTGCTGCTCGTGGGGAAGTGTCCTTGTGCGGCGGCCAGTGCGGCCCCGGACCTGGCCCCCCTTCTGACTATCAAACTTGTTGATGAGCGAGTCCACTGAAGACAAGGGAGCAGTGTCAATGGTGTTAATCGAGGAAGTCTTTTTAGGGGCTAGTTCCAGCAAGCTGGCACTCCTGTTACTAGGACTCATGAGAGCAAGCCCTGCCAGGGAGGCTTGCGACTGCGAACGGAGCAGTTTTCCATTCAATTGGTCCCTGGGCTCCTCATCAGATGTACTGCCCCGAGAAGCGGCAGGACGTCCCTGGACTTGAGAGTAAGGGTTCTCGGGGAGCTCTGAATCAGAGCTCAGTGCACCTGGGGACCCCCGGTTATTGCCCCCTTTGATTTGGACCCCAAAGGAGTCAGTCCCTTTCTCTCCACTGTTAAGAACCACAAAGGGCTGCCCGGCAATGCCCTGCACGCGCACAGCGACCCCATAGGTACTGGCTCTTGCATCCTTAGCAGGGCGCCGCCCACTACGACGAAGGGTGCCCGTCTCAGTAGCGCCCTCTGGCTCTGTAATAAATCGAATTTGGACTCCATGGTCTACAGGGCCCCTGGGATCAGCCATCGTGTGTGCCCACTCCACATGTAGGAGGGCTCCTAGAAGATGAAGGAAACAAGTTTTAGCTAAAGAACCTTAAGTAGAAACCAGCCCAGCTTCGGGAAAGCTGGCTGCCTAGTCAGTTCCTTCTATAGAAAATGGTTCTCACCAGGCAGTGGTGGTGCATGCCTTTAATACCAGCACTTGGGAGGCAGAGGCAGGCGGATTTCTGAGTTCAAGGCCAGCCTGGTCTACAGAGTGAGTTCCAGCACAGTCAGGGCTACACAGAGAAAGCCTATCTCAAAAAAGCTAACCAAAAAAAGAAAAGAAAAAGAAAGAAAGAAAGAAAGAAAGAAAAAAAGTAAGTAAGTTAGTTCTCATATCTTATCAGAGCAGGAGAAATGAAGGGTGTGGGATCTAACCCCCAGTTTCTGACTCATTAGTCCAGGGAAAGACCTAAAAATTTGCATTCCTCGGCAACTTCTCCAGGGTGATGCTGATACTCTTGATCCAGATGGTGCACTTTGAAAGGGTTAAGAAGGTATTTCATTAGTAGAAAGTTTGCCTAGTGTGTACAAGGCCCTAGGTTTGACCGCAAACATAGGAAGGAAAAAATCAAAATGAAATCTATAACATACTTTGAGGCCCACACCCCCAAAATAATTCATTTCCTTTGATGCAATCCTGAGAATTGTGGCTTATTAAGACTTTGAAGATAATCTTCTGATCTTCACATACAACACAAATAGCCATGGGGTCCACAAGTAAAGGTGAACCCCAAAACCTGCCTATCTCATTCTTCTACTTCCTTGAAAAAGGAAACCTCCTACTGCATAGTTTATTAAAATAAATAGATCATAAAATGTGGCACCCCATTTTTGGGGAAGATACTTCAACTGGCAGCAGGGATGTCTCTAGGGTAAGAGTACTAAGGTTAGACAATGACGTTAGAGTTTCTACTCTCTGGAATCTCCACTGTATTGCTTTTTGTCCCTTTTGAACTTGGTACCATACAAATGTACTACCTCTCTGAGAAAGGACTTCGGGCTGGGTTGTGACTCAGTGGTAAAGCATTTGTGAGATCTGGGATACAATCCTCAGTACCAAGAGAGAAACGACCAGAAGGAAGGAAGGAAGGAAGGAGGGAGAGAAAAAGGAAGGAAGAAAGCAAGTAGGTAGGCAACAGGAGAGGGAGGACTTAAATAGAATTTTCTTTCTTTTTTAAAACAAAGTCTTGGCAGGGCAGTGGTGGTGCATGCCTTTAATCCCAGCACTTGGGAGACAAAGGCAAGTGAATTGCCAGCCTGGTCTACAGAGTGAGTTCCAGGACAGCCAGGGCTATACAGAGAAACCCTGTCTCAGAAAACAAAAAAAAAAAAAAAAAGATTTACAAAACAAAGTCTGATATGGTCAAAGCTGGCCTCACACTCCTTTTTTTTTATTTAAAGACTAATTTATTTATTATATATGAGTACACTATAGCTGTCTTCAGAGACAACAGAAGAGGGCATTGGATCCCATTACAGATGGTTGTGAGCCACCAAGTGGTTGCTGGGATTTAAACTCAGGACCTCTGGAAGAACAGTCAGTGCTCTTAACCACTGAGCCACCTCTCCAGCTCCAGGCTTCACCCTTATGCAGCTGAAGATGACCTTGGACTTCTGATCCTTGTGTTTCCACTTCTTGAGCACTGGTCTTACAAAGGTGAGCCATTGGGCCTAGTTTAGGCAGTGCTGGCGTGGAGCTCAGGCTTCATGTATGCTAGGCAATCACTCTACCTCTCCAGCCCTTTAAACACAGATTTGAGTAAACTAGTCAGTCCAAGGACTTGTGACTAGGTAAGCTGAAGGATAGAGCCATGGCCACCTACAGGCCAACTTCCTGGTCCACATGGTTCAAGCTTAGAGTCAGCAAATGGAATGTGTTCCAGGTGTGCTCCTGGAACTTGGGAGGGAGGTTTTGTTCCAAGCAAATTAACATCAACAGATGCAGCATCCCTGCTCCTCCTGCTAGTTTTTACCAGAGCCCAGCACCAAGCTGGAGGGAGGAGCCTCAGGTGAGCCAGACAGAAAAACAATCGCACCCAGTTCAACCTCCCTGAGAGGCTCTGGCCAAGGAAACTTGGCACGGTAATAGTCGACGCTCTAGGAAGCCAGGAAACCAGGCAGCTGAAGGGAGGATGGGCAGGAGGGGAGAATCTAGGGGAGAAAGGGTTTGGGAGAGAAAAGGACACTGAGGGCATTCTTAGCATCCCTAGCCCTTCCCAACTGGAGAAAGGGATGGGCAGGGAGAACTCCTTTATTGAGAATGAGTCACACGTGGGGTCAGAGCCTGAGAAAGCGATGCACCTCCTCCAGGATACAGCCCGCACAAACTTTTAACACAGAATTTTTAAATTTGTGAAGGCAGAGCCTCCGAGAGGTTGAGAGCAGCGGTTCTCAACCCTCCAGGGCTTGAATGACCCTTTCACAGGGGTCACCTAAGACCATTAGAAAGCACAGATATTTACACTACAATTCATAACAGTAGCAAAATTACAGTTATGAAATAGCAATGAAAATAATTTTATGATTGGAGGGGATCAGCACATCATGAGGAACTGTATTAAAGGGTCACAGCATTAGAAAGGCTGAGAACCACTGCACTAGAGTCAGGCTCTTACTTGGGAATCATGTACATATAATCCCAGCACTTGTGAGGCTGAGGCAGGAGGATTGCCATGAGTTTAAGATCAGTTGTGTAGTGAGATTTTTGTCTCAATAAAAATAAGTAAAAGGGACTGGAGCAATGGCTCAGTGGTAAAGAACACTGGCTGCCCTTCCAGAGGACCTGGGTTCAATTCCCAGCACCTACATGGCAGCTTACAACTGTCTGTAACTCCAATTCCAAGGGATCTGACACTCTCCTACAGACAAGCAGGCACAAAAAAAAAAAAGCACATAAATGATAAAAATAAATTATAAAAAGGGGGTAATAAACAGACTGCTTGCCTTCTTCATCTTCATGCACAACAATTTTATAACATGTAATTTTTTTTCTTTTTTGAAGACAAGGTCTATGTAGCCCGGGCTGATCTTGAACTCACTAAGTAGCTAGGGATTCTTGTTGAGGAAACTGAGGTTCCCTCTTTGGGTTCTTAAGTCTCATTAATACAAGAATTTATAAATGGGACTCAGAAGGAAGCTTAAATACAATTTTATTAGAGTTTGAGAGAGAAACAATAGGGCAGACAAACTGTCAATCTCGGCAGTTGCCGGGAGGCAGGAAATGGAAAGAAGTTGCCAGAAGTGGAAAAAGAGAAAGCCTTGCCTTTAAGAAAAGTATGGAGATTCAGTAGTGGAGGTCAGCATCCAACCACATGGCAGGAACACAGCTGCACAGAGGAAGGGAAAGGGCTTCAGAGGAAACTAAAAAGCCCAGTGTATGTGGGAAAGCGCACCCAAGCTTTGGTAGATAGCTGAAAGAAAAAGAAAGAGAAGAAAGAGAAAACATGTGCTTGTCTCACTGGGGAAAGCAGATTAGTTTCTTGCAAAGCTTCCATCGTTTACATATACTCGAGGCAGGTTTACCTCAGTTTACTTCCATACATTTACTTAAGAGATTGTTTTCTGTCTCCTCCACTAGACAATAAACTCCTCCAGGACAAAGACCAAGACTCTCAGCCTGGAAATCAGAGTGTACAAATGAATACTTTTTGAAGGCAGAGCCTCCCAGCAGCAGAAGGATATGCCCACAGATGCCTCATGCACAGCATTCCTTGTGCCTTAGTAAGAAGCTGGCTTCCTGGTCTGGACTCTCTGCCCTAAGCAGTCCTGATCTTACAATCAGGTGTACCTAAACTGCCAGCTCTCAAGAATCACATGATTTATTCATGATAAAGTTCTGCCCTCTCAGGATATCTGCAGATCTTCCAGATCAGGTCAAGGAGCTCCTGTGTAGGCACAGCAAAGTGCCCAACCCCTTGGACCAGAGGGTCAGACAATGCAGGGGTGCTACCCGTGATTCCCCTAGGTTCCAAAGACCCCCTTCCCCCAACCTCAATCACTAGCAGTTCCACGACCTTTGGGTCAGGGGCCAGGACTGAGAGATCTTTAGGGTGGGTCAGAAAATAGAGCTCTAAATGATTCAACAGGGAAAACCCGAAACCTATCCGCCTTCAGTTACAGAGGACAGTGGGGTGGAGCCAAGAGAGCAGGGCAGCTCCAAGGCCTTGCATAAGCCCTAGGCAGGTAAACAATGATCAAGACCAACAACATGAAGTCCAGGGCCTGGGCTCTCACCAGATGCCTGCCTGACCCTCTTTTCTCTCCCTGGCACATGCCCAGGACATTTCTCACCAACTGTACTCTGGGAAAAGACCAGGACATAAGTTAATTCAGCACCATCTGTCTGCCTCTGCCATTTCTGCCTGAACTCGGGGCGAAAGCACACTACACCTGTACCAGACAGCCACTTCTTCCTAAGTTACTCATTAGCCTGCCCTGCCCCAATTCCATCACCTCTGGCCCAGCCATACGCATCTGGCTTCCAACTAGGAGTGACAGGGTCCCTGGACTTCTGGCAGGAAGTGGGTGGGGGTGGGGGGTGGGGTGGTTTCAGGTGTATGGAGGAAGGGCTGATAGACACAGGACTAGGCAATATGCTGGATACTTAATAACCGGGGCATTTAGAAAGTGGACAGACTAAAAAAAAAAAACAGCAATTAGAACCATCTCGGTGGTAACAAGAAAGCAAATAAATGGTCAAAATAAGAACGGAACACTCAGTGACCTTATCATTTGATAAGAAGGTTCTTTGCAGGCCCAAACAGAACTCCCCAAGTGGACTCTAGACCACATTCACTGAAAAAGCAGAAACCTGAGAGGCAAACTAGAGCCGCTTGGCCAGTGGGGGTAAGAACACAATGAAGAACTGGGCCCTTACGAACTGGCTGGACTGGTTTGAGAGGCAAAGAGAAGGGAGGGCCTGGAAGGCTACGGCTACGCTGGAACCTTGCAAAGCAGACCAGAGAGGTTCCCACCAAAGGCAGAGGGACAAGACCAAGAGTGGAAGCTCTGTCCAGCCTATGCGACCTTGACTCTGGAGGAGGAGGCAGAAGGTGGGGAGGAGGAGACAGGAGTTACAGATGCACAAAGAACTTGGTAACAAGCCAGTGTGTGACAGGAACTTTGTCTCCCTCCACCACTCCCTCTCAAGTTCCCAAAGCGGCATTCCTAGTCTTCCACTTACCTCCATCGGCTCCCAGGCCCTTGGTTCTCCCCTCCCTGGCACAAAGAGAAGCAGCCCTACCCTCCCTTCTCCCACAAGGGTAAGGGCAGGCAAGCCAGTCTGGGAACCACAGGAAGCCAGAATCCTCTTAGAATCAGGCAAATCTCTGAATGGGCAGGCCCCAGAGCCAGACCCATACTCCCAAATACCCAGGATGAAAGGAACATGCAGGCAGCTTGTCTACAAACATAGCGGTTGCTAATTATTTCCCAATTACAGCAACTGTCTTCAGACAGAGCATCAAAGGGGCCAAGCTAAGGTTGACTCTGCTTCCACTGCTGCCTAAGGCAAGGAAATTCACCTCAGAAGTTGTCTGGTGCCCAGTATACACCTCTTATGTGGCCTGGGAATGTGGAGGTGTAATTCCCCAAGTCTTTTGGTCTCCTAGGGAGTTCCACCTATGTTTTTGCACCACTAGTAAGTACTCCAGACTATCAAAGATCATGAATCAAGGATGCCTACTAGGGTTTCAGGGAATCAAGAGGATTCTGTGAAGTGTCAAGGAAATTAGCTGCACTTCCAGTTCTCACCAGTGTCCCCAATCTAGAGCTAAAGAAAAAGAGGGAAAAAAAATACACACACACACACACACATACACACACACACATATATTTGCTGGAAGGAGAGATTTTTACATCAGCCTCAAGAAAGACTATTTCTAGGTGGGTGTGGTGACATAAACCTGTAATCCTGGCACTGGGAGCCACAGGCAGCCCACCAGTTCAAGGTCAGCCTCAGCTGCACAGCAAGTTCAAGGCCAGCATGGGCTATGTGAAACTCAGTATCAATCCTCATTTCACATCCCCGAGAAAGCAAACATTTTCAGCTATTTTGTGGGTCCAGGGATTTATGCTTTTCCATTCCCCTCTCTTGAAGAATACACACAGTTCTTTCTAGAGGAAGAAGGAAAAAATTGCCCTGGCATGAAAGCAAAGAAAGAAACAACCTTAAATAATCTCACACCTAAGAAAGAGACGGGTGGCCGGGCAGTGGTGGCGCACGCCTTTAATCCTAGCACTTGGGAGGCAGAGGCAGGCGGATTTCTGAGTTCGAGGCCAGCCTGGTCTACAATGCGAGTTCCAGGACAGCCAGGGCTATACAGAGAAACCCTGTCTCGAAAAACAAACAAAAAAAAAAAAAAAGAAAGAGACGGGTGCCCTCGTATTCTGACCTGTCTTACTGGCTACTGCTTTGACCTGTAGGCAAATGGTCAGAGAATGATCCCACATCTCAGAGCATTTCCAAAGCCAGAAGAGTGTCAGAGACCGGTAAGGACTATCGGGGGGTAGTCACCCCCCAAAACCAGCACATGCGGATATCACCACTTCAGTCTCTGAACCTCTGGCGGCACTTCATTTGCTCCAATAGGATGAACCCTTCCCTGCCCCCATGCTGGTCTCCAAGAGAAATTCTGCCCCAAGGGCTGGCGCCTGACCTCCAGAGATTGTAGCGCTGAAATGCATGCATGCCCTGGGAATAACCTTACCCTCAGGTGCCTCACACCTGGCACCTTCCCAGCTACTCGCTTCTGGCACCGTGGAGCAGGGACCAGCTCTTAGTTCGGCCACCGCACTCGGACCGCCCTTCCTCCTAAACTCAGCACCTGTGCCCAGGAGGAGGGCATCTGATGCCTCCACTCCGCCCCTCAACCATACTCCTGAGGGCCCACCCGCATCGCAGGTGTCCTCGCTCCCGACAGGCTCACTCACCCGGGTCCAGATCGGTGCTCCGGGGTTCGCACTCCTCGCCGGGGCTCACGCTCTGTCCGCCCGAACTGCACGCGCGGCTGCAGCCCAGCCCCTCCGAGCTCTGAGCTCCCTCCTCGCCCCCGCCCACCAACCTGTTACTCCTCAGGAGCTCCGCCCCATTGGCCGTCACCTCCCGCCCCGCCTCACCTCTTGCTCTATTGGTCAGCTTCCCGCAAGGGGCGGGGTAGACACCGCGGGAACCCAGAACCGGGGTCCCCAGCCCGGTGGACGGGAGGGGCGGTGGGGTCACGTGGGCTGGTGGGGCGGGGGCTGGGCACGGGGAAACCTAAGAGGCCATTTTGGGGGCGTCGGGGCTTTGCGGACCCGGGTAGCTTAGCGCCGGAGCATCCCCTGGGTTCTGTGGGAAGTGCCTTCCGCGTGCTCTTCTCAAAGCAAATCTCGGTTCACAACCCTTTCTGCCCTTCATCGGCCTCCGCATAAGCCGGAATACAGTTCTGTCGCTTTCCGCAGAAAATTTCTTCGTAGTCTCCCGACGTCAGCGCGTCCTGCATCTCCACTCGCCTGCCTTATCAGCAATCGGAACCAGAACCCACCCCAGTCGTGGATTCTCATCCTCGGGCCCCTGGCCTCCACAATCATTTTGCACCCTTTTTCTTTGTAAGATGTAACCACCTAATTTACATCACCCTAAAAATCATTTTCATCATTTTATCTCCCTATGAAAAGCTCCGCCAGAGCCGAGATCTTCATTTTCTTTTGTTTTGTACGCTTCATCTCAAACGCTTATAACAGAGGTCAGCACATACTTGTCTCTTAATAAAATATGTGTAGAATGAATGACTTGGGAACCGAGTGCTGTAAATTTACACGCATCAGAATAACCTTTATAAGCAGAAAGGGACTCAACCACAGATTGTAAATCCACCTTGTCTGAAAGCCTGTCAAGTAGGGCTTTTGGTCCCACTACACCGAAAAGACTCTGGGGTGCTTTGCCTGCAGACTGAAGCAGGTAACATTAAAGCTGGCTCCTAGTGTTAACCGCTGAGGTATGTTAAAAGAAGATTGGCTTAGCTTACCTTGCTGGCCTGTGAATAGTTCTCTCCTTTATTTGTTCAGTAAATATTTATTGTAATATATTTAGGTTTGAAGAGGAATCTTCGCTCCAGCATTTCAGTGGCGTTAGCTGAAGATCATTCCCTTCCCCTCCCCCAGCCTTCAGATGCTGGGCGTGGACCCTGGAGGGGAAAGTCCACCTACCTGTTCTGTAGCTGGGTTGCTAGGTCTCCGCATTCCAAGAGAAGCCTTCTATGAGGGACAGAGCCCTAAGGAGGAACAAGGAGGGAGGGGGAGAGAGGGAGAAAGGGAGAGAGGGAGAGGGAGGGAGGGAGGGAGGGAGAGAGAGAGAGAGAGGAAATACGTGCGGTTTGCGACCTATTGCAGAGGTGATGTCCCTCCTGGATCAGGTTACTTCTAGACCAAGAGTGATTTGGAAAAGAGATCTTAAAAATAACTAAACAAACAAACAAACAGACTGATGAGTTGGCCCCAATACTGGAAAAGTGAAGGGAAATGAACTCTCCTGGGTACCCCTTAGTCTGTACTTAGTGTATTTGTAGTAGGTAGAAATAGAGTAGTTATCCAACACTAAAACACAGGCAGGGAAGAATGGGAGCCTGAGTCACCCACCATCAACTCCCCCTCAGAATTCAAAAGGGAATCTATCCTGGTGCACATCTTTGAGCCCAGCAGAGAGTTTAAGGCTAGCCTGGTCTTCAAATCGAGTTCCAAGCCAACCAGAGCTACACCATGGGGGAGGGTGTCATGGAGAGACACTAAAATGACCCAAACCCCCTGCCTGGACTTAAATACAGGTGAAACCCCTTTTCTGGAAGAGTAGTTGTGAAAGAAGAGGGAGTTGAAGAAACTGAGTTGAATCTCTTTAGACACCAGATTGCCACAGAGATACGTGATTGATTCTCTTCAAGGCTGAAAAGTCTCTCAAAACATTTGGAGCTGTTGAAATTATCTGTAAGCTGGTAGCGGGGTGGGGTATGATAGAGGCCAGTGGAAAGGCACAAGTGATTTGCTTACTAGAAGGTTTCTTCTCAACCAAAATGAGGTGTAACCTGATGTGAACTTTTAAAAAACAGGTAAGGTTATATACTTAGAGGGATCATTTCTACAGTTCATACTAGAGAGATTTCTCTAACTGTGCAGATCAAAAAAAGAAGAAACAAAGAAAGAAAGAAGGAAAGGAGAACAGGTATGTTAGTGGTCTGTGGTTCAGAAGACTGCTTGCCTAGCATGTGCAGAGGAGTTGGCTCAGTAGAAAAGTATTGCCTGTCATGTCTAAGGCTCTAGGTTCAACCAGTTGGAGGAAAGGTGTCACAGGGGAGCACCTACCTAGAAAAAAAACAAAAACAGGTGGAGAAAGATGAATGGGAATAAGAGAATGTACAATGGCCAGGAGCAGAAAAACATGTTTGCTGAGGGGACCAGAAGGAGGAGAGGGAGCCCATAGTGTGAGCAAAGGAATGGGGAAGTAGTGGGAAGATAAAGGGTGTTAAATGCCAAGATAAACTGTACAGTTTAGATGTAGTTCAGTGTTTTAGGTAGGGTTTTACTGCTGTGAACAGACACCATGGTCAAGGTAAATCTTATAAGGACAACATTTAATTGGGGCAGGCTTACAGGTTCAGAGGTTCAGTCCATTATCATCACCAAGGTGGGAACATGGCAGCATTCAGGCAGGCATGGTGCAGGAGGAGCTGAGAGATCTTCACCTTCATCTGAAGGCTGCTAGTGGAAGACTGCCTTTCAAGCAGCTAGGATGAGGGTCTTAAAGCCCATGCCCACAGTGATACACCTATTCCAACAAAACCACACCTCCTAATAGGGCCACTCCCTGGGCCAAGCATATTCAAACCATGATACCCAGGTTGGCCCTCTCTATCCTTCAACCCCAGCCTCAGAGCATGAGGTTGCAAGAGTGCACCAAGACATCCCACTTACTGAAGGCTTTGGAGCAAGACAGCTGAGGCCTGGCAAAAGGTTAAGCTGGGTCTGTATGACAGATGCAACGGTAAGGCTTGATGGAGATAGCCAGCCTTGCACACTAGGGCAGTGCAAAGCAAATGGGACTCTTAATCCCAAAGATGGGAGGAGAAAAGACCACTGACCCAAACCACCTTAGCTAAATTAATTAAAGCAAGCTTTAAAAAAAAGATTTATTTATTATTATATCTAAGTACGCTATAGCTGTCTTCAGACACACCAGAAGGGAGCATCAGATCTCATTACGGATGGTTGTGACCCACCATGTGGTTGCTGGAAATGGACTGACTCCCCGAAGGCAGGGTTTGAGAGGTCAACATTTGATGTGAGGAAGATGAGACAAGCCTTTTATAGATTGTGGGCGGGGGGGTCTAAATGGGGGATTTGGTGGGCAAAATGGGTGGAGTTATAGGAGCAGAACATAAACATAACAAGTTAGTCCCTCCGGAAACAAAGACATGGTTGCAAGGTGGGCATAACAAGGTAGTCAAAACAACAGGTAGTCATAATAATGCAGTCATACAACCTTATGAAACAAAGGTAGGGTTGCAATAGTTATAAACAACTTTTTGGAACAAAGACATGGCAGGTACAGAAGCATTTGTACTTAAGGCTACAGGTGGGACAGAGCCCAAACCTTGAGAACAGGCACAAACCTAGTTTGTCTTTACAATAAGATTGTTCTCAAGTCCAAGATAGAGGCAGGCTGGTTCCTCAGGACAGGAGACCACGACCTAGAAGCTTTTTCAGGATGTTTCTCATTGTTTAGCTCTGGAGTTTTACTTACATAGTTTATTATGGTTACTATTTATTTAATTTTTGGAAACAAAAGTCTCGTTACCTGGCCAAGGCAAACCTCAGAATCACTATATAGCTCAGGCAGGCCTTGAATTCATGACAACCTGCATCTTCCTCCTGGGTACTTAGATTACTGGTGTAAACCATCATGCCTAGCTAAATTCATAGTCTTTAACGATAATAGTTTATGCTAACATGTTGGTTTTTCCTGATGGAGTTGAATTTCTTTTTTTTTTTTTCCGAGACAGGGTTTCTCTGTGTAGCCCTGGCTGTCCTGGAACTCACTCTGTAGACCAGGCTGGCCTCGAACTCAGAAATCCACCTGCCTCTGCCTCCCAAGTGCTGGGATTAAAGGCGTGCGCCACCACTGCCCGGCATTGGAGTTGAATTTCTATCCTTGAGATGGCTAGGAAAGATAATTTTTAAATATGGTCACACATGAACCAAGCACATAATCCTACTATGCAGAAGACTGAGGCAAGAAAACTGCCACAAATTTAATGCCAGCCTGGATTACATAGTGAATTCTGGGCTAACCTGGGCTCCAGAGTGAAAATGTGGTAGTTTGAATGAAAATTGCCTGTGTAGGCTCATATGTTTGAATACTTGGTCCACAGTTAGTGAAACTGTTTGGCAAGGATTAGGAGGTGTGGCCTTGGAGAAAGTGTGTCACTGTGGACAGAGTTTGAAGTTTTTAAAGACTCTGGCCACTCCCACTATATCTGTCTCTGCCTCGTGCTATGTATCAAGATGTGAGCTCTTGGCTCCAGCATGATGCCTGCAGCCAGCCATGCTCCTCACCATAATGGTCTCAGACTCTAACCCTCTAAAACTGTAAGGCCCAAATAATCTCTTTTTCCTGTAAGTTGCCTTGGTTATGGTTTCTTATAGCAATAGAAAAGTAAGTAAGGGGGCTGGAGAGATGGCTCAGCGGTTAAGAGCACTGACTGCTCTTCAGAAGGTCCTGAGTTCAAATCCCAGCAACCACATGGTAGCTCACAACCATCCATAATGAGATCTGATGCCTCCTTCTGGTGTGTCTGAAGACAGCTACAGTGTACTTACATATAGCAATAAATAAATCTTTGGGCTGGAGCGAGCAGCGGTCCTGAGTTCAATTCCCAACAACCACGTGATGGCTCACAACCATCTATACAGCTTACAGTATACTCATATACATAAAATAAGTAAATCTTAAAAAAAAATGTGGGAAGGAGATAGAGGAATTGGGAAGGAAAGGAAAGAAGAGAGGGAAGAGGAAAGGAAGAACAGGTCACAGTAATACTTCATATGCCCTTCCAACTTTGGGGTCTAAGACCTCCAACAGTCTCCAAAAGGCATTTCCTTCCCCTCACCCATTTCTCAAGTCTTCTCAGCTTAGGCTAAAATCAGAGCCATGGAGACCAATGACTTCCAAGCACAGTCCTGATTCTGGAGTCAAGACACCATGTCCTAACCACCTCTGAGAGAGCTATAGCTCCAGCCAAGTCATCTCAGTTCTTTACAGTCTTCCATCTTCAGCTTCCTCTGAGAATTAAAAAGATGAGCCCAAGCTGGCTGTGGCATCACACTCCCCTCATCCCAGCACTCAGGAGGAAGAGGCATCTCTGTGTTCCAGGTGAACCAGGGCTCCACAGTGAGACCCTGTCCTTTAAAAAAAAAAAAAAAGCATCCAGATTTTATATCCACACTTTTATTCCTTTATTTATTTTTGGTGTCATGGCCATCTCCCTGCCTCCGTATCCTGAGTGCTGGTATGACAGTTTGTCAAACACACCAAGCTCATGGTCATATTATTCTTATGAACTCTTAAGGGCAGGTGGTGCTGGTCTTTCCCAGCTTGTCCTTCAGCTAGCAGATAACTCTTCAGAACAAGGAATTCCAAGCCACTCTTCCCAGCATCACTCCTTGCTTTCCCCGCCCCCATCCTCTCTCCTGTCCTCCAGCACCTGCCAGGGTACCTCTAATAGCCTGCGCAGCTAAATCCAGTATCTTCAAAGTTCCCAGTGTAAATTGAAAGTAAGGGTGTCCTTTGAAAGGAAAAAGCATAACAAAAAAAAAAAAACAAAACAAAACATATATCCCTAATTCTGATGGAATTAAAAGGAATAGGCTCTTTCCACATATTTTTTTTCAGAGTTGTTAAAACAACATTCTGAGTAGAGAGTCAGCTTTTCCCCACACACCCAAACAACAGCTGATTCTGCCTCCCATCGCCTCCCTTCTCCTGTCAGTGAGGGAGAGAAGCTTAGCAACTGAAATCTATATACACATCCCCAGCTCCTCAGGATTCCTCCAGTCTTCCTGTCTACTGCGTCAGAGTTTTGGCGGAATTGTACTGATTGATTGATTGATTGATTTGCTTCAATTCTGCATCTGAATTTTTTTTTTTTGAAGTTTACATTTCACACTGTAGAGGCAAGTTGACAGGCAGAAATAACAGAGACTGGGATGAGATGATAGCTCAGTCAGGATACACTTATTTTGCAAGTGTGAGGCCCTAAGTTCAATTCCCCGGAGCCCAATTTAAAATCTGGATGCAGTGTATGTGTGTACTTGTAATCCCAGAGACAGAGAGATGACTGGAGCTCGCCGGCCAGCTAGAATAGCCTACTTGGTATTCTAGGTATTTGGGAGCAATGAGAGACTTTGTCTCAAAAACAAAGGTGAGGGGGCTTCCTGAAGAGCCACAGCCATGGGCACACATGTGGGCACATGCATACATAGCACACGTGGAGTCAGGCCGTGGTGGCGCACGCCTTTAATCCCAGCACTTGAGAGGCAGAGGCAGGCAGGTTTCTGAGTTCAAGGCCAGCCTGGTCTACAGAGTGAGTTCTAGGACAGCCAGGGCTACACAGAGAAACCCTGTCTCAAAAAACCAATAAATAAATAAATAAATAAATAGCACATGTGGAAGCAGGGAGCACTGGATTCAGAGATGAGAGACCTGACAGAACAGCTTTGGCTCCTGTAAAAGAGAGTCTGATCTTCCGTTCCAGCCTCACTGGCTTTAGGATCTGCTCCAGTGTCAGAGCTAAGACAGCACTTTTCCCAGAGGCCTCTAGTCAGTGAGCACAGCTTCATAGGTGGGAGGGAGGGGCTGGCAGTCTCTGCCCACTGCTGGACTCTCCTTAAAGGTTCCCTCTGCTCTAGAGCTTCCTGTTGGTAGGGTCTGCACTGTGTCTTGAGGTCCAGCTTGCCTGATTTTGTTTCTCATGTCCATTTCAGTGAAAGGTATTGGGTGTGCACCAAAGACTCACTCCGTCTCTCCTTGCTTCCTCCCTGTCCTACACAGACATTACTGCCCAAAACAGCCTTGTCTTAGCACCTGCTTCCAAAAAACCACTTGAATGGATTCTGTTGTTTAGAGCACTGTTATTTAGAATGGTCTAAAAAAAAAAAAGCATTATTTACCTGGTCTACCTGGTGAGCTCCAGGACAGCCAGGGCTATGTAGAGAGACCCTGTCTCAAAAAATAAAAAGAAAAGAAAAAGAATAAGAACCCCTCCACACTTATTTCAGAACTACTCAGAAGGTTGAGACAGGAGGACACCTTAAGCCCATGAGTTCAAGGTCAGGCTAGGCAACATAAGTAAGATTGTGGATAACAAACAAACCAAAAAACCTTCTGGATAGGGTAAGGTACAGATAGGTTCTGGGAGGAGGATGGCCCAAGTGTTAACCTTGTCCCTGATGAAGTAGGGGAGCCCTATCCGGCAACAATGTCAGGCAGAGAGATAGCAGAGAACACAGAGAGCTAGGAATTGACTGCCTGTTATTAAGTTGCTTTGAGCCCTGCCAGGAGATAATGAAAAGCTGAGAGCAGCTAACAAACATTGAAAATTAACTGTGAGGGCCAGAGGGCCTCTTTGATGGCTTACAAAGAGGCCCTTATCTACAGCAGTGGTTGACTGAAAAATATCTGAAGACCAAACACCCCACTCCAGAGTTCCCAGAGGCCCATCTGCAATCAGGCTCAGGGTCCTAGGCGGGGAAGCCAGGAATCTCTAAGCTTTGGATGAAGATCTAGGAGGGCACTGAAAGGGTTTTGTTTGCCTACACTTCTCTGAGTTTTAAGAGAGGTGCCGACTCTTGTCTGTTAGGAGGTAGCTCTCCCTCCATGGGAAAGAGACCTTGCAGAGGCCCCTTCCTGCTCAGAATCTCTCTGGCTCACCAGAATTCTAATTAAGGCTCAGTAGCAGCACAGTCCGGTGGGGCTATAATGGGCCCTGTAAGGGAAGAAAGGGACTAGGCCTCAAAATATCTGAGTGATTAGAATTGAGAGGTAGCTGGGAACTCTGATGGGAGCAGGGCTAGGCCTCAGAATGCTGTGGAAGTAGGCTCCGCACAGTTAGGCCTCTAGACAAATGGCTAACTGAAGTGCCTATTTAACATATCAAAGGGCACACTGACCACCAGGCTCTCCCAGCATCTCTTCTGGATGGCATACCCTAAACCCTCCCCTTGGCTTCTCTGATTTCTATATAATTTCAGCCATTTTGGTTGTGAGATATCTTGGACACTTGATCTCTGCCCCCCTCCTCTTTTAGTCCTCTTCTCTTCTCCTCTCTTCTCCTCCCCTCCTTTCCTCTCTTCTCTTCTCTTCCTCTCTTGCTCTTCCTTCCCCCTTGACAGCCTAGTTCATTCTGAATCCTTTGAGATGTCTCTGCCTCATATCTACAACAAACCTTCTCCTTCAGCATACATAAGAGAGTCATATCCTTGTATAGTGTGTGTGTGTGTGTGTGTGTGTGTGTGTGTGTGGTGTGTGTTTCTTTTTTTTAGTTCACTAAGGCCCTTAGGTTGTTGTTGGTTTTTTTAATATTTTATTGTATTTGTGTGTGGATGTGTGCTTGCATGTGTGGGTGTACATGCATGCCTGCATGTATGTCTGTGTACCAGAAGAGACAGCAGATGCCCCAGAACTGGGGTGACAGGTGGTTGTGAGATACCATGTAGGTGCTGGATAGAGATGGTTCTTAACTGCCAAACCATCTCTCCAGTATCCCTGGGAATAGATTTTGATGCGCTTAATTTAGAGAATGAAATGTAAAAGTGTCTGAGGGAGAACTGAGATCAGCATAGACCACACTTCTCTTGTTGTTGGGCCTATTGCTTGTTTTTGTTTTTTAAGACCAGGTTTCATGTAGCCCAGACTGGTCTCAAGCTCACTAAGTAGCTGAAGATGGCCTTGAAATCCCAACCCTTCTGCCTCTACTTCTCAGGTGCTAGGATAGACAGACATGTACCACCAGCCCTAGTGTGGATGGCATCACTTTCTTGGAATAGAATTAACATCCTGGTAAGGACACCCCAGGGAGTCCTGCAAACAGAGGAAGTGACTGCCCTTGCTGAGAGAAAGTCAAATACCTAAACAGTCTAGTAACTGGGGAAAGAAAAGGCTAAATTCCATAGAAGCATGCAGACCAGAGTTGACCTTAAGATGCCAGAAGCCCTACGGAAGAATGCTCCAAGGAATTACAGTTGTGATGACTAGTGCCCCAGGAATGCACTGGGAAGAGAAGTAGCACCAGCACCAAGAAGGTCACTATCTGAGTGCTAGCGCAAAGGAGGAGGCAGCGCTCTCTCAAGCCTGCCCTTTTGTCGCAGCATAGATGGTCTGGGGAGGCAGGAACAGCTTGCAGCAGCATTTAATTACCCTGGGGCAGGGTCGCAAGTACTGCAGTGTTTAGTAAGACTACAACAGCAGCCAGAGGAGTCTGACACTATGAATGGGAATAAATGGTTAATAGAACCATCTCTCACAGCAAAACAGATGGGGAGCCACACAAGGATATTGCTGAAAACGTAAAGTGCTTGTCGCACAAACTTGGGGACCTTAGTTTGGATCTTTGCCTCCCAGAAGAAAAGGAAAACAAGACTGGGAACAACGGTGGATTGGAGGTGTATGATGAAGATGAACCTAGCTGCCTCCCAAAAACTCAGGCACAGCAGCAGATACCTATTATCCCAGCAGCGGGGGAGCTGGGACAAGGGCCATCCCCGAGGCTTGCTGGTCAGTCAGCCTCAATTAATTGGTAAGCCCTAGATTCAGTGACAGATGGTGTCTCGAAATATAAGGTGAAGAACAATTGAGGAAGGTGACCTCTGAGCTTCATACACGTGCATGTGCACCCCTCCCCCAAGCACACACATTAAAAAGCAAAGCAAGCAAGGATGGGTAGGCAGAAAGCTGAGGAGAGATCCTGAGGTTTTGTCTGTTTATATTTTAACGCATACTCCCTGGATTAGCTTCCTGGCCTGAGTCACTTTCCAGACCTCAAACTCATTAACTGGTGGAGTGTTCGTGAAGACTGCAACACCAGTAATGTAGGAGCAATGCATTACTGATTTGATCACCATCCTTCCAAAACGGGGTTTGTGATATTGTGAAAATACAGAGGAGGCATTTGGAGGGTTGTTGGACATCTCAGCTGTCACTGATACCTAGGACCCCACTGGGCATGATAACAAACAGCACCCTAGCCAAAGGCTAGCTGCCAGTGAGGCTACCCTACTTGGAACAACCTGCTAGAACATCCCATGAATGGCATCATACTAATGAGTTAGGCTGAGCAAAAGTAGCTGGTGTTGTAAAATATATGACCTCCTGGACACGGAAGTAAGTGGGGCCTGCAATATCAGTCACGTTTTTAAGAATCCAGTACTTATGGGACGTCTGTTTCAATGTAAAAGGCACCATTGCTGCCAAGCATTGTGGTACATGCCTGTAATCCCAGAGACAGAGGCAGAAGGATCTGTGCAATTTCCAGTTCTTCCACAGCTACATACTGAGACCCTGTCTCAAACAAAGACAAGCTAGCCGGGCAGTGGTGGTGCACGTCTTTCGTCTTTAATCCCAGCACTTGGGAGGCAGAAGCAGGCAGATTTCTGACTTCAAGGCCAGCCTGGTCTACAGAGTAAGTTCCCGGACAGCCAAGGCTACACAGAGAAACCCTGTCTCGAGAAAAACCAAAAAAAAAAAAAAAAAAAAAAAGACAAGCTGCTGCACCTCCAGTCCCATCAGAAAAAAAGAATTTGCAGTGCCTGGTAGGGCCCTTTAGGTTCCAAAGGCAGCTTTCCTCACCAGAAACACTGCTCTGATCCATATACCTAGTTGCTCAAGAGACTGACACGCTGGGACCAGTGAAACTGCTCTGTGGGTAAAGACACTTGCCTTTCAAGCTTGGCAGACTCAGTTCACTTCCCAGAACCCACATAAAGGTAGATGAAAAGAACCCTTCGTGAAGCTCTCCTCTGACTTCCTAGAGGACTATGTGCTTCCTGGTTTGCTGGGGACAGCAAACAATGACAGGGACTGCCTGCAGTAGGCCGGGATGGAGACATCTCAGAAGACTGCAGCAGCTCCTTGTAGAAAAGGATGATGTCTGGGACCCTAAGAAGCAGGACACACATCCCTCCAGGGGACCCGCCATCTGAAATAAGGGACTGCCTGCAGTAGGCCTGGATGGAGACATCTCAGTAGCCCGCCGCAGCTCTTTGTAACAACAGTTGTTCCCATTTCTCTTAACCTTAGTCCTGGACAACAGCTGTATAGATTTCATTTGTGCGTGACTGTTTTTTAGTTGGCCTTGGTGTACATAATTATTCTATTATATCTGACTTTCTTACTTCTTTCCCCTTCTGCCCTGGTGAATTCTGTGAAACTAGATGTTCCCTGATGTAATGATTCTTAAACAATTAAAAACTGAGACATGGGGCACAGCTCAGCACAGTCCTAATGGCCCAGGTGCATGCTGTGTGTCCTCATCTTGGAAACAATGCAATAACTACACAATGGTAGTTCTAGATTAATGCTTGATTTGCAAAGAAAGTTTGACGAAATTATTAGAAAATGAATTAGAGCCAACATTGGAACCCCAAAGAAAGAAAAAACTATCAAAGTTATGAAATAAGTTTTGCACAACATTTGAGAGTGGTTCCTGGATAAGCAAGTATAGAATATGTAAAATCTTATATTAGTAAAACTAAGTCAAAACACTGGGACTCTTAGGAGAGTCATTGTGTGCAATGTGTAGAAGCAGAAAGCTAGGGGAACTACAGCGTTAAGGGTTAACTTGATTCTTTCTGGACGCTGCCTGGCAGCTTTGCCCATGTCATTCATCATTAGAGCTTCACAAGAAAATGCAAGTAGCTGATCTCAGAGCACTGAGCTCTGAAATATAATAGTTAAAGTTTAAATAATAAGTTTGCAATTATTATTATTTTGGCTATAGGCCTGGGAATAGGGGAGCTTGAAGCTTTGGGGAACAATTGTAATTCTTGATTCTTTGTGGGACATGGTTATTCTTTTGAATTTGATTTGGCAACAATTATACAATGTCTTTTTTATCTGCTTTTGGAGTACCAATAAAAGACTGGGGCAAAAAGAAAACAAGAGAGCGTGTAAGGAGCATGTAGAGAGCAAGTAGGGAGCATGTAGAGAGCATGTAGAGAGCATGTGGAGAGCATGTAAGGAGCATGTAGAGAGCATGTAAGGAGCATGTAGGGAGCATGTAGAGAGCATGTAGAGAGCAAGTAGGGAGCATGTAGAGAGCATGTAGAGAGCAAGTAGGGAGCATGTAGAGAGCATGAAGAGAGCAAGTAGGAAGCATGCAGAAAGCATGTAGAGAGCAAGTAGGGAGCATGTAGAGAGCATGTAGAGAGCATGTAGGGAGCATGTAGAGAGCATGTGGAGAGCGAGTAGTGAGCATGTGAAGAGCAAGTGAGAGAGCGAATGCGGAGAGCAAGTGAGAGAGCGAATGCGGAGAGCATGAGAAGAGCTTGTGAAGAGTAAGTGAAGAGAGAATGTGAGGTATGTGTGAGTAAAAGGAGAGTGCATGCGGTATGTGTGTGAGATGTGTGTGAAGAGTGTGTGTGTGAAAGGAGAGTGCATGTGTTGTGTGTGTGAGATGTGTGTGAAGGGTGTGTGTGTGTGTGAAAGGAGAGTGCATGTGTTGTGTGTGTGAGATGTGTGTGAAGGGTGTGTGTGTGAGTGAAAGGGGAACACACAGAGGTGTGTATGTGTGTGAGAGTGTAAGAAAAGAAAAGAGCACAGGAGAAAAGCAGAGTGCGCAGGAGAATGCAGAGTGTGTGCAGCCTCAAGCTGCAAGCGAGTGAGCGAGAGAGAAAGAGAACAGAGAATGAGAGAGAAGAGAAACTTTAAGCCTTGAAAAATGGCCTGTCAGCTTGTACCCAAAAAGTAGTCTGTGTATATTTATTATTCACCTTCCAGATATTCCTGCTTCCAGTTGACAACTCTGATCCTGTGTCAAGGCTGGATCCCAACACTGGTTCTGCAGGGTAAGAAATCCTAGTCCCGGGCTGGAGAGATGGCTCAGTGGTTAAGAGCATCAACTGCTCTTCTGAAGGTCCTGAGTTCAAATCCCAGCAACCACATGGTGGCTCACAACCATCTGTAATGAGATCTGACCCCCTCTTCCAGGGTGTCTGAAGACAGCCACAATGTACTTACATATAATAAATAAACAAATCTCTAAAAAAAAAAAAAAAAGAAGAAGAAGAAATCCTAGTCCCCAAAGGCTCAAATTCTTTCTAGCAAGTGGCACACGTTGAAGACATTCTATGGCTGCCACTTGGGCAATTTGAACTTTGTGTAGATACAGATTACCAGGCAAAAAGAAAAACAGCCATGTTGTCAAGGATAAAGAGCTTCTCATCAGAAAAAAAAAGCGACACACTTAGGCAACTCTTAGTACTCTTATGCCTAAGTATGACCATGAATGTCAACCAAAGCAGAAAATCCAGGCTGCAAAGGGGATCTTAGACCCTCAGGAATTAATTTTGACCCTGGCATCTGATACACCATGGAGGCAAAATCTGGGTTAAGGAGACTTTCGAGAAGTTAACGAGGAAGCTGGGCATGGTGGAATATACCTGTAAGCCCAGCATTTAGGAGACTGAGGCAGGAGGATTGCTAAAAGTTTGAGGCCAGGCTAGTCTCAGCTAGGCGTGAGACCCAGACATTGCTCCCCCACTTCCCACCACCCTCTAAAAAAGAAGAGGAGGAAAGAGTACCCAATCTACTAACTTTCTTCATCTCTCATTTATGGTTTCCCACAAGAAGAGAAAGCCAGGAAACCCTTATCAAATATGTATGGAGAACTGAACCCCCATGACACAAAGGGTGAACTTGAGTAGCCACAGTTATGCCTGGATTGGATCTTAAGAAAGAACACAATTTTGGGGCCAGCAAGATGTATCAGCAAGTAAAACTTGACAACTTGAAATCAATCCCCAGGACCCACATGGTAGAAGGAAAGAATGCACTCCTGCAGGCTGTCCTCTGACCTCCACACACACATGGCATGAACATTCTTGAACTCACACATACACAAAATAAATGAATGTAAGAAATCTATATAATAAGAGAAAGAGATGTACCAGGAGGTGGTGGTGCACACCTTTAAGCCCAACACTCGGGAGGCAGAGGCAGGCAGATTTCTATGAGTTTGAGGCCAGGCTGGTCTATAGAGAGAGTTCCAAGACAGCCAGGGCTACACAGAGAACTGTTTTGAAAAACTAGGAGAGAGAGAGAGAGAGAGAGAGAGAGAGAGAGAGAGAGAGAGAGAGAGAGAGAGAGAGAGAGAGAGAAGTGTATTTTGGGGTTGGGTGTGGTGGAACACATTTGTAATTCAGTGTTTGAGGCAGGAGAACTGCAAAGCCAGCCTTCCCACCACCCCACCCACACACACAAACACACCACACCACACACACCAAGGAGGACAGTATTCTTTGTCCGGAATGTCCTTATCTCGCTTCTTCCAAAGCAACTCTGTCCAAATTTACTATCAAGTTCAGGTCAAGACTGCATTCTTCCCACCCACATCCCAGAAACTAATAGACATGGTGTGCACACCCAGGCCTGGTCACTTCTGAAGACCGTGAGACTACTCTGGAAATTTTGCCCCATTTCCACGGGGTTGACTGAGACCTTGTCAGATCTTCAAAAATTGTTCTCTGCCTCATCCAGCAGCTTTTGCTCTTAGCTATCATTCTATGACCCCTAAAAAAACTCTTGCTGTGTGTCAGTGTCCCAGTGAAAAAAATAATGAGATTCCAAAGACAGAGAAAACAAGAAAATGACATCACATGTATTTTTGGGTTTTCTTTTGTTTTGCTTTTGTACAGGGTTTCTCCTTGTCGCGCTGGCTGTCCTGGAACTTACTTTGTAGACCAGGCTGGGCTTGAACTCAGAAATCTGCCTGCCTTTGCTGGGATTAAAGGTTTCTGCCATCACACCAGACTAAAACTACAAATATGTATATGTGTGTACGCACAATGCAATTATGATTATGTATATGTGTACAGATAGTTTAGGGGTGGGGTACAGTTTAGTGGTAGGGCTCTGCTCACGTGTGCTCACTCTAGTCCCTAGCACCAAGGGAAAAGACATGTATGTAGATGAGGGCTAAAAGAAGACAGGCATAATAAAGGAACCTGGTAGCATAAAAGGATTGTAAATCAGCTTTTTACCTGTCCTTATTGTTGGGAGGGCTGGAGAGATGGCTCAGTGGTTAAGAGCATTGGCTAATTTTCCCAAGTACTTGTGTTGGATCCCAGCACCCCATGATGGCCTATAATTGCTTGTAAGTCCATTTCCAGGGGATTTTGCGCCCTCTTCTGGCCTCTATAGATACTACATGTGATGCACAGACATAGATGAAGGCAAAACACCTATACACATATACACATGTAAAACAAGAAAATTAGGAGCTAGAGAGATGACTCAGCGGTTAAGAGCACTGGCTGCTCTTCCAGAGGACCTGGGTTCAATTTTAAGAACCCACATGGCAGCTCATACCTGTTAGTAACTCCAGTTCTGACACGTTCATACACACATACACGCGGGCAAAACACCAAAGCACATAAAATAAAAATAAACAAACTCTGTGTGTGTATGTGTGTAACTGATATATATATGTATAAATATATATGTATGTATAAAAATATTTTTTGAACAAAAAGAAAATTAAAGAAACTTGGCAGGGAACGTATCTAGGAGGGTTTTTTAAACATATTACAGAATAAAAACAATGGTATTATTTCTAAATCTACCTTCTGCCCCTTTTGTTTGTTCCTTTGTTGTTGTTTTGAGACAGCAAAAGGCTAGCCTTGAACTTGTGATTCTCTTGCTGATGCCTCCCCAAAGTGCTGGGATCTTTGGCTCACCACACCAAAAAAAAGCTCCTTTCTGCCTCCCAGCAAGTCCCTGGGCCAGTGGGAACATGCCTTTAATCCCAGTCCTTGGGAAGCAGAAGCAAGTGGATCTCTGTGAGTTCATGGATGGTCTACAGAGTGAGTTCCAAAACATCCAAGACCACATAGAGAAGCTCTGTCTCAAAAAATAATAATAATTATAAATTTAAGTAAGTAAATAAATTGTGGCAGCAGTACACGCCTTTAATCCCAGCACTTGGGAGGCAGAGGCAGGTGGATTTCTGCATTTGAGGCCAGCCTGGTCTACAGAGTGAGTTCCAGGACAGGCAAGGCTACACAGAGAACCCTGTCTTGAAAACTCAAAACCAAAAGTTAAATGAAAAAATCTTTAAAATATTGACTGAGGTTCAAGATACAATGAAGTAAGTCAAGAAACACATGTTTATGAGGTACCTGCTGCTTGCTGGAGACTTGAGTGTGCATTAATTTTCTTTAGTTACTACAACAAATCATCATAATTTTAGTTGCTTTTAAAACCCACAAATTTATTATCTCACATTTCTGGCCAAAATTCCTAACTTCCCACTTTCAGCAGGGCTCTGTGCAGTCTGAAGGTTCTGGGGAGGAGTGGCTTCCTTGTCTCTCCACATTCCTTGGCCCCTGCTTCTTTTAAACATCTTTAAAGCCAGCAAGGTAGCATTGTTAAATTAAGGAGGAGGTCATTAGCCTCAGGTAGTCTCCATATTTTGAGTTCCTATGTAGTAACAAACTGTAACCCAACTTAGCAGGTAAGCAAACTGAATCCTAATTTAGGAGAATGCAGGAGCTGAGTCTCAGTTAATCACAGGCTACCAACTTGTCACACCATGGCCAAATAAGGCAGGCACTTGCCTCTGGCCAATCAAGTGATTTTTCTAGTTTGCTTCTGTGAGCAGCCTATAAAAGCCTGAATGTCTTCTAGTCCTGAGTGCTTCCTCATTCACAAACTGGTCTTTGCTCAAATAAACTCTGCTAAGTTTAATAGGCTGATCTATTCAGAAGCATCCTTAAATTTGACCAAGCCTTCTCTGAGTATGAAGTTCCTTCCACGTGGCTTCCAGAATAATCTCCCTTCTCAAGATCCCTTTCTTTTTCTTTCTTTCTTTTTTTTTTTCTAGACAGGGTTTCAAATGTAGCCTGGAGTTGCCATGAACCCATCCCAGGCTAGCTTTGAACTTGTGGTAATCCTCCTGCCTGAGCCTCTCAAATGCTGGAATTAGAGGCATGGGCTACCAAACCTAAGTTCAAAATCCTTAATTTAATCACACCTGGACAAGACCTTTTGTCTTGTAAGATAACAAATGAAGAGTCTCCTGGGTTTAGGGTGGTGACAGCTTTTGGAGGACAATATTTTATATTATTGTTGTGATACAGAAGGTAAGATTTTAGTTCCTGGTTATATAGTGATGCAACCTGTAATCACAGCACTTGGAAGGCTGAGGCAAGACAATTATGGCAAGTTCATTGCTAGCTTATTTCTGTCTCAAGAACAACTTTCTTCTCCTCCTCCTTCTGCCTCTACCTCTTTTCTTTCTTTCTTCCTCTTTTTTCTCTTTTCTTTTCTTTTTTGCTGCTTGATCAATGTTTATTGTCTTTATGAAAAAAAATCTTCATAGAAAATTGCTTTAGCTTTCAGCAGCCCGTTCCTGAGCTCTGAGGAAGCTTGCCTTCTTTTGAGCAACCCGGTTTTACATATTGGGACGATTCCACCTCTTCTTCTTCACTTCTCTCTTGGGCTTCTCCTCATAGACTGGATTCTCTCGGATAGCAGTATGAGCTTTCTTACACATCTCCTCCATCTTTAATCCCAGCAGAAGCAGAAGCAGACAGATCTCTGATTTCCAAGGCCAGCTGGTCTACAAAGTAAGTTCCAGGACAGTCAGGGCTACTCAGAGAAACCCTGTCTCACAAAATAAGTTAAGTCTCTTATAAAGCAGTCATTTGAAAAAAACAAAACAAAAAAAAAAAAACTGTACTGTGACAGAATGGGCGCCTCAGTAGCTTCTGAGGTTCACACACAGCTATCACAATTACTTTAAAAACCTGGTTCCCTTAGCTGCTGACACATTATGCAGAGCTAGTGATCAAGTTTGCACCTTTTTCTTTTTTCTTTCTTTCTCTTCTTGCTCTTCTTCCCCGCCCCTTCTGTGATGTGTGTGTGTGTGTGTGTGTGTGTGTGTGTGTGTGTGAAAGAGGTTTCACTATATAGCCCTGGCTGGCCTCAAACTCAAGTGGGGGGGGGGTGTCACATGGAGATTGTATTATAAAAGGCAAGACAAAAACCTCAGGAGATTAATAAATATATTCAGAGGCTGATAACAGCTGATAACTTTAAAAAGTAAGATCAGGAGGACCAGATATAGGTGGGGGTGGGGTGGGGTAGGGTGTTCCTCTGTGGAGGTGTCTTTGAGCCAAAGCCTGAAAGATTGGAAGATAACGACAGGTACCTTTGGTCCTGTGCCTCTTGTAGTTTAGGCCTGTTGGTTGAAGAAATGACTTTTCCCTAGAGCTCAGCTTCACCCCCACAACCATGAATGAAGCAGACAAGTCCAGTGCACAAAGCGAAGATTGACTTACTACCCACGTCCTCAGGCAGCTGAAATTCTCAAGACTTTTTGAATTCAAGTTGAAACCAAGAAGCAGTAGGACTTACCTAATCCCAGCACTCAGGAGACTGAGGCAGGAGGATTGGTACAAGGCTGAGGTTAGGCTGATCTACAGAGTGAGACTCTACTTCAAAAACCAAAGCAAGCGACAATGAAAAAAGCTAAGGTGCCAGCTGCCAAACCTGATGACCTCAGTTTGACAACCTGAGTTTGATCCCCAGGACTCACACAGTGGAAGGAGAGAACCAACTCCTACAATTTGTCCTCTGACCTCCACATGACATGCTGGCATCCCTCCCCCCACAAATCAATGCAATGATCTAACCTCCTGCCCCTTTAAAAGGAGAGCTGTTTGTTTTGGGATGTGCAGGAGCATCCAGGCTGGAGAGATGGCTCAATGGTTAAGAACACTGGCTTCTCTTGCAGAGGACCTGAGTTCAGTTTTTAGCACTCACACTGCAACACACCATCATCTGTAACTCCAGTTCCAAAGGATCCGATGCGCTCTTCTGGCCTCTGGCTTCTTTGGGCACTTCATTGCATGTGGTGCACAGACATATCACACACACACAATAAATCTAGAAGAAGGAGGAGGAGGAGGAGGAGGAGGAGGAGAAAAGGAAGAAGAGCTAACTTGTCTCTAGGATTTGAAGCAGAACCCAGAAGTGTTTGTGTTTGTGGTCTTTCATTAAACCCCAAAGACCGCAATGATGGAGACCCAACCAGGAACTGTTTAAAGCTTGGCCGCTGGAGTTTAAATTTGGGGAGAATGATTTCCAAACATTCTTCAGAAAGCCCTGCTAAGCTTTCCTCTGTAGAGCTCTGATTGCTTGCTACATTCTAGATGCAGGGAAACTGGGAACTGGGGCCTGGATTCTTCTAGGGAGTGGGTGGGTCATACTGGTCTTTCACATCCTATAGCAATGGAACCTTGGGGCAGCAGAACCCCAGAGTATTCTGCTTTCCCAGGAGAAAGACATTCCTTCCTCCGGGCTGTAACAGGGAGGGGTTTCTGCAGATTAAAGACAAAGATTGGTATCAAGGATGAAGCCAGCCAATTAAATAAAAATAACAAAAAGTTTGCAAAAGTTCTCAACCCCACTAACAAAGTACTTTTCTTCGTTGGTTCTCAGGGAAGGGTTCTTATCCTGGAATGTCTAGAAATTCCACAATGGCATGCTTTATGTCTTGTCTCTCTGAGCTGTCCTTTGTTTTCCCTGAAAATAATCTCTTAATTTTAGTGCTATGGTGTAGTTCAGAGGTAGGGCACTGTATATCATGGGAGAGGCCCTGGCTTTCTTCCTTTGCACTAGAAAGGGGGAAAAAATCTTATTTCAAAACAAATTTATTTGTGTAAAACATTAATTAGATGCATTTTATATATAAATAAGCATATAGAAATTAAATACCTAAGTTACGTGATTGAAAATTTTTACTTGGAATTTTTTTTCTTTTTGGAAAATAGCTTATTAAAGTATGTTTGACATATGGTAAGCTTCAACTGTAAAGTGTACTGTGGGAAAGTTCCCGTGTGTGTATACATCTATGGAATCCCTCCTACACGCAAGATTAGCAAGTGTAGAATTTGGAGGTGAAGGGTGGATCTGTTTTCCCTGAGTTTTGACCTCTTATTAGCTCACAAATTTGTGCTCTGAGTAATGAAACAAGATGAGTCACTTACAAAAAAAAAAAAAAAAGAATCCTGCGAAAGCAGTCAGGAGAGAAAACCACCGTGCTACCCACCCGCTTGGCAGGTGCTCACTAGCTCCTTAACAGCGATCTTGTCACTACACGGTTGTCTCTCTCTTCACTGAACACAGGGCTCAGCGGGAATGCAGAGGGTTGAGGAAGTGCTCGGTGGGAATTCTGGGCCAGCTCGCAGAGGCTGCGCAGTGTGGAAGCATAGAGATTTCTGCCCTTGGCTCCCCAGTAGTTCTGGCTCTTGCTTGAGGTTATTAGGCATGAGGTCTTTCCTATTTCAGCATTCCCTGTGGAGTAGGAGAAAAAGGACTTCTTTTGTCCTGCCAGCCTATCCTCCTAGCATCTAGATTGAAGTCCTATTCTTCACCACGATTCAGCCGAATTTATTGAATTGCTGCTACCAAGGGCCACACTGTTTCAGGCTCAAGGTATGGAGCAGGAGTGGTTCATGCTGCTTCCCAGACTCACTTCTTAGACCCACACGGAAGCTCACAACCTATCATCCGGGACTCCAGTTCCAGGGGATCTGATGCCCTCTTCTGACTGACTTCCTGGGCATCAAGCGCACACACACACACACACAGAGGCAAAACATGCATACACATAAAGTAAATAAGATCTAAAGTAAAACCTAATAACAAAATCAACTATAACAACAAGATGGCAAAGCCCTATGAGTTCACAAGAATAGATTCATCTGCTGACAACATAGATTTAGTCACTCTCCCAGTTCATGTTTATAAAGCAAACTTCAGTTCCATGTGATTCAAAGCCCTCTTCTGGCCTCTGAAGGCACCAGGCCCGCATATGGTGCACAGACCTACATGCAGGCAAAACACCATAAACATCAAACAAAATCATGATGATGTCAATAACAAAAACCAAACCAGGGCTGGGCAGACGGCTCAGCAGTTAAGAGCTTGCTGCTCGATCATGAGGACGGGAATTTGGATCCCAGTTCCTACGCTCAGCAGCTCACAAACTGCCTGTAACTACAGATACCCTCATCTGGCTTCTAAGGGCACCTACATGCATATGCATACATACCCCCAACCCCTGACACACACATGCACAAATAAAAATCAAGATAAATTTAAAAATCAAAGGGAAAAAAACAAACCACGATATCAAACGACCTGGTACCTACCCTGAATACGGAACATTTAAAACAAGTAGTTAAATGCAGTGCAACTTTATGGACTATTTGGAGTGGTCCCAGCCCCGGGCAAGGCAGGCTGGGAAGTAACATGGGACTTTGGAGATGACTGGTCACCTCTAGACTTAAGTCAGATTGCGCAGGGCACAAAAATAGGAAAGAAGGGAATCTCTGAGAGTCTAGAGAGGAGGGAGGAGGCAGCAAGGGCCAGCAGCTTGAATTCCAGCTCTGGCTGGTTCTGTGTCCTGGACAGGGCTGGTACAGAAGGAGTCTCATTCTGACCACTCAGCAAAATGATCAGAGATGACAGCAGGGCACAAGCAGCAGAAATTCCTCTGCTACAACTGAGCAGTCGAAACAAATATGAGTAAGTAAAATGAAATATACTGGGTGCTCTTCTAGAGGACCAGGGTTCGATTCCTAGCACCCACAAATCAGCTCAAAACTGTAAGTCCAGTCTCGGGTATGCAGCGCTGCCTTCAGGCCTCCACGGCCACCAGGCACACAAGTGATGCATTGTTGTGCATGCAGACAAAACACCCACAAACATACTTTAAAGAAACTAAGAAAAGAAAAGGTTTGTCCTTTAGCTAATAGCAGTTATTGTTATAAATACATCATATTATTAATATTAAGATATAAAGAATTGGAAAAATTATCAGGGCATGGTGGTATATGCTATAAGACCAGTATTTGAGAGAATTTTCATAAATTCAGGACAAGATTGGGCTAAATAATGAAGCCTTGTCAAAAGAACTCACACCACTAAGTGATAATAACCTTGGCATGGTGGCACACACCTATAATCTCAGCACTTGGGAGGTAGAGAAAAGACAATCAGGAGTTCAAGACCATCCTTGGCTATACAGGGAATTCAAGGCCAGCCTGGGCTAACTGTTCTAGTTCCTAATGAAATTTTGATTATAAGACTTTGTCTCCCAGGTTTGGAGAGATGGCTCAGCGGTGAAGAGCACTGACTGATCTTCTGAAGGTCAGTTCAATTCCCAGCAACCACATGGTGGCTCAAAACCATCCGTAATGAGATCTGACGCCCTCTTCTGGTGTGTCTAAAGACAGCTACAGTGTACTTATTTATAATAATAAATAAATCTTTGGGCCGGAGCGAGCAAGGCCGACCTGAGTGAGCAGAGGTTCTAAATTCAAATCCCAGCAACCACATGAAGGCTCACAACCATCTGTACAGCTACAGTGTACTCATATACATTAAATAAATAAATAAATATAAATTTTTTTTAAAAAAAATGGCAATCTTCTGTCTCAGCCTCCAAAGTGTTGGGATTTAAAAAAAAAAAAAAAGCCAGGCAGTGGTGGTGCACACCTTTCTTTAATCCCAGCACTTGGGAAGTAGAGGCAAGCGGATTTCTGAGTTCAAGGCCAACCTGGTCTACAGAGTGAGTTCCAGGACAAAACAGAGAAACCCTGTCTCAAAAATCCAAAAAAGAAAAAAAAAAGACTTTTGGCTCCCTAGGCTGTGGGGGGAGAGGGGAGGACCCGTCACTATGTGAATTCCTGCTGGAGGAGCCGAATCAAGGCACTGCTATTGCCAGGCCCACTGGAGCTCAAGGGTAGAGCAGCTTCTTCTGCACAAGGCCTTGGATACCACAGTCTCTGGCACCACCAACTAAAGACGAGGAACTTAATGGAAAGATGAACAAAGGAAAGAAGAGAGATGCATTTTGTTCCTACTAGTAGTTTCAGAAAAAGAACACAGCCAGTACGAATCAGAGGAAAGCACCCTGCTTCACACATAGTCAAAGAGATGCAAATCTATCAGGTTGTCAGGGTCTCAGTGTTGTTCTGTTTGTTTGTTTTGTTTTGTGTTAAGGTTGTGAAATATCTGGCACTAGCAGGATGTGAGAAAAGTAGGCATTCTCAAATGTTCTTGATAGGAGTGAAGAATCTCCGTCTTTTTGGTGAGCAACCATCCAATAACTGTCATTTGAAATACAATTATGTTTTGACTCACTGACAAACCCCACTGCTACGGCACTGGATGAGTATAATTTTGAGGTCTGACAAAGTGCATGCTGTGTGTGAAGATACACAGTCCTTTCAGCATTTCTTTTCTTTTGTTTTCCTTTTTTTTTTTAAAGAAAAGATTTACTTTTCCATTATGCGCATGGGTGTTCTGCTTGCATGTATGTCTGGGTACCATGTGTGTACCAGTTGCCTGTGGAAGTCAGAAAAACAGTATCAAGTTCCCTGGTACTAGAGTTATAGACGGTCGTGAGCAGTCACGTGGGCGATGGGAACCGAACCTGGGTTGTCTAAAGAGCAACCAATGCTCTTGACTGCTTAGGCATCTCTCCAGCCTCCCCTTCTCCTTGTTTCTAAGTGGCATGTCCCTATCCAGTGCTGGCTGCACATGTGAGAATGCCTTGGGCCTGCACTGATCCTCCTGTCTGCCTCTAAAGTGCTGGGATTACAAGGTGTTTGCTACCATGCCCAGATCAATAATTTCTAAAAACCAAAAAGGTTTATGCGTATTTTGCGCATGCATAAAGGGTCAAATAGGAGAGTCAATATATACATTATAATACACCGACCTGTACCATGTGGGTGTTGGGCTGTTAGAAGAAAACAGATTTGCATATGTTAACAAGAGAAGATTGCCAGAGTTCTTTAAAGAAGGACAAGACACAAGAGAAGCAAAGTTCAGAGTGATGTGTATATGATCTCATTCGAGAAATTACAGACACACGAGAGTAGTTCCATAGTTTATAGCTCAGTGTAAATTAAGTGACAGGAGCCCTTGTTCACAAGAGTCCATACAGTAATGACGGCAAAGCACAGAAGCAAGCCTGGGCCTTCAGAGCCGGGCTGCTATGCAACAGCACAGGTCACATGCCCAGGGAGCTAGGCTCTTCTCATACACAGTTGACTCTATTATTTGAGTCTGTATTTGCCAGTTCATCTAACTTGCTAACGCTAATTTGTAATCGCCCCAACAAGATGCAGAGTGTTTGCATGGTCATTGATGGACATGCACAGAGCAGAAAAAAAATGTCCCTGGCTATTATATTACCAGCTAAGGCCAAATGAGGTTACACTGCTTCTCTTTGGGCCCCTGGCTTACTCCATCAATAAGCATCTCTTTCACTAATGTATTATATTTAGTATGACACATGCTTGGCAGGGTGGTTATTTAAAATGGTCCTCAGGATCATGCGGAAGTGCTGTCTATGGTTCCTGAGCTAGAGAAGGCTTCAGTGTATTAGATAAGCTTCCTTCAGGCATGAGTTACCCATGAGGAAGCAACAAAATGCATTCCAGAAGGTAAGACTAAGTAGAAACATACATAGAACAGCTTCCATACCAATCAATTGAAAATACTTGTAACTGTGATCCCAGAACTCAGGAGGCAAAAGCACAAAGCATCTCCAGTCCAAGGCTAGCCTGAGCTACAGAATGAGACCTTGTCTCAAAATTAATTAATTATTGTTTTTCGAGACAGGGTTTCTCTGTGTAGCCCTCGCTGTCCTAGAACTTGCTCTGTAGACCAGACTGGCCTTGAACTCAGTGATCCACCTGCCTCTACCTCCCAAGTGCTAAGATGAAAAGTGTGTACCACCACCACGATTATTTACAAACCTCAGTGAAATATTTTTGTGTGCTGGTACGTGTGCACTGTAGCGCACATGGCCATCAGAGGCAGTTTTTTCCTTTACCATGTGGGTTCCGGGCATCAAATTCAGGTTACCAAGCTTGTAGGCAAACTTTTACCTGATGAACCATCTCACCAGTCATAATTAATTTTATGACCAGAGTTTTTCAAGAACCTAATCCAGGCTAGGTGTGGTGGTACAAACTTTTAGTCCCAGCGCTCAGGAGGCAGAGGTAGGCAGATCTGAGTTCCAAGCCAGTCAAGACCACATAATAAAATGCTGTCTCAAAAACAAACGAACAACAAAAGCCCAGAAACAAAACAAAATAAAACAAACAAAATAAGGAAAAAACATCCAAACCCAAATTTTCTTTAAGAGAAAAATTTGCTGGTTCAGTATTTGAGGCAGGTTTAGAGAACAGAAATGATGCACAAAGAGTTGACCCTGAGGTTCTGGGGGGATGAGCTCAGCCAGCAAAGTTCTTGCTAAGCAAGAATGAGAACCTGAATTGGGATCTCCAGCCACCCATATAAACTTCAGGCCTGCTTCTGTAATCCTGGCACTGGGGGTCAAGTGTGGGGACAGTTAGTTGGCTCCTTGGAGTTGGCTAGTCAGTCAGTTTAGCCAAATTGGTAAACTTCAAGTTCAGTGAGAGACTGTTCAAAAAAAAAAAGGTGGAAGAGCTAGAAAGACGGTTCACTAACTCAGAGGGCTTTCGGCAAAAGCTCGAGGTCTAGGGATTAGATCCCTTAAAAAGATAGACACTCATGGCCATATATACAAGCTGGAGATACTGAGATCAGGACTCTGGGGCTTGCTGGGCAGCTAGCCGACCTCAGACAACACACACACACACACACACACACACACACACACACACACACACACACTTGCTGAGGAAGACATTGACTGTCAACTTCTGGTTTCTACATGCACATGCAGGATATCTCATATGCACACACAGTCAAACACACACACATACACACACACTCACCACACCATCTCTGAGTGTGTGTATATTCTTGTGAGTATATGTATTTGCAGAACTGGACTGGGAGTAAGAAAGAAAAAGTTTTCATCATAAATATTTCTTTATCACCACCACCATCAACATCATCATCTGTAGGCTTAGATATTTCAAAACCTACTTTATTTTGGGTTCTTAAATGCTCCAACCTCCCTTCTAGCCCACTGATCAGAGGTAGGGGAGAAAGGAGATTAATAGGAAAAGGGGTTTTGTGGACCTGTTTCTAAGTAGTTCTTTGGGGCAATTCCACTCTCTGTGGTCAAGATATCAGCAGTACAGTTCAGTAGCAAACACCAAACATGAATCAGTAGTGGCGGCTCAACCCAACAGAAACAGCAAGGTTCCAGCAAATCCACGGGAGTCAGCGGAATCAGCCGGAATCAGCCAGAATACCATGAGAAGTTCTTTGGCATGTTTCTCTCTATCAAGGGAAGACCAGCAAAGACCAGTGAAGAAGTAAAGCGTTGCGAGGTGTAGCAATGCAAGAGCATCCTCTCACTATCTGTGGGGCTCCATTTATATTCTTTCTAAACCTCACATGCCCTCTCAAGTGTCTGTTTTCAGCAAAGCATCATATGCCCTTTCACAAGACAGCTTCCAGAAAAACATCATGTGACACAACTGAGTTGTTGAGAAACCAGAAAGTTCCACTTCAATCATTATTTGTTTTTTGTTGTTGTTGTTTTTTGTTTTTGTTTGGTGTTTGTTTGTTTGTTTGTTTTTTGAGACCGGGTTTCTCTATGAAGCCCTGGCTGTCCTAAAACTCACTCCATAGACCAGGCTGGCTGACCTTGAATTCAGAGACCCACCTGCCTCTGCCTCCCCAGTGCTGTGATAAAAGGTGTGTACCACCACATCCGACTTATTTTTATTTTTTCATTTACACATATGTGTGTATGAGAGATAGAGGGGGAGTGTTAAGTCATGCATGTGAGTGTGTCCACAGAAGCCAGAAGAGGGCGTCTGATTCCCTGGAGCTGAAGGGTCCTCTGGAAATTTAGCCAGTTCTGAGCCATCTCTCTAACCTTGTTTTTCCTTTTATACCTTGATGTGCTATTCGATGTTTATACTCTAAGTGAACCTTATTTTCTGAAAATAAGTGTGAAAGCATGCATTTATCAAATTCGTTCCCTGTCCTGTAATGTTTGGTGTAACATTAGCCTTCCCGTCTCCCCTTTCCTGATCTTTCCAGAAGTGCTACTTCCAGACGGCTCTTCCTAAACCCCCTCTTCCATCGGGTCATTTACCTCTGGAAAGTCTCAACAGTTCCCCATCACCGATTAATCACCTCCAGCTTGCAAAGTTTCATGCAATCAAGTATCCGTCTTAGGACGTCCTATTCTCCATGTATAGGGGCACTCTTCATTCCCACTGTGTTTGTCTCCTTTCTGCTCCACGGCTATGCATGTCTGAGCCCTGCTCATCTCTGCGTCTGCGCATTTGCCTGTTGACCTCCAGGATGGGTCCTCCCATCTATCCCTGCCCGTTGTTTAGTTTCACTGGATCCATTGCATTCTTTACCGGGTCACCCCACACCTGTTAGTACAAACCTGAACCCTTATCCCAACTTTTCTCATTTCTGAATTCTTCGTGAGCTAAGACACCTAATGAGTGTTATTTCAGAATCTCTAATTGCTCGTGTTCACGTATTAAAGGTTAAGTACTTGCTTGCCTGGCGGCACACACCTTTAATTCCAGCACTTGGAAGGCAGAGGCAGAGGCAGGCAGAACTCTGTGAGTTCAAGGCAAGCCTGGTCTATAGAGCAAGTTCCAGGATAGCCAGGGCTACACAGAGAAACCTTGTCTTAACCCCCACCCACCAAAAGTTAACCATTTGCTATTTTAATTACAACTCTAATTACTTCACAAGTATTATCTTATTTGATCTTCTTAATGAGCTTATAAAGTAGGTAGTATTAACCTTATTTTTTAAATGTATTTATTTATTATTTTCATAGTTCATGGGTTTTTTGAGACAGGGTTTCTCTGTGTAGCCCTGGTTATCTTGAAACTTGCTCTATAGACCAGGCTGGCATTGAACTCATAGAGATCTGCCTGTTTCTGTATCCCAAATGCTGGAATTAAAGGCATGTGCCACCACCACCTGACTTCAGTTAATTTTTTTGTATGTATAGGAGTTTTGCTTGCATGGATATCTGTGTGCCTGGTCCCCTCAGGGGTCAGAAGTTGGCATTGGATCCCCTGGAACAAGAGTTAGAGATAGTTATGAGCTACCAAGTGGGTGCTGGGAATTAAATCCAGGTCCTCTTAACTGCTGAGCCATCTATCTGTCCCAACACCATCTCTGCCCCTTCCCCCCTTTAAAGACAAGGTCTCACTATGTACTTCTGGTCTGCTACTCACTACATAGACTAGGCTGACTTTGAACTTTGAGTTCCACCTGCCTCTACCTCCTGGGATTAAAGGTATGCACTACCATGCCCAGCTATATTAATCTCATTTTGGGGTTTTGTTTGTTTGTTTGTTTTTCAAGACAGGGTTTCTCTGTATAGCCCTGGCTGTCCTGGAACTCACTCTGTAGACCAGGCTGGCCTCGAACTCAGAAATCCACCTGCCTCTGCCTAAGTGCTGGAATTAAAGGCATGTGCCACCACTGTCCGTCGTATTAATCCCATTTAAAGAGACGAAACTTGTCTGTCTGTCTGTGTATATGTTTGTATTTACTCATGATGCTAGGATTGAACCCAGAGCCTTGTACATGGTAGGCAGATTTTCTGTCATCTGATCTCAATAGCAGGTCATTCTTCAGTGATAGAACCTAGCAATCAGAAGATAAAGAGACAGATAAATTTGGGATGAGAGGCCTTGCACAAGCTATGTCTTATACCAAACAAGCTTACTGAGAAGTAAAGCATCTTACACACTATTTGCAGCTGAGAAGTGGAACAGAGCCAGCAGAAACTATCAAGTCAGAGGGAAGTTACGCAATGTTCCACAAATGGAACATGGGATATCTCAAGAACATTACAGACAGAGTCCACTGCAGCCTTGGGACTGATAACCATATCCCCATACAGTGGAAAGCCTGTATTCTCAGGATCTGAAGCCACAGCAACCCCAAGGCCCTGACCCCAGGCCATTACTGGTTCTGTCTGGAATAGTCCTCCATAAATCAGAACCTCAGGGAAATCCTGGATTAGCCTAGCCCAAAACAGTCATGGAACTAGACCCCTAGACCCAAGGCAAGGGCAAGTACGGTGAAGTGTCTTGCCCCAGGTCACACAGAGAACTACAACATTCACATAGTGGCTCTAGAATCTGCTTTTAGCCACACATCCTTCTGCCTCTTAATTGCTCAAGTAAATTCATTGTGTGGTGAGTTCTGGAGGGAGGGGGCTAATTCCCCTTTCGAGAACTCCATATCATCCTTAAGAAAACCTTATCAACTGCCTAGACTCTCCTGGCCTCATTTTTATGGCAGGTTGACATGACACTCCTAGCCCTGTCAGTGAACTTGGGACTGAGAAGCTGGGCACTGAGGAGCAGCAGTAGAGTCGATGTCTAGTATGTGTGACACCCAGGGCTGGGTCACCAGTATAAAGGAAAGAAAGAGGGAGACGGAGAAAAGAAGTATGCAGTAGGCATGGTCCTCTTGAACTTGCTGACTGTCCTTCTCTTCTGTTACACCCCACTCTCACAGAGAGGAACAGAGATAAACCCTGGGTTACCTATTCCCTCTGGCTCTTTAAAAACCTAGAGGCTACAGTGAGCTCTATGGCCACAAGAGGGCGGGAGGGACAAAAACTAGATGCACAGGAATGAGCGATGTGGGATGTTTTGTTCGTTTGTTCATTTATCCTACATCGGCTTTCTCTCCTTTGCATCAGGTTCTTCTGGGACGCAGCATGGAAAAGCTCACTTTGAAACATCATACAGGGCTTGAATCCATCCCTACCATGTAGCATGTGGAGGGCAGAGCAGGGGCCGGTTCTCTCCTCCTGCCGTGTGCGTGTGTGTGCACGTGCATGTGTGTCTGTCCATCCGTCTGTTCGTCCTGGGACTAACTCTGGCTATCTGACTGGGTGGCGAGTGCCTTTACCCACTGAGCATCTCACTGCGCCCTACTATGTGACTTTAAAGAAGCTACTGAAACTACTGAGCTATAGCCAGGCCTCTGACCACAACCGTGTTGTTGCTAAACAGCAGTGGCCAACACTGAGCGCTCGGCGCCTGGCAAGCACAGTTCTAGGAAACTGTGTATGCAGATGTGCAACTTTCACGGCTGTATGAGCGGGGCTCCTGGTGTCTTCATTCCACAGATAAACTGGGGCATATGAAGGTAACATAGTTACTAGTGACTTCTAGCTAGTAAGGAACAATCTGTCCAGCTTTAGTGCACTGTCACAAAGATACAAAGAAGTAATATGTAGACAATGCCTGATGGGAGGGCAGTCTACAAAAATTCCAGGCATAAGAAGGCGTTCTGTAAATCCTATGAAGATTAGGTTTGGACAAATTAATCTGAAAATCTAATACATAGTGTAGGTCATGGAGAGATGGCTCAGTGGTTAAGAGCGCTACTCTCCTTGTGTATCCAGCTTCACTTCTCAGCACCCATATGGCAGCTGTAACTCCAGTTCCAGGGGAGGTGACCTTTCTCCTTGGGCACCAGGCTCACACGTGGTGCACAGACTTGTACTCAGGCAAAACATCACGCCCCTAAAAATAAAAACAAAAGAAACAACCTGTTGGTTGGGATACTCTCCTTGTGCACGGGGGTAAAGGTTGTCTTTGTATTATTCAAATGCTGACTGCTGTACTGGCAGAGTTGAGTGCAGGCCGAACTTTGGTATTGTAATTTGTATGAAACATCACCTGCCTCAGTGTTTTGTAAACATTCTTCTCCATCGCCTTCTGGTTGGTCAATAAATAGCTGATCAACCAATTAGCTGGGCAGGGCAGAAGAGAATGGGGTGGAACTTCTGAGTGGGGTAGAAGAGCTCAGAACCTGCCCAGTTTAGGCTTGCAGCTTGTTAATAAATACACCAGGTCCCTGTGTCAGTTATTCAGGAGCTAAAACAAGCAAGAGCAGGAGTAGAAATGCCCTGCAGTTATTTGGGTACAAAGAGGACAGAAAAAACAAAACAAAACAAAACAAAGAATTACAGTAACAACTCCCACTAGTAATAATTCCCACTTGCTGATTTTTTTTCTTTTACAAAATTAAAGAATAAAGATCAGCCAACCTGGTCTACAGAGTGAGTTCCAGGAGAACCAGGGCTACACAGAGAAACCCTGTCTCGAAAAACCAAACAACAACAACAACAGAAAAACAAGAATAAAGTTTGAAACAAGCAAGTCAAGCAAGATTAGCTCCATGTCAGTAGAAACTCAGGCTTCTTCTAGCTCCTTGTTTGAGCTAGTTCACGACTGCCAAGATTTGCAACTCCAGATCTCATAACCATGTTCTGGAAGGCAGAAAGGAGGAGGCAAAGTTAGGAGAGGCTTCTGAGCAGTCTATTCATTCTTTCTTTCTCTTTCTAGACAGGTTTACTATGTAGACCAGGCTACTCATCAGGTAGATCCCTCTGCTCCTGCCTCCCAGTGCTGGGATTCAAAGTGTATCCCCAGGACCAGCAAATCAGCCTGTGACAGTTTTCCAAGTGTTCCCACCCACCTACCCTTGTTACGCCCAACTACAATGGAGTCTAAGAGATAGTGTTTACAAAGCAACACTGTCACTCGCAGTAACGTTTGGAAGCTAAATTATTAAGAAAGCAAGGGTCTGGAGAGATGGCTCAGGACTTAAAAACACTGACTGATCTTGCAGAGGACCAGAAATTGATTCCCAGAACTGGCATGATAGCTGCTTATAACCATCCCTAACTCCGTTTCAGGGGATCTGACGCCCTCTTCTGGTCTTCTCTGGCAGTGCATGTACATGGTGGGCAACATAGACAAAGGCAAACCGCTCATGTGCATAAAATAAAAACAAAAGAAAGCATCAAAGGCAAGTTGATCAGGCAACCAGCAGCCTCCCTTCTCTAGCCCTGGAGATATCTTACTCCATCTCACACTCACATTAAAGAGTCATCATTTGACAGTCTTTATGAGGTCTAGCTTAGGTTTCTTCTGCTTTTCTCTTTTTGTACCACATTCTTCAAGCCCTTGATCCATAGACAGGAAAGCAGCAGGAAATACTCTATCCTACTAGCAGCACCAAACTTGAAAACCATTCTTCCATTCACTTATAACTCTTCACTAGGTACCAAATATTGGCCAGAAACATGAGTTACTTTAAAGATTGCTTTTTTTTTAAAGATTTACCCCATTGTTTACTTATGTGTATGTTCGTGCCTGCAGAGGCCAGAACAGAGAGTAATAGCCATTTGTCAGCAGCCAGATGTGGGTGCTGGGACCTGAACTTGGGCCCACTTAGAGAGTAGCAAGTGCTCTTAACTGTGGAGCCCCTCTCCAGCTCCATTTTTTTTTATTTTGTGTATATGTGTGAGTGCCTGCATGTGCGTATGTACACCTCATGGGTGCTTGGTACCAGTAGAATCCAGAAGAGGTTGATGTCAGGGAGTTCTCCAGTTGATCCCTACCTTTTATGTTGAGAGATGGAAGCTCCCTTGAACTTAGAGAGCACTTATTCAGCTAGGCTAGCTAGTCATCTTGCTTTGGAGAACCCCTGTCTCCACCTTCGGGACTCCAGTATTACAGGTAAGTCAGCATACTACCCAGCATTTATGTGAATACTGACAACCTCAACTCTGGTGCTGAGCCATCACTCCAGTCCCAGGAAATACATACATATGATATATGCTAATCAAATCATATATATATATGTGTGTACACACATATGACTTATATATAAATATAAGTATATATTTATATATATATAAATCATATGTGTGTGTGTGATCTTATGATGTATTCCAGCCTGGCCTCCAACTCTTTATGAAATGTCTGGTCCTCCTGTCTCCACCCTCCTTAGTGCTAGAATTCCAGATTCACATCACCTTGTACTGTTTTTGTGGTGCTCAGGATCAAACCCAAGGTTCTGTTCATGATATACAAGGACTAGACCAACATGGTATACACATATACATGCAGTCAAAACACCTATACATGCCAGGCGGTGGTGGCACAAGCCGTTAATCTCAGCACTCACAGACTCAGGCAGATCTCTATGAGTTCAAACCAGCCTGGTTGAGTTCCAGGACAGCCAAGGCTATACAGAGAAACCCTGTCTCAAAAAAACAAAAAGACAAATAAAACAAAAACAAACGCCAGGCAGTGGTGGCACATGCCTTTAGTCCCAGCACTTGGGAGGCAGAGGCAGGCGGATTTCTGTAGTTCGAGGCCAGCCTGGTCTACCAAGTGAGTTCCAGGACAGTCAAGGCTACACAGAGAAACCCTGTCTTGGAAAAAAACCAGAAAAACAAAAAACCAAAAAACCCCAAAAACAAACAACAAGAAAACAAAACAAAAACCATCTATACATAAAATAAAAGGGGAAAGGAAACAAGAGCAGGTCTCTAAACTCTACAGCCTAAGCCCACCCCAGTCCCACCCCGTGACATCCTCCCCCAGCAAAACCACACCTCCTAAATGTCCCCCAGACAGCACCAGGACTGGGGACCAAGTATTCAAATGACCGAGACTCTGGGAGACACCCATCATTTAAACCACCACATTTTGTTTCCTGGGCTCCATGGTCTTGTGGCCGTATCATATTGCATAGTACAGTTAGTCCAATTTCAAAATTCCCCTAGTCTCTTACAGTTTCAACACCGTTTAAAAATCCAAAGTCTCTATTGGGACTCAGGGCAATCTCTTAATTGTAAACTCCCTGTAAAACAGAAAAAGCAAATTATATACTTCCAATACACAATGGTACAGACTCTACATTATCCTGCTCTAAGGGATGAATGGAGGCATAGTGGGAAAACCCTGGATCGAAGCGAGCCCCAAATCCAGCAAGGCAAACCCACACCAAAACAAATCTTAATTCTAACAAAAGGTCAAGGTTTCCCCTTTCATTTTGTACATATTTTAAATGCATTATTCATTTATTAATGTAGTGTGTGCAATGGGTTCCTGAAATTGAGCTCAAGTCAGCAAGCTTGGCATCAAGTCCTTTTACCTCTGAGCTATCTCACCAGGTCCTACTTTTTAAATGAAGAACTTTGACCACAGAAGTTAGTGACTAATGCACACATTTTGTAATTTATTTACATCTCTGCATTCAAGGCCAGCCTGGGGCATAACAAGGCCCTGGATGGCCAAGGCTATACATTGTGAGAACGCCCATGTAGGCGACAATGGCTTTCTGCTTCGTGGTTGGCATTTTCATGAAAAGGAATCAAAGCTAGGCAGACCTGCAGGCTGCCCCCACTTTGTGAGAAGATTAAGATTCTACAATTCTGATCATTTTCTAGACTTACAGAGCTATGGGTTTTGTTCACTTCCAGCTCAATTAACTGCTCTGGAAATTGAGCAGCTCAGCGACTGGGGATTGTCCCAGGGACATTCTAAACCCAGCTTCTCACTAGTGCCAAGACACTGAAGGCTGTGAAGCCCAGCAGGGAAATGACTTACTGAGTAAAGTAAGAGCTTGCTTCTGCACACAGCTCTGGAATCCCAGCACTCGGAAGGCTGAGGCAGGAGAATTTTGAGCTTGGGCTTTGTAGCTAGACCCTGTCTTGAAAAAATAAAACAAGGGGTAGGGACATAGCCATAGTTTGGTGATAGAGCACTTGCCCAGCACACACAAGGCCTTGAGTTCAATGCTCAATTAAAAAAAAAAAAAGCCTTGAAGCTCTTCAGAAGCTGTGATTTCATTGTTGGCAAATGGCGCAGCATGTTTTCAGTCTGAACTTAGGGTGCCTGAACAGAAGGACATCAGTCCAGCGCCCATGGGTTTGGATGTCAAGGCCAGTTTGATTTGAACACCTGCATGCCTTTGAACAAGTCAGCGCTTCTCTTGAATCACTCCCCTGCAGCTCACATGCGCTGCGCTCAGCTGTCAGTAAGAAAGTACAATCTCATGAGCCAGTAGGGGTCTGGCACATTCTACCTCTCAGAACCTTTTTTAATTAATTCACTAAAGTCTTAATCTAAGTGAACAGCTCAGCAAATCTCTCAACAGGCTTCCACGGTTAGCTGACAGGTGAAAATAAACTCTACAGGTCTCTAAACTCTACAGGTCTCTAAACTCTACAGCCTAAGCCCACCCCAGTCCCACCCCGTGACATCCTCCCCCAGCAAAACCATACCTCCTAAATGTCCCCCAGACAGCACCAGGACTGGGGACCAAGTATTCAAATGACCGAGACTCTGGGAGACACCCATCATTTAAACCACCACATTTTGTTTCCTGGGCTCCATGGTCTTGTGGCCGTATCATATTGCATAGTACAGTTAGTCCAATTTCAAAATTCCCCTAGTCTCTTACAGTTTCAACACCGTTTAAAAATCCAAAGTCTCTATTGGGACTCAGGGCAATCTCTTAATTGTAAACTCCCTGTAAAACAGAAAAAGTTGGTCTTTCCCACACACCCTAGAAACTCTATACACTCAAGGCCGAGACTCAGAAAGAAATCCAGACTTAATTCCTCCAGCAAATCACGTGGCTTGCAAGCCTCCCGGCAAATACTTTCCATTACAAGACAGAATGGAAGCTGAGGCTCTAATCGCTTTTGACATCAATAGCTTGAATAACTTGTAGAAACTCTTTTTCCCTTGATCTTCATCAAGTGAGCTTAACCTTTCCGTATTTAGACAGACTTCACAGGTCCTATACTGACAAGAGGGGAGGTCCAGCTTGCACATTAGACACACTCCTTCCCCCTAAAATGTTTAAGTGAGCCACATTACAAGGTCAAGAGGGCCCACATCTGAAAAAGGAATGCAGTGCGATTGTCACCACACTAGGGCCTCATCAGTGAAATGGCTACTGTGCTAGGGGGTCCCCAGCCTCAAGTTCCTTCTATGTGTAGAGTCTCCAGTATGGAACCTTCACTCGACCAAACCAGTATTTATTATTTTACATACACAAAACATTTGGGAAGACACCAATATAAATAATAGCAGCAAATGTCATTCAATTAATATGTACTATTTTAAAAATGCACTGCAATGAGGAGAACTCCATTTCACAAAAGAATAAAACAAGAACTTTCTAATTTGCAGAGGTCAGGCATATACCATGCCACAGAGTATAAGTATATGGAATCCTAATGCAGTGAACAAGTATGTCAGATTGTTGCTCGAGTACCTAACAGCATCCTGAATTAAGCACACAAATGTCTCCTGACACTGTCAACCAGCAGAATGAGGATATTTTCTGCTACACTAAGACACACCACTTTTTTTTTTCAAGAAAGTAAAATACTCTAAATCTGAATGTAAATTACTTATCAGTAAAAAATTTTAAATCGATCTGGGCTACACCCGGCTGAACTAGTTGTAGAACCTTACACTTGGAAACAAGGGCATGTATGAGAAACCCAAATCCATCACCCACGGTTATTACTTCCCAGGTGACGTTCTGGGGAGTGCAACTCCATTTGGGAAAATTGCCACCACACCAAAATCTTATTCTGGTATCATAGGCGGGCAGACCACTGAGCAGGCCTGCCTAGTCTGAGGGCCTGTCACGATGTAATTTGCATGTAAATTAGTTTGTGCGAGAAAGAGAAAAATCTATATTCTACATATTGTTTTTCTCCAAGTCACCTCATTTTCTGCACTCCTACTGTGGTTCCGTCCACACAGTCTAAGGCCCGGAGAGCATGAAGTGGAAACGATCATAAGAAAAGACTGTCCTGGCAAATCCCAGCGTCCTGCCAAAGCCCAGGCTGCAGATTCCCGCCGCCCTCGCTGCCCCGCGCCGGGGGCCTTACGAGTGCGGGGTCCACCGAGCAGCGCCGGGCGGACACCAGGGCTGCCGCCCCGCCCCACCGGCCTCGGGCAGCGCCCGCACCGCAGGCACGTCAGACGCCCTCTTTTTCCCTGAAAACTTTCTAGACGGTAGGAACTATTTTCTTCCAATGTAACCTTCCACCAAACTGGAGGGAAAAGTTACCCGAGGCTGGAGCGGGTCTGGGGTCTGGGGGGAGAGGGGGCGGGGAGCGGGGTGGGGGGCTGCGAGAGCCGATCTTTGAAAAACAGTGCTCTCTCTATTCTGTGAAGAGCCAGAGTTGGGATTGTTGGGTTAATTATTAAATGTTCGCCTTGATGCTGAACACTTAAGATATGTTAAAGAATATTGATGGAAGGTAGATTCCGCAAGACAAATGGTTGTCTTAAGACTTGCAGGTCTTATATTGTCAAGCCCTGCTTTCAAGTCCTTAGTTTTCACCGATAGGGAAAACCAGGTCTCCAAAGAATGGAATCTTGAGTCCTTAAGACAAATGTCACATCTAACGCTGCCCTTTCAGGCATTGCTAAATTGTCTCCATATTGTGGGTGGGTACACCTGCAGAGATATTTAATGATTAAGAAACTCCATTGGACCCGCGTTTGTCAAAATGCGTGGCAAAATCAGCTTGATAAGGAGTGTTAGGAAAAGAGGAGGAGGGGATAAAAGAAAGATTACATATTTAGGATCAGTGCTTTTTCATGAAACCTGAATGGAGAAATCATGAAAATATGGAGTGAGTGCCGTGTGTATGGAATCAAGATGGAGAATACAATAATAACAATAATAATTTCTTTTGCAGTGCTGACCTTGAACCAAGGTCCTTACACATTCCAGGCAAGTGTCCCATCCTGAACTGTATCCCCCAGCCCTAGAATGTATGTCTGATTGTGAACTGCTGCTTAAAAAAAAAAAAAAAAAAAGTCTGAAAATCACGGCGCTACGCAATGCCCTTAATATTTTTAGGATGCTTAGATTTGAAAGGTTTGAAAAGACATCTAATTTATTTCTCTGCTTAGACGGTGTTTCATTTTAAGAACAGTACAGACTTAATTATCTTGCCTATCGTCTTCCCATCTCAACATTTGCTCTGATTATTTTGTGAATAATTTCTTTCTGTAAAGCTATTATTTCAGTTAGGAAGGCTATAAATTGAAATAGGAAGGCATTTCTGCCAAGCTCCCCACTTTTTTTATAGCTCTTCTTCTATCACATCACTTGGGCAATGGACACATTACAAATAGGTCCAAACCCTGCACCCACACCTCTACCCATGCAGTCTCAGGGAAGCCTGAGCTGCGGTATCATGGGTCTAAATACCCTGTGAATATATCTCAGTAGTTTTATTATTATTATTATTATTATTATTTAGTTTCATTTTATCTTTTTGAGACAAGGTCTCAAGTAGCTCAGGCTAGTCTCAAGTTTGCTAAATAGCGTTGAAGGATGACCATGAACTCCTGATTCTCATGCTTCCACCTTCTGAGTGCTGGGATTACAGGTGCGTGCCACCATGCCTGTGCATGGATGCAGGGATTGAACTCGGAGGTTTCTGCATACTAAGTAAGTACTCTATTAACTACCATCTATCTTTATTCCTACTTTTTAAATGTATTTTATGTGTTTTTCCTACACACACACACACACATCCCTAGTGCCCACAAAGGTTAGAAGAAGGCATTAAATCCCCTTGGAACTATTACAGACAGTTGTTATCTATCACGTGGGTGCTGGGAATTGAACCTCAGTCCTCTAAAAGAACAATTAGGGCTTTTAATCTCTAAGTCATCTCTCCAGCCTTTCTACTCCTATTTTTAAATGTTAATATTTCTCTATTTCATTCCCTTTCGAGGCAGGATAGAAAGACAGGGAAAATTAGAGGAATACGGAAAAGAAAAGGCATCTCCTCTTCCTGGAGCCTAGTTTAAGTTTCTGGCCAACTAAGAATCGAGCACAGCGCAGAATTCGCAGCGAAAGTTTCCTACACAGAGACAATGCTGCTGCTTCTCCTCCTCTTCCTCCTCCTCCTCCTTCCCCCTCCTCTTCTACTTCTTTGAAATATTATTTAATTAATGTAATGAGTACACTGTCACTCTCTTCAGACACACCAGAAGAGGGCATCAGGTCCCATTACAGATGGTTGTGAGCCACCATGTGGTTGCTGGGAATTGAACTCAGGTCCTCTGGAAGAGCAGTCAGTGCTCCTAACCGCTGAGCCTTCTCTCCAGCTCCCAACAATGTTTCTTTTATAGAGAAATATTTCAAATAAAATTAAATAAAATGGGGGCTGACAAGAAGGCTCAGCCACTCAGAGCTGCTTCGCAGAGGGCTGGAGCCCAGCTCCCAGTGCCCTTGTCAGACAGCTCACAGCCGTCTGTAACTCCAGCTGCAGGGGATTGGTACCACCTCCCGGCCTCAGCAGGCACCGAGACAAACAAATACACATAAATAGAAAATAGTTGAAAAAATATTAAAAGGAACATTAAAACAGTAACAAATTATGCCTAAGGGTGAAACATCCATAACCAAATGTGGGCTTTCTCCTCTTCCAGTTTCAGTTTGTAAACCTACAGTTTTCTAGGAATCTAAGTGACTCCTCTAACAGTAACATTAAAGTCTTGACCTCCTGGCACAACTTTTGTGACCTATGGGCTTTTAAAAAAGATTTATTTAAAAATCATTTAAAATTGTGTATAACTGTGTGGGCATGTGCACAGGAGTACCAGTGACCTTGGAGGCCAGACTCGGCCGGGCGGTGGTGGCGCACGCCTTTAATCCTAGCACTTGGGAGGCAGAGGCAGGCGGATTTCTGAGTTCGAGGCCAGCCTGGTCTACAGAGTGAGTTCCAGGACAGCCAGGGCTACACAGAGAAACCCTGTCTCGAAAAACCAAAAAAAAAAAAAAAAAAAAAAGAGAGCAGACTCGCTGGATCCCCTGGAACTAGAGTCATAGGCAGTTGTGAGGCCCCCTGTGTAGGTTCTGTGAATTGGCCCCGATCTTCTAAAAGATCAGTACCTGCTCTTAACTGCTGAGCTGTCTCTCCAGCCCATGCCCTATGGTTTTGATTTATTAGACTGCAGTCCTATTGAACTCACCTCAGGACCACACTATAGACCTCATTATAAAAAAAATAAAAATTAGTTTCTTAGCAAGGTATTGAGAGGCCACTGGAAATTATACATTATTATATATTATATTATATTATATTATATATAATCTGCTGAGACACTTATTAAGTACCATTTGTTCTTGAGAAGCCCACACCATTGTTGGGTGTGTACTAGCCATTCCCTGAGCACCTTAATATCTATTAGTCCCTCTACTCAAATCTATGTTTGAATCTCTTCTTAATAAATCCCATCTCTGGGGTAGTGAGCAATGTACTTTCCATGCAAACCTAGTGACTTGAGTTGGATCCTTTATAGTGTTATCCTCTGACCTCCACATATGCACAATGGCATGCACACACACTCAGAATAAGAATTAAAAAGCTGTGTTTAGTACTGGCATATCCTGAAATTCTTTTCTGTGAGGCCGGCAGTTCTGGCTTCCGCTGAGTAGAGAGGTCTCAGAAATGAGCGTCTGTCTCAGTTTTCTGCACATAGTGTCACGATGCGTCTCTGGCCCCTACTCCACTGTTGGTGACAGGTTCTGAAATCTCACCATCCTGTGTGGAGAACATGGAAGTTTGAGGTGCTTGAATTTGACTCTGTCCCTACTCAGCTAAGGGAACTCAGAGTTGTGCTATGCTGGCCTATGGTTTGGGATTGAAGTCTCTACCTTTACAACCACAGTCACCACCACCCCTGCCCCTTCCCGACTTATACACACTCACTGGGTGACCATTTGGATCAGAAGGTCCATGCACCCCTGTGGGTTGGTAGGCAGCTACATATCCCATTTGTCAATAGAGGGTCAGTGGCCTGCCAATAATGTTAAATGATAATTATAACAACACAATATTCTTAGTTATTTTGGTAGCTAAATTTTGGTCAATACTTTTCTGTGCTCATATTGTACATGCCTTAAGTCAATGTATTTGCCTAATAGCTGCCTTCTGTGGAAGTCGGCCTGGATACGCTGAGGTAATAAACAGTGGGTCAACTTCAGAAGTCTCTGGGTACAGAGACAGATGAGGGTAGGAACTGAATGCTAAGCCCGAGTTTTGCTCCCAAATACCCATTCCTAAAATATGGTTTGGCATCTGTGAGAGTGTTCGGAGACCATGAAGTCTTGTCTTGTTAAGTGGCATTTGAAGCATACCAGGTGTTCTCCATGGGTCTCTGTGAACAGAGTGGATATAATGCTCAGAGTGCTGTACAGATTTGTGCCTTAGCGGGGTGTAGGGGTACTCACCTACAACACCCACACGTTAGGATGCCCAAACAGGAGGATCTCAAGGCCAAGGTCAGCCTGGGCTACATAACAAGACCCTATCTCAAAAAAAAAAGTGCCTTGTAAGTTGAGAGAGAGAAAGCGAACTGGAGAACTGAGATCTGATTGTGCCCCCACTTGTCCAGCACTGTGTTTTGCCACAGGCCAAGGCTGCTACTCAGCTCAGTTGGTTGGGAGTCAACCTGAACAGTGGATCTTGGACCTTGAAATATGGGGTCAAGGGGTAGTCATTGTGCAAAGGGAAAGATGGGAAGGGGACAATTTGAGAACAATTAGAAATGTAATTTGAAAACCTTCTATTTTGCCATTTCCTTTCTGAATGAACGACTATCCTTAGTTGGCTCATGACATCATCAGCCTAGAGAAATGACAAGATGTAAGAGAGAGAGTGCAGGACATTGGTGACATTCACAATAGGGGTTCACAGCAACACAAGAACTTTGTAAGGGAGGTTAGTGGTTTGAAAGACTACCTACCTACATTTCCCCTCTACATCACCACCACCACCATAATCATCATAATCACCATCATCAAACTCTATAACTCACTCGAGTTGTGAGGACTTAACTCAGGTAACCAGCCTGCAGAGCAGAGAAGTTATGGTTTCTTTGTATGATTGCCAGGCCATAAAACCCATTGCTCACTGCTGAAAGAGTATGAAGGGGGAGCAGGAAGGAGGGAGAGCGGTGTTTTCTAGCCTGGGGGTGGGGTGAGGGGTAGGGGGTGGGGTCAAAGCAGGAGAACATAAGAGAAAAAGAGAAACAGAAGAGTGCTATGTAGCCAGGCAAGTGGTGGCGCACGCCTTTAATCCCAGCAGCACTCGGGAGGCAGAGGCAGGTGGATTTCTCAGTTAAGGCCAGCCTGGTCTACAGAGTGAGTTCCAGGACAGCCAGGGCTATACAGAGAAACACTGTCTTGAAAAATCCAAAATCCAAAAACCAAAAAAAAAAGAAGAGTGCTAGTGCTATGTTTAAAACATTGCATCAGAGAGTGTGTGCCAGTGTGTGGTGTGTGTGGTGTGTGTGTTTGTGTGTGTGGTGTGTGCTCACTGTGGAGGCGAAGGTTGATACCTTGTGTTTTCCACAATTACATGTGGAGACAGGATCCTCAGGACAAGCTGGCTAGGCAGACTCAGTGAGCTCTGGGTTCACGAGAGAGAACCTGCTTCAATATATACAAGATGGAAACTGATGAAGACAACAGACATCAAACTCAGAGGCTAATGTGCACAACACGTACATGGAAATTCCCATACATATATCCACACACATCCACACACAGAAAGAATTTTAGAATTTAAGATCTGAACTATTTAGAACAGCTCACCCTGAAGTGAAATCCGGAAAGAATTAGATGGAAAACCTGTCATCCATAAGAAAGATCAAATTTGTCATATCCTATCAAATATTTATTATTATTTAGACTATTTTAGGTACTAATAATAAAAGCTACCACTATGAAACCTACTGTAAGCTAGGTTCTAGACTGGGCACCTTATAGATTATATACCTATTTAAACTTTTAAAATATGTATGGTTTACTGAGTGTGTGGTGTGTATGTATGCGCATATGTTTGTGTGTATATGTGTGTATATATGCATTTGTGTATGTGTGTGTGTGTGTGTGCTTCTGTTACTGTGCTAAACATCAGAACCAAAAGCAAACTGGGAAGAAAAGGCTTATTTTAGATGAGAACTCCAGATAACAGTCAAGTCACTTACAGACATCAGGGCAGGCACTCAGGGCAGGAACCTGGAAGCAAGAACTGAAGCAGACCCCAGGAGGAGTGCTGCTTACTGGCTTGCTCCTTTGTTCTTCTGTGTTCTTCTTTCTTATATAGCCTAGGACCATCTGCCCAGTGGTGGCATTGCCTACAAGAGACTGAACCTTCCCCTATCAATCAATAATCACAACAGTTCCCCACAGACACGGCCACAGTTCAATCTGATCTGGGGAGGTCCCTCAGTTGAGACTCCTTCTCAGGTGGCTCTTGGCTCCATCAGTTCGACAATAGAAACTAATAAGACCAGGTTCTTGAAAATGCAGAGTGGTCTGCAGGAATACTTGGTGACTTAGAATCAAGGCATGGGTCACTGTAGTAGGGCCAGGCTTTCCAGAACAGCTCCCATATTTGCAGGATGTGGAATCTGAGTGGTCTTCTTGAATGCCAAAGATAATCAATTCAATTTGGTGCAGTAGCTGGGCTGCCTGGTCATCTTTTGGGTCCTAGAGGTTCCTCAACGTTCCAGATATTAAACGGCACCCTACTTTAGTGATAGTGCTAATACTGAGAAACCACTTGTTAGCAGAACTGTCTTTAGATTGTTGACTACATTTGCTATGATTATCAAGAAAAGTATCATATCCAAAGAACCTGGGGAAGGGTCTTCCCTCAGGGTCAGCGGACCCACAAACGAGTGTCAAGTCTAAAAGTTCTACAAAATCTTGTATCTGTGCAAATGTACATTTTTCTGGGAAAGAGAGTCTATCCCTTTCATTAAGATGTTTGAGGGGTTCGCAATGTAGAAAAGGGTTTTGTTGTTTTCTTTAAAGACTTTATGCATTTTATGTAGGTGAGTACACTGTCACTGTCCTCAGACACACTAGGAGAGGGGAATGGGATCCCATTACAGATGGTTGTGAGCAACCATGTGGTTGCTGAGAATTGAATTCAGGACCTCTGGAAGAGCAGTCAGTGCTCTTACTGTAGAGCCATCTCTCCAGCCCAGTAGAAAAGTTTTTTTTGTTTTTGTTTTTGTTTTTTTGTTTGTTTTTTGTTTTTGATAGAAATAGGGTCTCTGTATACTGGAAGAGGAGACTCGAGCCTGCTAGAGATTGAGTAGGAAAGAAGTCTGTATTCATACCCGAGTCACAGCATAACCCTGTTATACAAACTCAGCAATGAGAATTACTTCCCGGACAGAAGAAAGTGAAATAATTTCCCTTCTATAAAATCATTTCAAGTCATGCGTTCTAGTGCACTTGCAATACTCAGGACACTGAGGCAGGAGGATGATAATGAGTGATCCTGTTTGTTTTTCTTCTTTTTTTTATTTAATATTTAAAAATCTAGGCTGTATTACCTTTGTGTTTCAGGGAACATGAAAAGCATTCAAAATGGATTCTTCTGTTGTCATGGGCAATGGTTTCCTTTCCTTTTCTACTTTTACTGTATATCCTCAATAAGGAGAGACTGGTGGAGCATTATGGTACAATGCCTGTAATTTTAGCACTTCAGAGGCTAAGACAGAAGGATCACTCCAATTTCTAAACTAGCTTTGTCTTCATAGCTACTTTGGGAGCCAGAACTTCATCATCATATGATCCTCTCAGAGAGAGAGAGAGAGAGAGAGAGAGAGAGAGAGAGAGAAACGGGTAGATAAAGAAAGACAGAAAGAGACACACAGACACACACATACAAAGAGAGAGATACACAAACACATACACAAAGAGAGAGACAGACAGAAACAGACAAGAAACAGAAACATACAAAAGAGGACTGATCTCTGTGTACACTACAAACCTCTGAACCTTGAGTCTGAAGGATTTCATCTCATCTACAATGATTAATTGTCAAATCCTTCAAAAGAATGAGTTGGTAAATTATTTACTTTTCTTGGTTGCTTTCTGGAAATAGTTCATGAGTATAATAAAATGCAAATATTGCTAAATTTAAAAAGAATGTAACCTACAAAGGAGGAAAGATATCATTAAATTTTGCTTAGCAGTTCATTATAATATGAGCAAGTCAGATATCAAGTATCTATAAAATAACCCAATTTATATTTCCTTGAAGTTTTATAGCATTAACTGAACTACTAGATAATCACACCTGGGCAACTCCAGAGCAACAGCAGTTTTGCTCGTGGTATCTCTTAACTAGTATTAAGATGAAGCTACGCAAGGTCATTATCGCCTATGAAGTCCCAGTAATTCACACTGAAATCTTGATGACTGATGTTGTTCTTGTGAATTTTTGCCAAATACATTTTGAGGCTAAAAACTTTTAATTGCTTCTTGCTAAGATCTAATGAGGAATTTCCCTTTTTTTCCAAACCCAGTCTGCAAGTTTCTCTGTCTTTTTTTTTTTTTTTTTTTTTTTTTTTGGTTTTTCAGACAGGGTTTCTCTGTGCAGCCCTGGCTGTCTCTGTCTCTGTAGACCAGGCTGGCCTCAAACTCAGAAATCCACCTGCCTTTGCCTCCCAAGTGCTGGATTAAAGGCGTGCGCCACCACTGCCCAGCCAAGTTTCTCTGTCTTTTTCTCTCCTCCTGAGCCCTTGAATGTAGGGTGGTAGCAAATAATATTTGCAAAGGAAAGCCAGTCACAGCGTCTAAGTTCCTTATTCTATGACACTGCTCAATCTCCACTTGCCTTTTACTTCGGGATGAGCTCCCTGTGAGGTCAGCATCCCTCCTGTCCTCATGGTGTAGTAAGCTGTCAAAGCTGCTCCATTGGGAGCTGCAAAGATGGTGAATTTTTTTTCTCTAATACATTTTCTAAAACAAACTCTCTTTACTTTGCAGCTTCTACTGCCCTGAGGGTATTAGGGAGGGCCAGGTGCCATTTGTTTTTAAATAGAGCTGTCATTGGTTTTCGAGGCAGGGTTTCTCTGTGTAGCCCTGGCTGTCCTGGAACTCACTCTGTAGACCAGGCTGGCCTCGAACTCAGAAATCCGCCTGCCTCTGCCTCCCAAGTGCTGGGATTAAAGGCGTGCGCCACCACCGCCCGGTAGCTGTCATTGGTCCTTAAAGCTATCTTCGCCTGGACTGACTACAATCGGATCCTCCCCACTCCCAATCACACTGCCCACAGCAACCAGTCCACCTCTTGCTGAATCTTAGAGACAAGTGATTGGGTCTGTGTATCAGCGGAAGAACAGCACAGAGGCCACCTCTGCCTTTGAAGACTTGGGAGCATTTGACATTTTTCAAGCAACAAGTGGCCTCAATTTTCAACCTGGAGCAGAAACCACAAGGCAAGAAAGCAAATAAGTGTTTGCATAAGTCTTGCTGTCTAAGGTGAGAAGCTCCACGGGGCTTTTTACCCATTTACCTTTAACTTCCTTTCCTAGAAACCTACATGGAAAGGAGTCAGTGTTTCCGGTTGCCTTTCAGACCCAGGACAGGGGCTGAGGTGCATATTTTACATATCAAAGCAGACCCGGCAGAAACCCACCAGGAAGAGGAAGGCTTGGAGCACAGGTGTCAAGACACAGGGAGTACCCTTAGGACATCCAGGCCACCTGATCAAACCTTAGGAAAGGGACCATGCTACCAGAATTCTGGGAGGTAGAAGATTATGAAAAGGCCATTGAGTATGATTGCAAGGAGGAGGAATTTGTGTTGGTGAGAAAAATATGCTTTTCAATCATCTGACAAAGGTGGCGTTCCTGTCTAGGTTATTTGCACAGCACTGCTGCCCAGGTCAAAGGACTCATCTAGGTTGGGAAGGGGAATCCGGTTCTACTGTCGTATGTGGCAGGTGTCCCTGATGGTATGGAAGCAGATATGCTTCAAGATGCCTGTGCATCATGTGGTCATGCTCAAAATCCAGTTACACAGTTGCCCCAAACTAGAAGACTTGCACCCTGAACAATGGTTGCACACCCCAGTAAGGAATGCTCTGAAGGGGGGCTGGAGAGATGGCTCAGAAGTTAAGAGCACTGGCTGCTCTTCCAGAGGTCCTGAGTTCAATTCCCAGCAACTACACGGTGGCTCACAACCATCTGTAATGGGATTAGATGTCCTCTTCTGGCACGCAGGTGTACATGCAGGCAGAATGCTGTGTACATAATAAATACATCTTGAAAAAAAAAAGGAATGCTCTGAAGGACTTACTGAAAGATAAGAGTTAGAGTTTGTTGGCCAAGGAGTGCCCCCTGTCACAGGTCCAGCAGGTGATCTGTGATTGAGTATGGATTATTTGAACAAGGCAACTCAGGGGAAAGAACATTCAGAAACATCTAACAATGTAAGCGAACCAAAGGGTCCATCAGCCAAGATCGCCTATCCGGAAGGTAGGTCTGCTTTGGTACGTAAAATAATCCCTTGTTCTGGGTCTGTAACCCAACTTTTCTAACATTGAAGTAGTCTCCTCCCCCAGGGGTATCACTACTAGGGTTTGATTTCTTCAATAAGTCAAACTGCATTGCCATGCAGGACCCCTTTTCGATATGCTTCAGAGGCACATGTGACTTGATGTAGATGTCTAAGGACTTGTTCTCTCGCTTTCATTTCCCATCATTATCAAGATGGCTCAAAAGAGACCACAGCTATCAGCCTTCTTCATTCTAGAGACCCATACGCTAAGTGAGGATGCCCAAATGTGCCAGGGCTGTCCACATTAATGCGGACATTTCCCTCTAGTACAGGGACAACATGGACTATAAAGTATTGCAGCGCCTTTGGAGGAGCCTTCTTGAGGTTTAACTACTACATAGAGACTTCTAAGTGGTGGTCTCTCAGCTAGCTACTAACTTACCCTGACTCATCTCTCATGTGCGTCTCAATGCCTGCTTCAGCCCCTTAAGTCTCCTTTTCATCTCCATCTCTCTCGGTCTCTGCCTTCCAGGAAGTTCCACCAGTATTTCCCACCCTAGCTCTGGCCCACAGCTCTTTATCATGCAAAAACCCAGGATCCTTCTCACTCCCCTAGTAGACAGAGAAAGCTTGTCGCAGCTTGTCTCACTTTCAAGGGCTGCAGGGGAAGTGACATTTACATATTCTGCTAATCCAGCTTTGTTGACTCCAAGTGATTATTGAGAACACAAAAGTATTCTTTTCCATAGCCAGAAAGTACAATATTTGTGGCTCACCCAACAGTAAAGTTTTGTTTTCTTTTGTTTCCCCAGCCCGGCCTCAAAACTCACTGTATGCTGAGGGTGATCTTAAACCTCTGGTCATCCTGCCTTCACCTCCTAAGCACTGGGACTGTAAGTATGTGCCGCCATGTCTAGCGCTTGCATAGTCCCTTTTGAAACGCTGTTCTAGCGCCTAAAGTAGTACTTTGCAGCTTACTCTTGTTACCAAATCCCTTTACCCACCAGCTTCCCGTCACTGAAACACTCATCATTTCCGAGTACTGCATTACTCTGCCCCACGCCTGCAGACCCTCCTCTGCCCACCCAGCCCTCAAAGCCGCCTCCAGGCTTAGGAAAGCTCCCATTGCTTACGTTCGGCATGGTGCTCTTCCTTTTTTTTTCTTCTCTTTATGGATGTCATAGCACCGCAACTCACACAATTTTGTTTGCCATCATGAGTCAAAAGTGTCAAAAGTGAAGAGGTGACGTCACCACTGCCACCCTGGCCCACAATCATCTCTCAGCAGGATTAAGGTCGTAATATCCTAATTTGTCTTCCTGCCACTACCTTTTTTCTTACTAGTTACCCAACCCCTTCCACATACGGCCAGAGGATCTTTAAAAGCAAAAGGTCATTTCTCTTAAGGGGTTGAAATCCTCCAGTGGTCTTGCTTTCATCAGGACTAAGCCCTAAACTCTGCTTCTTTCTTTTCAGACTTTTGTCCACGTTACTTTACCAAGGCTTTCTCCACAACTCCACATAAAACAGACATTTCTCCATCATTCCCTGCACCATACTTCCAGCCTTGAATCCTGGCCATTGCCAAAGTACTCACCAAAGAACTGATTTATTTATGGAACACTTGGTAGTTTAGATTTCTAAGAAGCAGATAAACCTCCTGGTCTTAGAAGCCACCAATCTCTACCTGGTCATCTTGAGGTGCCCAATCTCAGAATGTAGTTGTTCTGATAGGAGGGAGCAAAGGTCACTTGGAAACATTCTGAGCCCCGCTGTGGTCCAATCTAATAGGATTAACTTGCAAACATGTGGAAGCTTTTGAGGTAACGTTATCACCAACAAGCACCAACGAGAACAAGTGAGCCCAGCCAATCACCTTTCTGAATCACAAGTGATGAGAAAGTCATCACTTTACACCACTCAATTTTGGGACTATTTGATATTTACTATTAACTGATGGAAGAGTTTTATGATTTGTATATTTGCTGTTTCTTCCCAGGTAGAACATAATTTTCACATGCACAGGGGATTTCTTGTTTGTTTTTCAATAGTTTTATGTTTTAGTTTTTTCTTTTTTCTTTTTTTTTTTTTTTTGTTTTGGTTTTTTTTTCGAGACAGGGTTTCTCTGTGTAGCCCTGGCTGTCCTGGAACTCACTTTGTAGACCAGGTTGGCCTGTAACTCAGAAATCTTCCTGCCTCTGCCTCCCAAGTGCTGGGATTAAAGGCGTGCGCCACCACCGCCTGGCTTTATGTTTCAGTTTTAAAAATTGAATGTATCATTTCTATGGTTTTATTTTTAATTATGTGCATGTGGGAGGGAGTGGTGGGTTGTGTGTTTGAGTATAGATGCCTGTCAGGCCAGAAGAGGGCACTGTGTCTATCCATTGGCGTTGGAGGAAGAGGCAGTTGTAGGCAGAAGGATGGGGTGCTGGGAACTGAACCATGGTCCAGAGGAGTGACAACAGTATCTCCTGAGGCAGCTCTGCAGCCCAGGGACTTTATTACTGCATTCTGAGCACCAAGAACAGCGCCCGGAACATGAAAAGTATGCAATAAATATCGAATGAAAGAATGGCATATCAAATGTCTTCAGTAGGATGTGATTATGGATGTTGTGGTCAACAAAACATGGTTAAGTTTGATGAGCTATCTTTTGCTGGATGAAAGTGACTAGATGGTAGTTTGGAGAATATATACAAAGGAATACGTATGGCTCCAGATCTACCCATTCCTGCACCAAGCAACTTTGTTTAGAATTTGGTTTGGAGCAAGTATCAATGTATGGCTTAAAGATCATTCTCAAAAACCCAGGGAAAATACTGCATTTTATCATCTGAGGATACGATGAAGGACAAAACTTAGCTACCAGCAGTTAGTTTTTGTTTGTATGAAAAGTGGTAGATAATCTTTTTTTTTTTTTTTTTTTGGTTTTTTGAGACAGGGTTTCTCTGTGTAGCCCTGGCTGTCCTGGAACTCACTCTGTAGACCAGGCTGGCCACGAACTCAGAAATCCTCCTGCCTCGCTAGATAATCTTGAATGGACTAATCAATTTACTTGAGCCGATCTAGCAGGGCCCTGAAGTCTGTGGTTTCTGAGATTAGGGATCTCTGCTGAGTCTGTTCACAAGGGTTTCAAAGCAGTTCCCATTGGTAGAATGACCTTCATAATCACTTACATGAGGTTTCTCTCCAGAATCCAGAAGAGCTTGATGATAAAATTGGTTTTAAAAGTAATTCTTTAGCGAGGTGTGATGGTGGTCCCTTTAGTTTCCAGTACCAGGGAAGCAGAGGCTGGTAGATCTCTGAGGACAGCTAGGGATCTGTAGAAAGACCCTGTTTCGAACAAACAAACAAAACCTAACCTCAAAACCAAAAAAGTACTTCATTTATACAAGGCACACTGTCACAAAAAGCTACTTAGACAAGTGTCTCTTAAAGGTAGAGTGTTAGCTTGCTCTTCGTTGCAAAAACAGTTGTTGGCGCCATTGGGACTCACCATCTTGCTTGTGGCATGAAGTTCTTCTCTTGAATTGGTAATAAATCTTGAATGGAAAGTAGGGAGAGTCCAAATTTGTCTGGAAAGTCTAAGAAAGTAAATTGTGAGATATTTTCTTTGGGAGTACCATTTTTCTCATCAAAATTTGGATACTGTTTGTGACGCTAATTATTCTTTTCTCCATGAAAGCTTTTTATTTATTTATTTATTTGCAGGCCCAGACAAACTTGACTAGAAAAGAAGCCCGGACAAGGGTTAGGATGAGCGATGACGTAGCGTACTAGCCAGCCAATTGAAAGAGCACGAGAAGGGGAGGGCGGAAGTGACGAGAGGTATCCCTCCGCGGGGCGAGAGGGTCGGTGGGGGGAGTCGGCGTTTCTCTCCCCCGCGCCAGCTCCCGTACACGGAGCCACATTCCTTGGCCCCCCCACCCCCTCCCTCGGGGCCCCCCGCCCCCCTCGGGAAAAAAAAAATCCACCCCAATCACTCGAACCCGAGGGAGGCTTCCTTTCACCCTCGGGGAGAGGAGCTTTCAACGGTTCCCTCTTCTCTGTCTCCCCCCCGAACCCCCGTCCCCTCCCCTGCTCCCACCCCCTACTCCCGGCGCCGGGTGCAAGGTCCCTTTAAGGCGACTGCACCTTCCTCGGGTCAGACTACCGGCGGCGACGACCACGGGAGGTGAGTGAGCGAGCGAGCCCCGGCGCTCCCCACCCCCTTCTCCCGGGGGTTCCGTTATCTTTTCTCTGGGCCGAGGCGTTCCGAAGCGAGACAATGAGAGGGGGATGGGGCGCGCGCGGGGGTTGGGGGAGGGGCCGAGCGCGCCCCCGCGGCCCCCGAGTGGCGGCGCGGCCCCACGGCAGCGGCGGCCGTGGGGCGCGTTGCGCGCACGTGTGTGTGTGTGTGCGCGCGTGTGCGCGCGCCCCGGCCGACGGTGGCCCAGGCCCCGGGATGCCCCGCCGCCCCCGCCCCCCTGGCGGTGCCGCGCGCGCTCGCGCCCCACGGCCGTGCACCGCCGACGTCCACAGGCACGCCGGGCGCGAGCGTCCCGGAGGAGTGGGCGGCGCGGGCGCGCGTGGCGGTCACCGGGGATGGGGGGGGTGCGGAGGCGCGGGCACGCGGGGCCGCAGCTGCGGAGCGGCGGAGCCCGGGGTGCCCGCCGCCCCCACGCGCGGAGGCGTGTGCGCTGGTTTTGAGCGGGAGGAGGGAAGCGAGTGACTGCCCTGCAGGTCCCCTGTGTTATGTAATCCCGCTCCGTCTGCGAGGACATCCCAAGCCTCTGCAGCTTGTTGAGGAAGTCTCCTCCCTCGGCCCCCAAATTTATGCATGGATGGCGCTGTGATTTACAAAATGGAATGGGGCAGAATCTATTTTCTGGTGATTATGTCCTGCCGCTGTAGGCGCCATGTTTAGCCCAAGGACTATTTTCTTTAGATTTTTAACACCTTCTGAAAAAGAGTAATGTCATCAAGCCACCTGCTTTCCCTCGTTTCTGCCCATGGTCCTGGTTTCCTCTCCTGGGTTGTGGAATTCTTGCAAACTGTCAGTAACTCTGCACGTTTCTCACTTATTTTAAGCCATTAGTAAGAAAGCTGAGAGTCTTTTTGGCCTTTTCGTTCTCTAGGAAGAAATGGAGATTGGATTGTAGTAGTATCTTTTCAACAGTGCAGGGGATAGCCGTTTTCTCCACGTCCGTTCACCTCCTTTTGTAGCACAAAACACCACAAAAATGAGGCTTTAAAAGCAATTTCCCCAGATGAAGGGAAAAGGGAGGAGGAGGGCAGCTGTTGCTACTTGAACAGTGACAAGGCAGTGGTACCCCTTCCTTGTTGTGGAAGTAGGAGATTGGGGAGACGTATTCATCGTAGTCATTCTTAACTTTAGAGTGCATTCAAGTATTTTGGAGGTTATTAAACGTGAAGTTTAAGGACTTTGTACCTAAAAGGTTTTTTTCTGGTGGGTGGGGTGGAGTGGAGGGTTAGTATCTCTACACTGGGCACCTAAGATAATCAGTACATTAAAGAGTATTGCTTCTGTGGGAAGGTGATCAGAATATAATGTTAAAACAATTAGATTGTGCCCTCGATTTCTGTCCCCTTTTCTGTATTGTCAGGGTATGTCAAACGGAAATAAAAATAGAATGGACTTCGAGGCGAACAGGTGGGATTAGGAATTGCCACTCCCATCTTGAATTGGTTATAATCTAGGAAAGCAGTTTACCCATTGTGGGTAGCTGAACCTGGGGTACCCCTCAGAACCTTTCAAGGGCGTTTTGAGACCTTAAGAATTATGAGTAAAGCTTTTTGTGTCTCCCATGACTTTTGCAGTGATGATGCAGGAGTGAAGTCTGGTAAAAGCAAGCCCCTGGTTTCGGTGTGCTTACCTGAGAATGGCCTTGATGGAGCAATGGCAGCCTAGCATGAAACTATTAAGTTTCAGCTTTGGAGTATGTCTTTAGTTTTTAAGAATCTAATACAAATGAGAGGCATGAATAAAGCATTTGTATTATTAAAGTTTTTTCTAATGGAGGAATTTTTAAGTTTTTCATGCATTTTAATTTTTTCCTTATGACATTTTTATATGTGTATATAATGTATTTTTATCATATTAACAGCATATTACTCTCTTGTCACCTTCCCACTCAATGCTGATCCCCTCCCCCAAGTTCCCTTCTACTTTCATATCTTGGCCGTGGGTGTGGGTGACCTAGTGAGTTTAATTAGTGTTGCTTACAGGAACAAGGGCAACTTACCATGAAGAAACTATCTCCTCTTACCCTAGCAGCCTTAGCTGACTGACTATATATCCCTTTCATGCTTACGTGCTGGCATAGTCTTGAACAGGTTTATGCAGGCAGTCCCAGTTGCTATGAGTTCAGGAGTGCGTGCTAGTGTTCCACAACACTCGTAGCTGTTCTTCAGCACTTAACATTCTTTTGCTCCTCTCTGTGATGCTCTCTGAACCCTGGAATGGGCCATAGAGATGTCCCATGTAGACCTGAGCAGTTTCTACAGCATCTTGGTCTTAGCACTTTGGGCAGTGATGAGTCTCTGCATAATGAGATACATGAAGACACCCACTGCAGAAAGATGCTTCTCCTACCAAAGCTGACAGCAGCACTGTGAGCATAAACATACATGTTTACATGGGCGTTTGATGGGCATGTAATGTCCACTAGCAAAATAACAGCTGTAGCTTGCCCACTAGGATCTGTGACCCTCTTAGCTACAAGCTTTTGATGAAACTTAAAGTACTAGATATAAATTCCCTCTTGTGGAGGGAGCCTCAAATTCAGTCAGAAAATGGTTGATTACCCTGTAACTTGCAACACTGTTGTATGGAGATGACACCACTATTGTTTGGATGGGATTGTTGTCCTGAGGAGAGGCATTGTGTAACCCACTTGTGTCATAGAAATGCATTTTTACCTGCAAGGCTAACTGACAAACTAGGTCTGACACTTCAGTGTTTCGTCTTGAAAATGAATGGAGTGAGTTTTGTCAATACTAGGAAAACAGTTGACATTGGTTTCCAGTGATAAAATTAGAATTATAAAAAACTTAACCGTCTGAGTTCTAACATCTTCCCAGGATTTGACAAACTTTAAAAAAAATAATAGCCATAGTTAATAACTGTGACTGTTTAAAAAGTGTAGCTGGGTGTGATAGTGCATGCTGGTAATCCCAGTGAAAGGGAGGCTGAGGCAGGATTGGCTTGAGTTCAAGGTTTTCCTGGTGAGAGAGCCTCAAAAAGGAGGATGGGTGGGAAAGGAGCCACTGGGAGATTACATGGTACATGACATCTTAAAAAAATACTACATGATGAAATGCCATTTAGAAGGTGGGTATAATTTAGTACATCAGTGTTCTCTATATATCAGTGCATAGTGTGGAAAAATACAAGGGTTTCCAAGAGCTGAAGAGATGGCTCAGTAGTTCAGTGTTTGTCCTGAAATCCCAAGGACCGCAGTTCAGATCCTAGCTTAACTTACTTAACAAGCTGGACAACCCCTTCATATCTGTAACCCCAGCTCTGCTGGCCGTGGAGACAGAAGTGTCTGTGGGACTTGGTGGCTTCCAGCCTAGCTGAGAAGATGCTAGCTCCAGGTCGAGGGAGTGATAAAAGACGACCCTGGCATCTTCTGGCCCTGCACACATACAAAGCACGCACATCTGCTCTCATAAACACAAGCAGGTTTTTTTTTAATGCAGAAATAAATATCAAAATACATCAAAATACAGAATCAGTACCAAAATACAAGGTACATCAGTGAGCAAAAAAATTCATAGGGCCTAAGCATTGAAATGAATACCCAGTACCTGCTAGGTAAATCGTGGATGGAAAGATGAATGCCAAAGATAACACCTGTGAACTACATTGTTAAATAAAGCCTGCTCAGTTCATAGAAATGTTACCAATATAATTACTCTGTGACCTACAAAACCATAGTTTGCTAAGATGTTAATAATGGATTAACGAAAGACAGTACATCATATAGTATGTCTTTGGAGGGCCTATAGAATCTACCTAGGATTCATTTCTTTTTTTTTTTTTTAAGATTTATTTATTTATTGTATGTAAGTACACTGTAGCTGTCTTTAGACACCCCAGAAGAGGGCATCAGATCTCATTACAGATGGTTGTGAGCCACCATGTAGTTGATGGGAATTGAACTCAGGACTTTCGGAAGAGCAGTCAGTACTCATAACCTCTGAGCTATCTCCAGACCTAGGATTCATTTCTTAAACATTTCCCTTGCATCCCCATTTCTTATTTTTAGTGACTGAGAAATGTGTATATATAAGTCTCATGATAATTGCTTCTAGGAAAACTTAAAAAATTTCAACCAAAATTGTTACTCCCTCCTCCCCCCTTTTTGTTCTTTTTTGAGACAAGGTCTATGTAGCCCTGGCTAGTCTGTAACTTGATTTGTAGACCAGGCTAGTTTTGAACTCACAGAGATCCATCTACCTGTGCCTCTGGAGTACTAGGATCAAAGGTTTGCGCTACTACACCCAGCCCTACTCCAATTTTTAAAGAAAAGTCCACGCATGTAGAAAAGGTTAAAGAATAGTAGTAGTACCTACCATGGACCTATGTATGACCTAGACAACAATGATTTTTAGTATTTTAACCTGTGCCAAGTATGAAAAGCCGACAGATGCCATTAAAAGGCCAAAATGTCTGCTAAGCCATATTAAAGTTGCATTCCTGACATTTCCACTTATTAGTTCCAATTATTATTTATGTTTTGCTAAGAGTAAGTACTTTATCCTCTAATACAATTATACCATTATATAATAAAAAATCCTGAATGTCTTCCAGTGTGTAGTCTATATTAAAATGGTCCAGTTGTTCCCCAAATGTCTTTTTAAAAGCACGTATTTTACTTGTGCATGTGAGTGTGCCACATGTTTGGGTGTCACCAAGGCCTGAAGTTGGAGCTGGAGTTGGAGGTGGCTGTGAACTGGAGCTATACTTCACACCCAAGGAGCAGATAGAGAGCTTAGCTGCTGAGCCAGCTCCTCAGCCCCAAACTTGTGATTCCCCTGCCTCCACCCTCCAGTTGCTAGGATTAGAGAGAGGCCTTTGCTCTCACTTGGTTCCAAAATGTTTTTATGGCCCTTTGATGAACTGAGACTCAGCAAAGGGTCGTGTGTTTCATTTGCTTCTATATTTTTAGTTTCTTGAACTGTGGTACTGCCTCTGCTACTGCTGTATGTCTGTGACATTGATATTTTCAAAGAGCCTTCTTAGTGTTTTATTGAAGGTACCATACTCTGCATTTCTGCTTATTTTCCTGCAGAATATCCACCTCTAGATTTCTCTCATTTCCTCAGTAGGGGAGGAATGGAGGGAGGTAAGGAGGAAAAAGGGAAAGACAAAGCCAGGGAGTGGATAAGCTTTTTTTAAAAAAACTTTTATTTCTTACAATTTTGAAGTGTGTGTATGTTTTTTGTGTGTTTGTATATGTATATGTTTTGTGTTGTGTGTGTTTGTTTTGTGTGTGTTGCGGGTGGGTATGTACATGTAAATGCAGGTGTCCACGGAGACCAAAGGCATAGGGTTGCTTTGGAGCTGGAGTTAGAAGAAGTTGTAAACTTCCTGATTGGGGTGGGGAAGCAGGGAACTGAACTTGGGTCCTCCACCAGACCAGTGTTTGCCCCTCATGCTGCACTCTCTCCCTGCTATTTTTGTTAGGAATAGTTTTAAAACTTTTTATTACATTTTGTTTTTTGTGTGTAGTATGTATGGAGGTCAGAGGACAACTTCAGGAAATCAGTTCTCTTCTTCCACCATGTGGGTCCTCAGGATGGAACTCAGGTCCCCAGAGAGACATCTTTACTAGTTAGCCATCTCACTGGCTAAGGAATAGTTTTTTGTTTTTGTTTTTAAAGATTTATTGTATCTAAGTACACCGTAGCTGTCTTCAGACACACCAGAAGAGGGAGTCAGATCTCATTATGGATGGTTGTGAGCCACCATGTGGTTGCTGGTATTTGAACTCAGGACCTTTGGAAGAGCAGTCGGTGCTCTTAACCGCTGAGCCATCTCTCCAGCCCCAAGGAGTAGTTTTATTTGATATCTTTGTGATGATCTATCAACCTCTTGATGGTTAAAAAAAAGTTTCCACAGAGTTGTTCTCTAACCTCTGCATGTAAACCACATTCTTCTCGAGTACTCCCACATAAGTGAAAGTTAAAAACAAACAACAACAAACCCCCCCCCCAAGGGCTGGAGATGACTCAGCAGTTTAGAGCACTGGCTGCCCTTCCCAAGGACCTGTGTTGATTTCTAGCACCCACATGGCTCACAGCCCCCTGGAACTCTAGTTCCAGAAGATCTGATGCCCTCTACTGGCCTTCATGGGCAACTAGGCAAAACACTCACACATATAAAATTTAAAAAGAATTTTTTATAAAGGAAAACATTTAACAAAAACCACAAAATATTTTCAAAATAATTATTTTTAATGGCCTTAAAACTACTTTTATCAAGAGGGAGTGTATGTGGGGTAGCATTGGTTTCATTATATTGTTCTTAAATTTTCCTAAGTGTGTATAAATTATGCCAATAGGGAAAATGGTTTAGGTAGCTTATTGAGGGAAGGAAAGGGAATACATACACTTGTGATGCTGTAAGGAAGGTGGGGAAGTAGATCCCCAGAAGCTGAGGGGGGGAGGGAGGCAACTGCTTTGGAGAGAGATCACATCCAAAGATATGATCAGGCCAGAATGCAGCCATGAATAGAAACAAACCTACATTGCTAACAGTGAAGATAAGGTTAGTTTGTAGAAGGAAGCAGCCATGTTTGAAAGTGACTTTGAATTGAGGGGCAGACAAAGTGACCAGTCAGAAAAAGATGACAGAATGAGTTAGAGATAGGATACGTCCAACTCACAAGAACAGCACAGGAGAGAGGTAGGTGTGTGTGTGGGGAGCGAGTGGCAGTTTTATTAGGTCAGTTTTACAGAGACAGGTTACAGAGAGAACAAGCTAGACTCAAATGAAGACAGAAAAAAAAACAGAATGAGAAGGAACCAGTAAATTAGAACATACTGCCAAAGTTAGTATGAGGCCAGACAGAACAATTTAGTCAGAAGCCAGGAGAAGCTGGATTGAATCAGTCATCCAGGAAGATTAGATTGTATAGAAGAAGCTAAAAGCTTCCAGGTCTAGGCCTAGGGATAGTTAAACAGAGGAGAATGCTCTGGGCTCAGCCCGAGCCGTGTGTTCACATAGTTTGGGTACAGCTCTCATCTCATCACTTCATCTGAAGAACCAAAAGTGACATTTACACCTAAGGCCCAGCCAGCCACTGTAGCCTATGTATTATCTACAGGCCAATGAGAGACCTTGTCTGGAAGGAGGTAGATGACATTCCTTTTTTTTTTAAAGATTTATTTATTTACTATATGTAAGTATACTGTAGCTGTCTTCAGACACCCCAGAAGAGGGCATCAGATCTCATTACGGATGGTTGTGAGCCACCATGTGGTTGCTGGGACTTGAACTCAGGACCTTCAGAAAAACAGTCAGTACTTGTAACCGCTGAGCTATCTCTCTAGCCCAGTAGATGACATTCCTAAGGCTGACACCCATTCGTACTCAAACAGAAACATACACAGATATATGTATGCATAACACATGCATTAAACAAAGAATGAGAACAATAATTACTGAAATGTAGTTACTCATCAGAAGGGGGCATTTCAAGGAGATTTTTCAGGAGATTAAGATTTTAGAGTACATATTGTGGGCATAGACTTTTTCTTTGTGATGACATAGCAAAAATAGAGAATAGCTAACTAATAGTAGTGGGGCAGTTTATTTTCAGAAAGAACAGAGAGGCTGCTAGCATCTAGGTTATGGTCTTGAATTTTGCCCCTCACCAATTGTGTTCCTTGGAGAAATGACTGGTTCTAGGTTCAGGGGCAGGAAATGTGTGAGATGATCCTAGAGTACCTTGTCAGACAGCAAGGATTTGTATACTACATGGCTGACTTCCCTCCGAAGGACTGGGGAGTCAGTGGAAGACATTCTCACCAAGATAAGATGTTGAATATAGTAGGAAGAGATGCCCAGGTCAGAACGTTAAATATGTTTGATTTGTGGTATCAATGATAGCTTACTGAGGGAGAACAAGGTTGTAGGTGAATTTGAGAAAGCTAATAAAACAATCCATTTTGGAAGAAAAAAAGCTGTTTCTCATGGCCCAAGCTGTTAGTTTCACTTACTAGGGAGGCTGATGCAGGAGGATCCCATGTTCAAGGATTCCATGAGTAACAGACTGGCTACAAGGCAGCCTGATCAACTTAGATCCTGTTTCAACCATGGTGTCCCCCTACCCATAAAACGTTGGTGTAGGAAGGTTTTAAATGTAAGTGGAATGATAGACAATTTTGTTTGTTGTTTGTTTGTTTTGAGATGCATTAGTTATGAACCACCTGACATGGGTCCTGAAAACTGAACTAGAGTGTTCTGTGAGGGCATTCTGCACTCTCAAACACTGGCCACCTCACCAGCCAGTCCACCTTGGTCCTTTTTAGGGGGCGGGGCATTAGGGCTCTTACCTGAGAAGCTAGGCTTACTTGTCCCAGAGGCCCCAGGGATCCTGTGTCTCTCTCCCCATGCTGGTCCTAACCTAGTTCTCACCCCAGCCCTCAAGATACACTGGAGTGCTGCAAGGAGGCTAGGCCTCCACAGGAACGTCATTCATGCTGACTCCTCCTATAGCTTCTCTTTTTACCCTAGACGATTCGCATGCTAAAGGGAAAGGAATTGGTCACATTCCGAGATACCAGTTTAGGTCAGAATCAAGTACTGTTTTGAAAATCTTGGCTGGAGAGATGGCTCAGCGGTTAAGAGCACTGACTGCTCTTCCAAAGGTCCTGAGTTCAAATCCCAGCAACCACATGGTGGCTCACACCATCTATAATGAGATCTGGAGCCCTCTCCTAGAGTCTGAAGATGGCTACAGTGTACTTACATAATAAATAAATAAATAAATCTTTTAGCCGGGCGGTGGTGGCGCACGCCTTTAATCCCAGCACTTGGGAGGCAGATGCAGGTGGATCTCTGAGTTCGAGGCCAGCCTGGTCTACAGAGTGAGTTCCAGGATAGCCAGGGCTACACAGAGAAACCCTGTCTCGAAAAACCAAAAAAAAAAAAAAACAAACAGAAAATCTTGGCCTCACTGTCTTTCAGATATATTTTGGGATAAGTATAAACTATGCTCTCAGTCAGCAATTACTGGGTTAAACAGCCTTACTGATCAGTTCTGTATACCTTCTACATTAAAAAAAGAAACCCTCCTGATAACTTGAATTTTCTTTACACTTTGAATAAGAGAGGGGAGAAATTCTTTTAAACACCTCACATTCTCATTTTTCAGTTTGTGAGTAAGCCTTTTTTCCGAGAGAAACAACATAATTTAATCAGCTGGAAAAATTATGTTGTTGCAAGATATTTGATGACACTCTAAGCCCCGAGATTGTGTTATTTACTGAAAACATCTGTTTGTAAGTTGTGGCGTGGCTCAGCTCTTAGCACACACCTTTAATGCCTCTGGATGGACCCTTTAATCCCAGACAGTGAAGGTAAAGTTAGTTTGTAGAAGGAAGCAAGCACCATATTTGAAGGTAATGACTAATTGAGTAGCAGACAAAGATGGATCAGGGAAAGATTTGACAGAATAGGATATGCCCTACTCTCATGAGAATAGAGAGGAAAAGGAGGCTGGAGAGATGGCTCAGCAGTTAAGAGAGAGGAAAAGGAAGCTACATGGGTGGCAGAGGAGGGGGGGAGAAGGTGGTTTTACCAGGACAGTTATAGAGAGACAAGATACAGAGAGAACAAGCTAGACACAGGTGAAGACAGAACAAGCCAGAGAATGAGGAGCCAGAAGATTAGAACAGATTGCCCAAGTTAGTATGAGGCCAAGACAGAACCCAGATTCAGTCATCTTGGAGAGGAGTTTGAACCAAAACAACTTTGAGCCAGCCAGCTAGAGTTCAGAAAGAACAAGAAATGGTGCACTTATTCAGCAGTAAGTCTCAGATACTGAAAACATTTTAGACCTAGATAAGATTGTATGGATGCTAGAGGTTTCTAGGACTAGGCCTAAGTTAGCAGGCAGAGGCAGTAAGTCTTGGAGAGGACAATTATACAGGAGAATAAAAGTTACATTTACATTATGTCATTTAAATTCATTATTTCACAAAACTAAAAATCCTTTATCTTGGTTATTTAGAGTGTCTTAAGAGAGGGAGTTCTAGCTCGGCCTAGTGGTACAGCCTGTAATCCTAGGGTTTGGAAGTTGAGACAAGAGGACTGCAAATTTGAGGCCAGCCCTGAGCAAAAAGCAAGACCTTGTCCGATTAGAGGAAAAGATGGGGAAGGGGAGGAAGATTATAAATACTTGATATAAAAGGTTAGCCTTTTGTGATATACTGGTAAAGTATTCACAGGCATAGTATGAAGATCACAATTTGTTTTGAGATAGCTCTGTTTACTCAAAAGAAAGCTATGTCCTGCTTGGTCTACGTTTGGAGAGGTGGTTTTCAGTTAGTCACCACTGAAATAGTATCCTTTAAACATCTGTGGAGGCTTCTACCCAGATTGTACTTGTCATTTTCCTGGGTTCTTGACTGGAAGAAGATTTTATTATATAAAGTTACATAGCAAAGAACAATGGCATAAAGTTGTTTATTTGAATCCCCTCCCTCCCTTTAAATTGGACCCAGGTCAGAGCATGCCAGAGGAAGTCAGAGGACAGCTTGTGGGAGTTCGTTCTCTTCTTCCACCGTGGATGCTGAAGATGGAAGTTAGCTTGTCAGGATTGGTTGCAAGTTGTGTTTACTCACTGAGTGGTCCTGTAGCCCTGTAGTTTTGTTTTTCAATTTCTGGAATCAGTTTCTGGCTACATTGTCTAATATCTATATATGTTAAGCAGAATGAGAGAATTTAAGTAATACTTTAGGTATTTTGTTCTTTGCTTTCCCTTTGTGGTTTTGGTTTGAAAAGACATACATAATTAAAAATGATGATTATAGGCCCCCTAGAGTCAAGTTAAGGGCTTTACCAGTTAAAACGGGTTTCCAAACAGCTCTTGGTTGTCCCTGACTCATTGAGACTTTGTGAGATGTTTTACATTTTCAAAGGAGACAGTGCCATCTATTGGGCCTTGCCCAAAGTACACCTGTCAAGTTTATACGTTGATGTACAGTGTAGTTAGGTTGGCTGTTGCGGTTTTTGCTGTTCCAGGACTAGACTCTGAGGACACCTCTAACCTTTGCAGTGAAGGTTTTATGTGAGCACTAAAGATAACTGTATCCAGATGTTTGGATCCTTCATTGGCTTTTTTTGTACCACCCTTCTCCACCTCAATCCCTTCCAACCCCCAACACTAGGTAGCTGAGAAAGGTTAGAGGGGAAATGGGGGCTGGGTATAGACCTCTTTAGACTACTTCCTGCTGATTAGGGACATCGAGTTCCTTGGGGGCAAGTTCAGTCTTCATTGTCAGAATATCCAATTACTTCTTCCCATCTCTTTGCTCATGACCACTTGACAAACTGCAGCAGCCTCTCTGGGCTCTGGCATTTTTATACCCTCTCAAAAGTCCCCAGAATTTCAAGTATGAACTATCTTCAGTTGGCAGAGTCATGCCTCTGCCAGAGCACGAGACAAAATCAGTCAGCTGTTGCGAACAATCTGAAGCAGCTCCGTATCCCATACCTGGGATTAAAACAAAAACAGTCACATAACAGAACAGAATACTACACAACTGGGTTTTCAAAGAAACCAAAATTCTCAACTACAGTTAACAGTTTCATTTCAAGATAAAGAAACGGACCCCTCTAAGCTCACGATGGAGGGCACAGCAGCAGCTGTTCATGGTAGTGCGGTCTGCAGAATTCCTAGACAGGGAATGCTAAAGTATGACAGATGGCGTTCTTACCTTAGGCGCAAATCTAAAGAAAAATCAGTAATCACAGTCCAAGTTTCTTTCCTGCTGTTGTGATAAAAACATCTGGACATAAAGCGCTTTCCACAGGGGCTAGAGAGTGGCTCAATGGTTAGAGCGCTTGCTGCTCTTGTAGTAGGCTTGGATTTGGTTCCCAGCACTCAGGTGGTGGTTCATATCTCCAGTTCCAGGAAATCTGACTTTCTTCTGACCTCTCTGGGCACCAGATATACATATGGTGCTAATGCAGACAAAAAGTAAATCTCTTAAAAATGTATTTAGGTGGGAAAGGGTTTATTTCAGCCTAAAATTCCAGGTTATAGTGTATCATCGCAGGGTAGTCAGGGCGGGAACTTCAAACAGCTAGTTACATCATTTCCAAAGTCAGGAACAGAAAAGAAATAGATACATACATGCTCACCTGCTTCCTTGTGCTCAGATCAGTTTTTTCTTTTTTAACATATATTTATTTTTATGTGCCTTGATGTTTTGCCTGCATGTATGTCTATTCGAGGGTGCCAGATCCACTGGAACTGGAGTTACGAACAGTCATAAGGTTCCATGTGGGTGCTGGGAATTGAATCTGGGTCTTGGAAGAGCCCTAACTCTTAACTGCTGTCAGCCCAGTTTTTCTCAGCTTGTACGGTTTAGCACCCTCTGTCTAGGAAATGGCGACACCCACAGTGATCTGTGTCACTGTGACATGTAACTCCCATGTCAGTTAATTTAAGACAGTCCAGCAGCTGGAGAGATAGTTCAGTGGTTAAGAACCAGATGTCTGGGGTTCAATTACCAGCACCCATATGGAGGCTCATAACAATCTATAACTCTAGGGGCATCTGATACCTTCTGGCCTCCAAGGGCTCAAGGCACACAAGTGATACACAGACATAGATGTAACCATTTAAATTATCTAATATTTATATCAGTAAAGAGACAGGAGGCATAAACTGAGTTAAAAACCTGCTAGCTCAGTGAGGTAACTTTGTTTTCTGAACTATATACAAAATATCTATTTACAAGCCTGATTCTACAACTAAACTACTAGCTCTTTAGAAGTCTCTTTCTCTCTGTGTCATTGTACCTAACTAGTCCAGTTTACTTTTCTCTTGAGCTCTTCCAAACCCAAGAGGACTCCTTAGCTTCCTTTCCTAGAATACTGTTTTACCAGTGGCCTGCGCTATTTCTCTGTTGTTCCTTCAAGCCTAAGGAGGGAATTCTTACCTCTTACCTGGAGCTCTTTCCCTAAAGGCTCTTCTAAGCCAAGAAAGAGGGACAGGGAAGGGGAGGACAGGCGGGCAGGCAAGAGAGCTCTATCAAAGGTCCAATTGCTTATACAAGAAGTCTCTGGCTCCTCCCTACATCCTTGGCAGGCTGAACTGTGTCACTAGCTTGGTGGGGCAAGCCACTGTAGGGGACAAACCACTTCATGTCATAGTGGGGTAGCTCAAGGCCATCCAGCTGCCTTTGCCTCAGATCATAGAGCAAAGACCACAAGACCTCACTCTCCCAAGCAACTTGCCTTAAAATAAGCAGGAACTTTTCATTCTTTAGTGTTCTTATCTATAAAGTTTTTTTTTTTTAAGATGAACACTCAAACTGCATCACTACAGGACACATGTAACTAACTGCATCTGACATGTAAATGCCTTGTCTATTGACGTCTTTATATTTTGCTAACAATTAGGTTTTCTATGTACAATAATCAAATATCCTGTTATACAGGCAGGCAGAAACACTCATATACATAAAATGAAATTAAAAAATAAAGTAAAAATGTTTCCCAGGACATGTACATAGGCCAAACCAATGTAGGCAGTCCCTCACTGAGACTCTTCTCATGATTCTAGATTGTATTAATGACAAAAACTATGAAGTCAAGGTTTGGCATTAAGGACAGGCATCCAGGGCTACATAGAGAGACCCTGTCTCAGAAAAACCAAAACAAAATGACCATTGAATCAGACAGGAACTTGGGAGGTAGAAATAGTCATATTTCTGTGAGTTCAAGGCCAGCATGGTCTACATAGTGAAACTCTATCTCAAAAACAAAGCAACACCAACAAAACACCCTAAACATCATAATCACTGTTTTAATTTGTGTATATGCTGGAGACCATTGTACATGCTGGCAAGCACTATACATAATACGTTGTTAGAAGTATTATAAAATTAGCTTTTACAGTATTGGGCTTCATTGCGGAATTTTCCAACAAAATTTGTATAAATATGTGAGTGAGAGTGTGAGTGTAGGGAGATTGTGTGTGATAGTTTGTGTGTGTGTGTGTGTGTGTGAGAGAGAGAGAGAATGAGTGTGTGTATGTGTGTGTGAGAGTGTGTGAGAGAGAGAATGAGAATGTGTGTGTGTGAGAGAGAGTGTGTGAGTGAGTGTGTGAGTGAGAGAGAGAGAGAGAGAGAGTGTGTGTGAGTGTGTGTGTGTGTGTGTGTGTGTGTGTGTGGCCAGAAGTTGATGTTAGGGATTTCCCTTGTTGCTTTCCATAGACAAGGTCTTCACTGAACCTGAGCTCCTGTTTGAGCCAGTCTAGGTTGGCTGCTCAGTGAGGTCTCAGAATCATTCATTTCCTCCCTTCTCCAATGCTTTGATTAAAAGTACCTCACCACCTCACTTAGTGTTTTGTTTGTTTGATTTTTGGTTTGGGGCTTTTGTTTTATATGTTGGTTCTGGAGTCTGAGCTCAAGTCCTTCCCATCTTCCTAGCTCCTCCCTGCTGTCCCCTTCAACCATGGCTGCCTTTAATTCCTCACTTGGGAGACTGAAGTATGTAGCTTTCTCTGAGTTCAAGGCCAACTAGGTATACATAATAAGTCTCAAAAAAAGAGAAAAAGTATTGGACTGGCTAAGTAGGTCAGATAGAAGAAGTGCTGCTGCCAAGCCTGACAACTTGAGTTTGATTCCTGAAGCCTATATGGTCAGAGAGGACAACCTGCAGGTTGTCCTCTAGTCGCCTGTGCTATGGCACACACACCTGTCTACTTGTATACAATAAGTAAAGAATGCTAAAAGATGACACAACAGTTCTAGCCCTGTCCTTGCAATGCTATCGCATGTACTTCACCCTGACCCTCTTAGTATTATACGTTCAGCTTTTATAAGCCCAATTCTTAAAGAATTTGCCATGGAAAGGATTGATATTCAAGGATAAAATCATCACTCCGGTCCAGTGATATAGAAAGGTAGCTTGGTTGCAGCTGGATGTGGGGGCTCACACTACTCCAGCAGTCAGCAAGCTGGGGCAGCGTGATTTTGAGTTAGAAACCACAGTAATTGCCAGGCTAGTCCATTTTATAGAGTGAGATCCCTTTTCTAACAAATAAATATTTCATATTTAGTATAAAACTATTTCTCCAATTCTAGGTCAATGTCTTAGTCAGGGTTTCTATTCCTGCACAAACATCATGACCAAGAAGCAAGTTGGGGAGGAAAGGGTTTATTGAGCTTACACTTCCACACAGCTGCTCATCACCAAAGGAAGTCAGGACTGGAACTCAAGCAGGTCAGGAAGCAGGAGCTGATGCAGAGGCCATGGAGGGATGTTACTTACTGGCTTGCTTCCCCTGGCTTGCTCAGTTTGGTCTCTTATAGAACCCAAGACTACCAGCCCAGAGATGGCACCACCCACATGGGGCCCTCCCCCCTTGATCACTAATTGAGAAAATGCCCCACAGCTGGATCTCATGGAGGCACTTCCCCAACTGAAGCTCCTTTCTCTGTGATAACTCCAGCCTGTGTCAAGTTGACACACAAAACCAGCCAGTACAGTCAATATCTTACTAACTTTATTTTTCTTGTAGTATGGCGGACACCGACCTGTTTATGGAATGTGAGGAGGAAGAACTGGAGCCATGGCAGAAAATCAGTGATGTCATTGAGGACTCTGTAGTTGAAGATTACAATTCAGTGGATAAAATTACTTCCGGTAACTAAAGCTCCTTTTTTCTTACGTTGTTTACATTAATTATATTGAATTATGAAGAATATGTGACATAAAGAATTTAAGAATCCAGAGAGAGGGATGGTGGTGGTGTTTAGTTATGTAGTGTTTGCCTAGGCTCTGTCTCCTCTGCTACATAAGCTAGGGATGGTGGGACATACCTGGAATCTACGCAGTGGAGGTGGAGGCAGGAGAATCACAAACACAAGGTCATTTTCATTTATACAACAGGGTTTGAAACTAGCCTGTGATGAATGAGCCCTTGTCTCAGAAAAGAAACCGGAGAGGAGCCATTGCGGCTCACACCTATAATTCTCACTCTTAGGAGGCTGGGGACAGAGTGAATGCCTCAAGCTGGAGGTAGGAATGAGTTCCAGGCCAGCTAGGGGCTGCAGAGTGAGACCCTGCGCTCGCTCTCTGTGTTAGAGTGAGAGCTCCTTGTGTGTGTGTGTGTGTGTGTGTGTGTGTGTGTGTGTGTGAGAGAGAGAGAGAGAGAGAGAGAGAAAAGGGCTGCCTTTTGATGGCGTTGGTGTTCCCTTCTTTTCTATGCTGTAGAATGTGAATATCTGCTGCTTCATAGTTTGTAAAATACTGTTTAATTCACTTAAAACATTGAGAGATTGAATTAACTGATGTTTATCAAATACATACACGAACAACATTGTAAAGCAGTGTGTATCAGAGCTGGTCTGTGTCCCTAGTCAGTGTACTTTTTGTCTTCCTTGAATTTGACTTCCTTTATAAGCTAAGAAAGTATTCTTTTGTGTCTCTCGTAGTAGCTGGTTTATAATTAAGATTTGTTATATTTTATTTTAACAGTGATACAGGGTAAAATTCTATTGCCCTGAATTCACGAAGTAGGGTTTTTTTTCCTAAGTTATACCAGTTTTTGTTTGTTTGTTTGTTTTTGTTTTTTTGTCTTTCCTCGAGACAAGATAGCTTTGATTTAGGTTGAAGAAGGACACAGTATAGGTTTTACAGGTGGCTTATTATGAAGGATTATAAATTCTAGTAGTGGCAGTGTTAAATCTGGGAATCCTAAAGATACACTAGTGCTGTAGAAAGCAAAACATTCAAGTCTGGCTTCAGAGATTAGTGACCTAACTTTATTGAGATTAAAAAAACAAGCAAGCACACACATGGGTATTTTGCCTGCATTTATGTTTGTACCACATGCATACTTGGTGTACACAGTGGCCAAAAGATAGCCCTGCATCCCCAGGGATGAAATTTATATGACAGGAATGAAATTTGTATGACAGGAATGAAATTTGTATGACAGTTGTAGCTGTCATGTGTGTGCTAGGAATTAAACCTGAGTCCTCTGGAAGCCAGTACCCTCTGTTGATCCATCAACAAACATGGAACAAACCACTAATCCATCTCTCAGTCCTGCAGTGACTTAATTAACCAGGAAATGCAAGAAAAAGATTATATGATGATTAGTTTTACTTGTCAAATTGACACAATCTAGATTCACAAGAGACTAGATTAGGTTGGCCTTGGTCGTGTCTGTGGAGGATTATCTTAGTTATATTTCATTGATGTCAGAAGTCTTACCTATTGTGGGTAGCACCATTCCCTAGGAAGAAGATTCTGAACTGTTTTGCAGTGGAGTAAGCTGAGTACTAGCATGCATGCTTTCCTTCATGTTCTTTGTTCTTGACTCAGTAGAATGTGATGAACAACTTCAAGCTCTTGCAGCCTTGAGTTCTCCCACAATGACTGACTATACGCTGAAATTGTGGCCATATAAGCCCATTCTCCCTTAAGTTGAGTTTGTCAGAGCAACAGGAGAAGATACAAAACTGAAGATTGTGTCTAAGTGGTAGTCTGAGGGACAATTAGGAGGAGAAATCATATCAACAGTTGGAGTTTTGAATGAAGTAAGAAACTTTTTTGGCCTTTGAAACACAAAGGAATGAGTGGAAGCAGAATCCTTTAGTGTCGCCTGTCCCTGTCTCCAAGTGACTATGCCTTCCCTTCCCGACAGTTTCTGTGAGCCAGCAGCCAGTCTCAGCTCCAGTGCCCATTGCTGCCCATGCTTCTGTTGCTGGGCACCTCTCTACATCCACTACTGTCAGTAGCAGTGGGGTACAGAACAGCGACAGTACAAAGAAGACTCTTGTCACACTAATTGCCAACAACAATGGTAAGTGGAATTATTGGGAAAGCATTCTGGGATAGAGGCATGAGAGAATAAAAATGACCTCGAAGCTAGCTGTTCCTGGTAGTGCTATGGCTGAGCTAGCTGGAGGTGTCTTTAGGAACTGTTTGCTGTGGAAAGAGCGCAGTGGATGATGCTGTTTCTTCAATCAGTACTGGATTGAGTCAGGTCAGCTTGCTGCTGGTAATTTCTGGAAGATGTGCTCGACATTGCTAACTGTCCTAGAGATCTGGGGCAGTTGGTAGGCTTGTTGGTTTGTTTGCACACATGCGCACGCACACACTCTTATCAAATCAGAGGAGTCCTGTTCATTTGGTTAAGAGTTTTTCCAGGTAGCTTTGTGTTGTGAATTTGCTTTGAGAGATTGATTGGTATTAAGGAGAAAAGTTGTTTCTGCTAGAATGAAATTGTGAAAGATTAGCATTTTCAGGGCATTTTCTTGATCAGAGAAACTAAAGTTTAGTGAGTTTGGTGTTTTAAAACAGGGTCTCATGTAGTCCAGGCTGGCCAGTTACTCGGTCTTTTTTTTTTTTTTAAATATGTGTATAGGTGCTTTGCCTGCATATATTTCTGTGTGCCACTTACATGTCTGATGCCTTCTTGAGGGTGTTGGGGCCCCTGGAACTGGAATTATAGATGGTTGTGAGCTGCCATGTGGGTGCTAGGAATTGAACCTGAGTTCTTTTAAGAACAAAATATGCTCTTTAAACTACTGAGCCATCTGTCCAGCCCTAGCCATGAACTCTTGACCTCTACCTGTGCCACCGATTCTCAACTTCTATTCCATGATCAATAACTTTCTACATACTGCTGATGATTCTTGATAGTTTGCATTTTAGGATTCATAGCAATATATACTTTCATAGACTCATTGTGTTGTTACAAGAACTTTATTTATTTGTTGCTTTTTTTGAGATCCAGTCTTTCTATGTAGCTCTGGGTGGCCTAGAACTTGTTATATAGACCAGGCTGTCCTCAAACCTGCAGAGATCCACCTGCCTTTGCCTCCTGAATGTGAAAAAGGCATCTCCCACCGTGTGCTTAGTTGTTTGTTTGTTTGTTTGTTTTTGTGTGGTGACTTTGTTTCTGCGTGTGTGCATGTGCGTCATTAGGAACTGAATGAACACCATCCCCCTGCACATACACACTGGGAATTGAATATAAGGCCTCACTCACCCTGAGGGAAATGGACACTCTAGCACTGAGCTATATTCTCATCTCCAGCCCTCTTTTACGTGTTTATTTTGAGGTAGAATCTAGCTAAACTGCCAAGACTGGCCCTAAACTTGGCCCCTTCTGTTTTGTCTGTCTAATATTATTCTTATAACAATAAAATTTATTTCTTTTTATTGTTATAAGAATAATAGGTGGAGCTGGGGATGTAGTTCAGTTAGAATATATGTATAGAATGTACAGAGCCCTGGGTTAGGTCCTCAGCACCACATACTGGTGTTGTGGCGAATCCCTGTAATTTCTAGCACTCCACAAGTTGGCAGGGACACCAGAGGTTAAAGGTCATCCTTGGTTACGTGGTGGATCTGAAGCCAGCCTGAGCTTCATGGGACTCTGTCATAGAAAAAGAAGAACCAGGGCTGGAGAAATGACTTATTCATTAAAGTGCTTGCCACACAAGCACAAGGACTTGAGTTCCATTCCCAGGACCCATGTATAAAGTCTAGGGTACCAAGGAGATGGAAAGAGGTGGATCTTTGGGGTTCACTGTCCAGCCTAGCCTTCTCAATCCAACTCCAGGCTAGTGAAAGACCTTGTCTAAAATCAAAGCCGGAATGAGGCAGACAGCACCTGAGGCTAGTCACTGCCCTCCACCAGCATACATGTATACATACATAGGCATGTACAAAATTATGTGCATTGTGGAAAATGCTAGAAGCAGAGCAGGGCGTGGCAGTTCATGCCTGTGATCATAGGACTCAGGGTTGTGAGTTCAAAGCCAGTCTGCTAAATAGTAAGACCTATCTTAAAGAACTTTAGAGTAGGAGAGAGGAATAATAGAGAAAATCTTTTAACTTCCTATCCCGTGGAAATGACTATAATTCTTCATTTATGCAAATAGTTTTTTTCTGCACTTTTGTGTGGTGATGTCTTTTTTTACAAAAATAGAATCATAGAGACCACATTTCCCCTACTTTTATTTATTTTGTAATATGTAGTGAATATTTTACCATTTTAATAGCTACTTATTACTTTGTTTTATTGTTTTAGTTAGGGTCTTACCGTGTAACTCTGGCTAAGAACTCTCTGTAGACTAGACTGGTCTGGAACTCACAGAGGTTTATCTGCCTCTGCCTCCCAGGTACTGGGAATAAGCCTGCTCCCATGCCTGGCTGTTTTGCTTTTTAGATTAATTAGTTTATTTATTTTATGTATATTCGTGTTTTGCTTGCACATTTGTCTGTACACCCTGTGTACCTGGAGCTGTTGTAGATCGGAAGAGGGCAAACAGGAGCTACAGGTGGTTGCAATGGGAACTGAGCCCATATCCTCTACAAGAGCAGCAGATGCTCTTAACCCTAATCCTAACTGTTGAACTAAGTCTCTCTGTAGCCCTCTATTTTGTTTTTGAGGCAGGGTTTCATACAGTTCAGCCTCGAATTTCCTATTTAGCTGAGGCTGGCCTTGGATTTCTGATCTTAGTGCCTCTATCTCTTAAAGATTTATTATATATCTATGAGTACACTGTAGATGTTTACAGACACACCAGAAGAGGGCATTGGATCCCTTTACATGTAGTTGCTGGAATTTGAACTCAGGACCTCTGGAAGAGCAGTAAGTTCTCTTAACCGTTGAGCTATCTCTCCAGCCCGTGCCTCTATCTCTTAAGTGCTAGATTTACAGGTGTATATACATGCACACATTTTTGTTTGTTTTGTTCTTGAGCCTTGGTCTACTGTTTTCAAGGTTGTCTTCAAACTTACTATAGCAACAGGGATGGCCTTGAAATGCTTACCCTCCTGATGTTGGGATCACAGATATGCACTGCAAACCTGGCTTGTGCAGTGCTGAGGTTTGAAACAAAGGCCTCATGCCTGCTGGGCAAGCATTCTGCCAACTATGCTGCATTTCCAGCCTTTTGCAACCCTTTGATAACCATTATTTGATTAACATGTTAACAATAGATTATAAAAAGATACATTGAAATTTCATTTCTACAGAGCTACAGTGAATATTGGATATAAATGAGCATATACTACCTGCACTTAAGGTGGGTTGAGAGTATTGGCTGGGTTTGGAGCCAGCCTGGGCTATAACAAGGCTGTCTCAGAAAACATCTCCTCCAGCAAGGCCACCTATCCCATTCCTTCAACTGTTCCATTAACTGTGGCCCAAGCATTCAAACATAATAGCTTATAAGAGCCTTTCTCACACAAGCTGCCACAGTTGGTATTGTCTATAGAAGAATGTCTCGTGTTATTTTGGATCAAACTTAATGAGAACCTTTCTCAAATAACAAAGTAGTTTAGGGCCAGTGAGAAGGTTCAGTGAGTGAGTAAAGGGCACCTGCCGCTAAGCTCCAGATGCCTCCCACACTCACACACATTTATAATAAGTAAACGTAAAAAAAGAAAAGTTTAAAAGAAGTTAGCAGAGCTGGGCGGTGGTGGCGCACGCCTTTAATCCTAGCACTTGGGAGGCAGAGGCAGGTGGATTTCTGAGTTCGAGGCCAGCCTGGTCTACAGAGTGAGTTCCAGGACCGCCAAGGCTATGCAGAGAAACCCTGTCTCGAAAAACCAAAAAAAAAAAAAAAAAGAAGTTAGCAGCAGGCAGTGGTGGCGCCTGCCTTTAATCCCAGCACTTGGGAGGCAGAGTCAGGCGGATTTCTGAGTTCGAGGCCAGCCTGGTCTACAGAGTGAGTTCCAGGACAGCCAGAGGCTATCAGAGAGAAACCCTGTCTCGAGAAAACAAAAACAAAAAAAGGGGAGGGGGGAGGATTAGCTAACAAATTACCTTTTACAAAAAGATTTTACTTAAAATATGGAAAGTCTTACCTTTTTTGGCTTTGCTGATTGGGAAGAAGTGTGTGGTAACTTAACTCATTAGTGTGAAGATAGGAACTGGTGCCTTTCAGCCTTAGGTAAGGCATGGGTGGGTTAGTGAACTGCCCTGACCCACTTGTATTCTGTTAGTTGTAGAGTTGGGTAAAGCTTAAGTTGTAGTGAGTTTGGTGACATTAAGCCCAAGGTGATTAGTAGCAGTTAAATAATTTTGATATCTGAGACACTATTTCTTAACTGAAATAATGTTTCTTCTGAATACAAATTTAGCAATGTTTCTAACATCCCTTTCTTGTTCTGTTTTCCTTTATTTTGTCTGCTTTTTACCCTTTAGCTGGTAATACTTTGGTCCAGCAAGGTGGACAGCCACTCATCCTGACCCAAAATCCAGCACCAGGTCTGGGAACAATGGTTACTCAACCAGTATTGAGACCTGTCCAGGTCATGCAGAATGCCAATCATGTGACTAGCTCCCCCGTGGCCTCACAACCTATCTTCATCACTACCCAGGTGAGTGGGACTTTGAATTCTAGGCCTGGTAGGGGAGATAGACTGTGAGCCTCCAGAGGCTCTGCCTTGGGCAGGATCTTCATCAGTTAGAGTTCTGTCTGTTGAACTGAGTTTCTCTATACTGGTTCACAGGATTCTGCCTGTGGAATGCCCAGCATAGCATCATGGCTACATGATATTTTTATACATCTGAGAGGTCTGTTGAGTTGATTAAAGTCTGAACAGGAATCATCCTTGGGAAACTTAGAAAGGCTTTACTCAGAGCTGGAGAGATGGCTTACCATCAAGAGCATTTGTTATTCTAGCAGAAGACCCAGGTTCAATTCCCAGCACCTACATGACAGCTCATAACTGTGTCTGTAACTTCACTTTCAGAAGGCCTGATGCCTTCTGACCTCCAGGCATCCCTGCGGTGCACGTACATATGTGCAGGAAAAACACTCATATACCTCAAATAAGTCTTAAGAAAAAAATTGAAGCCTTCACATTTCACATTTGCCTTTTCTTTTCTTTCTTTTTTTTTGGCTTTTCAAAACAGAGTTTCTCTGTGTAGCCCTGGCTGTCCTGGAACTCACTCTGTAGACCAGGCTGGCCTCGAACTCAGAAATCCTCCTGCCTCTGCCTCCCAAGTACTGGGATTAAAGGCGTGTGCCACCACCGCCTGGCTTAAAAGTGTCTGTTTTTTGGGGTTTTTTTTTTTTTGTTTGGTTGGTTGGTTTTTTTTTTTTTTTTTTTGGTTTTTCGAGACAGGGTTTCTCTGTGTAGCTCTGGCTGTCCTGGAACTCGCTCTATAGACCAGGCTGGCCTCGAACTCAGAAATCCGCCTGCCTCTGCCTCCCAAGTGCTAGGGATTAAAGGCGTGCGCGACCACTGCCCGGCTCACATTTGCCTTGTAAGGGATACCTTTTGTCTGGGCTGCTTCTGTCCCCTAGGGTGAATTCATTGACTTTTGAATACATGTATAAAATAAGTGGTCTTTGAAGAAGAAGAAAGAAGGCTTGCCATACAGTGTACTCATTGGAAGTTGAAAGCCCAAATCTGAGTGGAATTTAAAGGCACATGCTTCTCTCTGCCTTAGTATTTATCAGAGGTTTGTAGCCTTTGAAATGGACTTTGAGAGCAACATATAAAAAAAGGATTGTTTATATGTTGGAACACTAGGTTAAATACATTAGTGATTTTTTTTTTCCCTTCAAAGCCCAGTGTGTGAATGCATAGATTTGTTGTTTTTGGTTACTTAATAGTTTGCTAAACATTGTGGGTGTGGTGGTACATACTTGTAACCCCAGCTCTTAAGAGAATGAAGCAGAAAATTGTCATAAATTCAAGGCTTGCCTAAGCTCCATAGAAAGTTTAAGGCCAACATGGGCTATATAAACCCTGTCTCAAAAAACAGAACAAAACAAAAAGCCCAAAGATGTTTGTCAACAGAATTAGGAGTTTGGTGGCAGCGTAGGCTACATAGCAAGACCTGTCTCAAACAAACAAAACAAAACAAAAAAAACACCCCACAAAAACCTAGCATGTCAGAATTTCTTAAAATTCTCCATTTCGATCATTTGAAAGCTGTAAATGTAGAGAGAGCCGCTAGTTAAGACTGGAGCTGTCAGTCATATTGTAGTCAGAGTCTGGCTAGTTGAACTCTGTGTTAAAGGTCATTTTTCTTTTTAATACAGGGATTTCCTGTAAGGAATGTTCGGCCTGTACAAAATGCAATGAATCAGGTTGGGATTGTGCTGAACGTACAGCAAGGCCAAACGGTTAGACCAATTACGTTGGTCCCAGGTAAGGAAATACTTATAACCTGGCATCCAGGTACTTATTTTTATAGTTTCAGAATATTCTAGGTCATTTGGAAGCATGCATTTAAACAAAAATTTTAAAATACCATGTTAACAATTTATGCCCAGTTTTAAAAAGTCTTTCTAACCTTTGGCTAGGTGGTAATTTTATTTTTATATTTAACTTTTCACTACCCTTCATGAGGTAAAATAAGTCTTATTTAGTCATTATCAGTATCTGCTGATGGAATCAGCTATTGTTTGTTATCCTGAAAGAATATTGTTAATGCAATCTCACAAACCTAATACTCCATATACATATACTCATATATGTGGTAGGATTATAAATTGAACTTTAAAGTATAGGTTTTGGATATGCCACCAGGTATGGTGGCACACTCCTGGAATCCAACATTCAGGAGGTTGAAGCAGGAGGATTACTATGAATTCAAGGCCAAGTCCTGTCTCAAATAAACTAAGGCAGAGGTTTGGGGAACTTTAGATATAACTGAAGTAAATGGTATGTGCTTTGAGGATAATGCTACCAATGACCATATGATAGAATATCAAAGAATCTTGGGGCTGGGGCTGGTGTAGCTAGGAATAGAGTGCATTCTTAGCATTGCTTAGAGCCTTGGGATCAACTTCCAGTACCATAGGAAGATTCTTATAATTTCTCCCCAAGTCACATTTCTTATATATTAGGTTTACTACAATTTGGCTCATAAAGAGAATAACTTTATTTAATTGTGTAAACGGTCCTCAGGACCAGTAGGTGTCTCGGGGCTAAAGGGACTTGCCTCCAAGCCTGACAACCTGTGTTCACTCCTTAGAAGACACATGGTGCACTCTGACCTCCACTTGTACACTGTGGTATGCATGCCACCTCCCCCCACTCCCCCCACACATATACACACATACTCAAATAAGTACAAGGGCAGTCAGGGGCCTCTGTAGGTGACTTTCTAAAGCATTTTTTTTTGTTTGTTTGTATTTTGTTTCTTTTGTTGTTTCAGAGCCTTCAGGGCTTTTTAGGGCATACATATGATCAGATTTTTCTATAACATTCTGGTGTTCCCTAAATATTTCTCACTGGAATTGTATACAGTTGTTCTAGAAAAAGGTTAACCTTTGGGACATTCTAGTAGAGTAGATTGCCTGTCTTATTTGAGTGTATAGAAGAAAATGGAAAATTCTTTTAGAATTCTGAGAAAAGACTTGAAGTGAAGGACCAAGTCTGCCCTTTGGCCTGTATATACCCATTCTCTTCCCACTTCTAATATGGAGGCCAAGCTACTGTAAAAAAGATAGTGTGGAAGGTATCTGAAAGGAGTTGGTGAGAATTTCTTCTAATTACTGCTTTATGAAACTTTGGATAATTCCTTTTGTTCAGTGGACAGCTACAGCTTTCTTAGATGTTAAAATGGATACTACTCTTAGTAACCTCTGGTGGTCAGTCAGTTTAGGGAATAACTTTTTCCTGTTCTTGTATTTCTAGGAAAGGCAAGAAAATATTTTATAGGTGAGCTCACTGATGAAGGTTTGGGACTTTTTTTGTCTCTCTTTTAAAAGCCCCAGGTACACAGTTTGTTAAGCCGACAGTTGGCGTCCCACAAGTGTTCTCTCAGATGACCCCCGTGAGGCCAGGGTCCGCAATGCCTGTGAGGCCCACCACCAACACCTTTACCACCGTCATCCCAGCTACTCTCACCATCCGAAGCACTGTCCCACAGTCACAGTCACAGCAGACCAAGTCCACCCCCAGTACCTCCACTACTCCCACTGCCACACAGCCAACCTCACTGGGGCAGCTAGCTGGTCAGCCTCCAGGCCAGTCCAACCAGACCTCGAATCCCAAACTAGGTGAGATGTGGATGAGGAGATGGCAGAACAGCATGGGGTAGTGGGTGGGAAACAGATGATTTTCACTTGGTCAATGTAGCTCCCTCCTTCCCCTCTCCACCTGCAGTGAGCATTGCCAGCTTTGTCACTGTGAAGCGACCTGGGGTTACAGGTGAAAATAGCAACGAAGTGGCCAAATTGGTGAATACTCTTAACACTATCCCTTCCCTGGGCCAGAGTCCTGGGCCAGTGGTGGTGTCCAACAACAGTTCTGCTCAAAGAACCAGTGGACCTGAATCTTCAATGAAAGGTAATGTGAGAGACTGAAACACCAGTCAGTCATGTAGAAAACACTGATAAATCATTTATTGAATTGAAAATATTGTGAAATGGAGAAATAAAATAGGATGCAGGTGCTCTGATTTGTTTTTACGGAAATGGTAATATAGTAAAAGATTGAAAATGTAGCTGTAGCACCTTTGGGGATCAATTAGAGACAAGGATAGGTTGATAAAAGATATCTGTGGAGCAGTGGATTTTCTGGGGTGAATTTTTTTTAAGATGTATTTATTTTATGCATGTGTGTGTGTGTTGTCTTCATGTCCATCTGCGTATCAGAAGAGGACATTGGATCTCATAGCACTACAGTTACAGACAGTTGTGAGTTGCCACATGGGTGCTGGGAATTAAACTGAGGACCTCTGGAAGAACAGCCAGTGCTCTTAACCACTAAGCCATCTCTGGCCTCTGTGGGAGCAGTTTTTTAAAGTTGAGATGTGCTAGAGAGGTTTTCAGGAAGATAGAGAATATGAATATGAGGATTTTTAATTGTCCAGAGCAGGCACTGGTAACTTTCTGTGAATATTCTAGGCTTTGTGCAGAACGTGTTCTCTGTTCTGAGTAGGCACGTGCACTGGTGCGGTTGCACACAGGCCGTTGCCTGCCGCTGTGACAGCTGGAGAGAGCTGGGCGCTGTTGTTTATGGGCTCTGATTTAGAATTTTATATACTTTAAATGTGCCTCAGATTTTTTTTTTGCTTCATTTCAACTATTTAAAAAATGTCGAATCTTTTTCAATACATTGAAAAACCTAGATAGTCACAAAAAATTGAAACTCTTACTTTCTGTGCAATGTGAAAATTAATTCAAAGCCTGATGTAGTGGTGAATGACTTTAATCCCAGTGCTTGGGATGCAGAGACAGAGTATCTCTGTGAGTTTGAGGCCAACCTGATCTATATAGTGAGTTGTAGGCCTGCCAGGGCAACATAGAGAGGACTTGTCTCAACAATAACAAAATAAAAATCTGTAGGTGAATCAAAACCCAAGCAAACGCAGAAGCTGTAAAACTCAGAGGTGAGCTTGACATGAAGTTGGCATGTAGTAGTGCACATCTGTGGTAGTGCACGTCTGTAATCTCAGCACTCAAAGGAGCCTGAGAAAAAGAAAGGACTTGCGAGTGTGAGCCCAGCTTGGTTACACAGTGAGAATCTATCTCAAGAATCCAAAACAAAACAAACCAGCCAACTCAGGATGGAGGATGAGGAGAGATAGCTTAGTCAATAATGTGCTTGCTGTCTTAAGCATGAATTCCTGACCCAGATCCCCAGTGCCAAGTAAAAGCCAGCATGGTGGCACATGCTTGAGACCTGAGCACCAAGGATCATAGAGCACTGGCCTCTCAGTCTAGTGAAAATGGTACGGTGACTATCAGTTTAGTTAAAGACCCTGTCTCAGAAATAATTTGGAACATGATAGAGGAAGGGGCCTGAAGTTATTAATCTCTGGCCTCCACAGGTAAAATATCCACACATGTATAATACACACATGTATATACCATGTACAAACAGAAAAAAAAGTTGACACAGTTCCACATGCCTGTAAATAGACCCAGCTACTTGTGAGACACCCCCCCCACCCAAAAAAAAAAAAAAAAAAAGATGCTCTGGGACTGGAGAGATGCCTCAGTGGTTAAGAGCATTGGCTGCTCTTTCAAAGGTCCTGAGTTCAAATCTCAGCACCCACATGGTGGCTCCCAACCATTCATAATAAGATCTGATGCCCTCTTCTGGAGTGTCTGGAGACAGCTACAGTGTACTTACATATGATAAATAAATCTTTAAAAAATTTATTAAAAAAAAAAGGATTGCTGTGTACTCAGTACTAGATCAAGGATCTAGGCAGTGCTGAGAATCTGTCTTAAAAATAAATAACCAATATGATAACTTAGACGTGTAATCTAGCAGTCAGGAGGCCAATGCATGAAGATTACCATACACATGTAAGGTCCTGCCATAAAACAACTTACCAGAACCAAAATTTCTAGGAAGAAAGCTTTACAATATTAGATTTGACAACAATTTCTTGGATGCCCAAAGCACAACAAGGAGAAAAATTGCTAAATTTGAAATTTTAAGCTTACATGCATCAGAAAACACTTAACAGTACAATGAAAAAGTAACCTATAGAATGGGGAGGGGTGATGGATATAATGTGCTAAGAAATTACTGCTAACATATAAATAATCTCTACAGTGTGCAGCACTAACAACCCACCAGCATTACCACCGTTGAAGGTGAGGCAAAGCAGGTTGATGGCTCAACAGGTAAAAGTGCCTGCCACCAGACTGACCACTTGAGTTCTGTCCCTGGAACCTACATGATGGAGTGAGCCACTGGCCTCTAAACACCTGCTGTGGCATGTGTATAAACACACAAAATGTTGGGTTTTTATTGTTCTTGTGCTTGTTTTAGTGACCTGTGCTTTTAATTCCAGCGCTTGTGAGGCAGAGGCAAGCAAATCTCTGAATTTGAGGCTAGCCTGGTCTACATGCATAGTATGTTTCAGAACAGCCAGGGCTACATAACCCTTATCTCAAAAAGCAAAAAACCAAACAACAATAATAATTTTTTAAAATGAGGCAAAGAGGGCTTATGGAGAAGTAACTGATAGAATCCCTCCCCAGTGTGTGATCCCTGGGTCCCATCCCCAGCAGGTGGCAGGGGTGGGAGAGACAGTCATGAAATATCTGATAAGCATCAGATGGCCAGCAACACCAGTCTCCTTAGGGAAACACAAAAACAATGGTGAAATACCATCACTACCCATAGAATAGTTAGAAAACAAGCAAACAGCCCAACTAAAGTAGCCAAATCAACTCAGACAAATATTGTATGTTTTCTCGTGAATCCTAGTTTCTCTCTTTATAAGTGTGTATTTATGTATGAATAAGTGTAGACAGAGGCCAGGAAACCACAAAGGTGCAAATGGTGGAGGAAGAGAGGTGAGTGGAGATCAGGGAGGCAAAGAGAGATTAATAGACCCGTGTGATAGGAAGTGGAGGGGGAGTCCTGGGGTTGCAAGCAGAAACAGCGGTAGGTAAAGGGAAGGAGCAGGTATGGGTAGAGAATCAACCAAGACTGGGTGTGCATGAAAATGCCATAAGGAACTTGCTTTGTTTGTTAACTGAAAAAGAAGATGGTGTGTAACTAGGAAAAAGATCTCTTTAGAGAGGATCTAAGATTATGAGAAAGAAGTGCCTTGATCTAGCCAAATGACTGCACTCTTTCTTCCTGAAATATGTGGGTTGAAGGTGAATAATTCAGAATAGAATAAAAGGAAGTGTCAGAATATAGTAAAAGGAAGCTGTAATTGTTTTTTGTAGTTGTTTTGCTTTTTTTAGTTTTTATTTGTTGTATATGGATGTTTTTTCTTCATATGTGTCTCTGTATCATGTGCATGCCTGGTGCCCATACAAGCCAGAAAAGGGTGTCAGGTCTCCTGAAACTAGGGTTAAAGATGGTTTTTGTAGCACCATGTGTTCTTAATAACTGAGTCATCTATCCAGCCTCTGTAGTTGTTTTAGAAAGTAACAAAATGGGCCAGTAGGATAAGATGGCTCAGCATGCAAAGCCACTTACTGCCAAGCCTGACCCCCACACTGAGGGACAGAATTGACTCCCATATATTCTCTGACCACACACACGAAATAGATTTAACTGACATTCAGGTGAGGGTATAGAGGAAGTGGAACTCTGTGTACTATTGGCAGGGACATAACACTGTTCAGATACTGTGAGAAATAGTATGATGCTTCTCCAAAACATTTTTAAGTTTTCATATGCTTTAGAAGCTTGGCTTTTGAGCAAAGGTTGAAAAGAATTGACAGCAGAGACTAGAACAGAAACCTGTAACCTGTGCTCACAGCAGGGTCAGTCACAGTAAGCAAAAGGTGAGAACAGTCTAAGTCACAGTCCAGTTGTGAATGGATAAGCAAAATGTGTTCTCTTCACACAATAGAGTGTTGCTTAGATTTAAAAAGGAAGTAATTTTATTTCTAGAAATTCTTTTTATTTTTGTGACTATATTTTAATTATATTTCTTCTTTCCCTTTCTTCCCTTCCAGACCTTCCCACATATCCCTCCCCACTCTTCTACAAACTAATGGCCTCATTTTATCAGTTGTTATTATGTACACATATGTATTTGTACATACATGCATATTCCTAAATATAACCTGTTGAGTCCATACAATGTTACTTATATGTATAGGAAGTATTTTTGACACAGTACAACATGGAGAAAGTCTGGACCAACCAGGGTGGCATAAGAAGACTCTGGTCAGAAAGGCCAAGGAGAGTAGTACACATCTATAATCCTAGTCCCTGGCATGTGTAGACAGGAGGATCAGGAATTCACAGCCAGCCACCACTCTTGTGTCTTGTCTTTAAGGCTGGTGTGGGCTACAAGAGGCACTGTCTTAGATAAAACTGTCCCCCAAATATTTTCTGCTTTATAAGTTGAGTCAGGTTCTGGAAATTATACAATATGAATATACTTACTCCCCTGAAACAGAGACTTCAATCTAGTTACACTCTGAGTATTGCTTTCTGTCTATCATAGTGTCACAATTAGATATATTAGTTTTGCTTTAAAACGTGGTCTCCCTTTGTAGGCCAAGTGGTCTGTCATTAGATATATAGAGCAGGCTGGCCTGGAACTTGATCCTCTTTCCCCTACCAAGCACATGGTACTTGCCTGTTATCCCAGCGCTTGAGGGTAGAGGCAGGTCAATCATGAGTTCAGTGTTAACCTGGATTACACAAAGATGCTCTCTGAAAACAAACCAAAAAACATAAATGGGAGAGAAAGAAAACACTTAATTGGGTTGATGGTTTAAAAAAGGGGGCGTGGCATTTCTAGCCCATGAGTCAAAATAGAAACTGGCTGCTAGCTGAGAAGGTCTCTGGGCTTCAGTTTGCCAGGCCTGGCCTAGAGTTAGAGCCGTAAAGAGACTGTGTCTCACACAGGCCTCTCACGCTTGCTCTTTACTCCTGGCTCTCTGCTCAGGGACTGTGCAGTCTTGCCCCCTGTGTGCTCTACTAATCTTACCACTTCTTCTCCCTTCTTCCAGTGACCTCTTCCATCCCAGTGTTTGACCTCCAGGACGGTGGACGGAAAATATGTCCACGGTGTAATGCTCAGTTCCGTGTTACTGAAGCTTTGAGAGGTCACATGTGTGTAAGTGATACCATGCATGAAAAAGATCCAGCTTAAGTGACCTCTTCTACCTCTTCTAATACTGGGATCATGAAAAGCAGATTGTAAAAGCTATTCTTTGTTTTGTTCTGTTGTATGTAAACTGGGACTGTGAAAAAATACATATAAAGACTGCTGATAGGTGATTGAGCACTTACTGTCTCACATGATAGATCTGATCTCATGGGACAGCAAGTTTGTTAGATAAGACCTCAAGGAATGTTTATATCCTCAGCTCCGTTTTAACTCTGTCTTTGGGAGTATGAAAACCTGTCACCTTGTTCCTGCTTTGTTTGCACTCTTGTAATTTTCTGGTACCAGTCCAAATGGAGCAGTTGGAACTTCTTTCTCTAGAAAGCTCAGAGTCAAGTGATGCTAGTACAAGGCTCAAGACAGGTAGGACAGGAACAGTGAAAGAGCGTAGAAAAGAGAAATGTAAACTCTGGGGCTACTGAAGAAAATGAGATGAAAGCTGGACGAAGGCTACCTTAAAGCCAGCTCAGCTGTGCTGGCAAATGCCTGTAGTCCCAGCTACCCAGCAGGCTGAGGCAGAGGATTTTTGTGAACCCAGCAGGCTAGCCTGAACAGCTTAAATAAGATCCCAATGTCCCAAAACATGTCCTCTATTACCTACATTAACAAAACATCCCAAGGGACTGTAGGTGACACGATGGATTTAGCTCATCATCCTAGTTCCTGGAAAAATGGAATGATGATGTTGTTTCTTTTACAGTACTGCTGCCCTGAAATGGTTGAGTACCAAAAGAAAGGCAAGACCCTCGATGCAGAACCCAGTGTCCCATCGGCAGCAAAACCCTCATCCCCTGAGAAGACAGCCCCTATTACTTCCACACCCTCCTCTACACCCATTCCTGCTCTCTCACCGCCTACCAGAGTACCAGAGCCCCATGAGAATGCTGGGGACACCGTCCAGACCAAGCTCATTATGCTAGTCGATGATTTCTACTACGGACGGGATGGGGGCAAAGCAGCCCAGCTCACAAGCTTCCCTAAGGTCGCCACGTCTTTCCGATGCCCTCACTGTACTAAAAGGCTAAAGAACAACATTAGGTAAGCCTGGAACAGCCTTAGAGGTTACACTGCACAGAAGTACACAAGTATTCTTACTACATAGTTAAGTTTTTCTTTTAGGAAATATTAACTATGATGCAGTCTTTTTTTTTTTTAATCTTTCTTTTGAAATGGGTTTTTCTCTCTATAGCACTGGCTGTCCTGGAACTCACTGTGTAGACCAGGCTGGCCTCAAACTCAAGAGATCTGTCTTCTCCTGAATGCTGGAACTAAAGGCATTTGCCACCACCGCACGACTTAACACAGTCTTGTTAGAATTTATAGTGGGCAATACGGTTGAATTATTTCATTATGGTAATAAGAGATACCTTTAAATTTGAGTAAGGAACACGTCTTCTTGAACAGAATATTCTTTTAAGAACTTGTTTTCTGGGGGATGGACAGATGGATCAACAGTTAAGAGCAGTGTATTCTTCCAGAGGACACAGGTTCAGTTCCCAGCACCCACACGGCAGCTCAGAACTGTCTGTAACTCCCAGATCTGACACCACATATATAGATGTGGATGGGTGGATGGATGGATGGATGGGTGGATGGATGGAGATGTAAGCATAGATGTATCTGTAAGCAAAACTCTAATGCATATAAAGTAAAAATAAATTACTTTAAGAAGTATCTATTAATATGGAGCTGGAGAAAGGGCACAGAAGTTAAAAGTACATTCTCTCTTATAGAGGACCTGAGTTCAAGTCCCAGCATCCACATTAGGTGGCTCACAATCATCTGTAACTCCAGCTATGGCCTCCTTTAGCACTTGTATGTTGAGCACATACCGTATACACAGACACATACAAATGTACAGAATTTGTAAAGGACCATCTTTCTGGGCTCAGGAAAAGGCTCTCCCAAATGGAGGAAGTTGGAGTTGGGGAGGCAATCTTTGTTCATAACGGCATCATCTCAGACTGCTGACTTAGTTTTCTGTACTTCTCTTTGTGCTGTGCTACAGATTCATGAACCACATGAAGCACCACGTAGAACTTGATCAGCAGAACGGCGAGGTGGATGGCCACACCATCTGCCAGCACTGCTACCGCCAGTTCTCCACCCCTTTCCAGCTCCAGTGCCACTTGGAAAATGTTCATAGTCCCTATGAATCTACTAGTAAGTTTGAAGACTCAGACTCCAGCAGGGGCAGGGCTGTGTTTGCTTCACTTACTAGATGGCACTACAGAGAGTTCGTTAGACCCAGATAATAGCGTTAGAGGAGTACTTTTCTCTATTTTCTGACAAACATGATTTTAAAGTACTTTGCTGTTAAATTGGTGTTGTCTGTGAATTAATAGATGATGAGGTAGAATGTTAGATACAGATCTTACAAAACAGGAACAACAGCCAACACTTAGAATGACAAAAGTCGTCTGCTTAAAACATGCACTTGTTTGTTTGTTTGAGACATGGGGTTTCTCTGTGTGTATAGCCCTAGCTATTCTGGACTCACTTTGTAACCCAGGCTGGCCTTAAACTCACAGAGATCTACCTGCCTCTGTCTCCTGAATGCTGGGTGAAACATAAGTTTCTATTGAGTTGACGGTTTGAGATGTGAGCCCAGTGTTCAGATTTCATTCTTTCTTTCTTGTTTGTTTGTTTGTTTGGGTTTTTTGAGGCAGAGTTTTTCTTTGTAGCCCTGGCTGTTCTGGAACTTACTCTGTAGATCAGGCTGGGCTCGAACTCAGAGATCTGCCTGCCTCTGCATCCTAGTCTGTTCCCCACTCCCAGCCCCCGTGCTGTGATGAAAGGCATGCACCACCTCTGCCCTGCTTCAGGATTCTGGAGCTGGAGTTAAAGACGCTTGTGAGCTGCTGCGCAGTGTGAGTGCCAGGAACTGAACTCCAGTTCTTTGAAAAAGCAGTAAATACATTAACCACTGAGCCATCTCTCCCTTTCCGTTCACTATACTTCTAATGTCCTTAAAAGAATTGTCAGTTTTGTTGAAAATGCAAATTGTCTTAAATATAGGAGCTTACATAATTATAGTGTGTAGAATAAGGCAATATTATATGTTAGATTTTTAGGATCATTCCTGTAATCCCTATACTTTAAAGGCAGAAATAGGAAGGCCACTTAGTTCAAGGCAAGCCTGGGCTACATAATAAGATCCTATCTCGAAATAAGATACTAGAAACATGCCTTATGATAGCCATTATGGGTAAGATCATTACAATAAGGGAAAAGATTTTGTGGCCACATTTCACAAAATGTGGTGATAAACTTTAGTTTTAAATACAGGAGGGAGTTAGAAAGATTCAGAGGGTAGGCCATTATCTAATGAATACCTAAAACTTTAAGCCCATAATATCCATATTTGCAGAAACTTGAAAGACCAGTGAACAAAGGAAAACACAAATAAATATAGCTTTTTTTGTTAACCATACTTTATAATTCAAAAAGTGAAGCAATTCAAAATTTTACCAAAAATTTAGAATTGTATCCTTTTAATCAAGCTTGACAAGTTGGCCAATTTCTGAGTATAATTATCTTGCATCTGTTTATACAGAAAGAGAAATGACATTTATAGCAGAGTAATAATAACATGTGTTCATCTGGGCATGGTGGCACACACCATGAACACCAGCGCTTGGGAGGCAGGGCTGGAACGATATCTTAGTTCCAAGTTTATCTGTTGTACATAGGAGTTCCAGGCCATAAAAAAACAAAAAAGCAAACATCTCTTAGTGTTTGTCAGCCATTTCAGAAAAAATTCTTCCTTGTCCTTCATGGACAAGCAGTAGATATTTATGAATTATTTTTAAATGAAAATCTTTGTTCCTAAGTCTAGGCTTAAACTCATGTAGCATTTTGAGAGAAGTCCCTCAGCGGTGAAAGATCCGTGCTGTAGAGGTATTGTAGCTGTTGAGCAGCAGTCAGCTGACAGATTTCTGCCACGTTCTTGTCTGTCATAACAGAGGTGACGCTTCTAGGTCACAGTGGGTGTGACTTAGAGAAGTAAGAGATAGGAAATGGTCAGAAGGAGAGTGCAATTTCAAATTAGGAGCCAATAGGGAATGTCTGGTTTAAAATGTAGATAGCTCACAGACTTCTAGACTAGAACTCTGTTAAAAGGCTGAGTTAGAGACAGGAATATTAGTTGTCATCAGCAACACAAATGTTAGAGCAGAACCAGATGTGACGTGTTGGTAGGTCTTAAGAGATAAGATCTTACATCCAAGTGCATGTCTTAATTATTTTTCTTCTTCCAGCCAAGTGCAAGATCTGTGAGTGGGCCTTTGAAAGCGAGCCCTTGTTTCTCCAGCATATGAAGGACACTCATAAGCCTGGAGAGATGCCTTATGTCTGTCAGGTAATGCCTTTTTCTCCAGAGCATTTTAGCCATTTTGTTTTCAAACTGATTGTAAAGAATCCACTAGTGGATATTCCTAAATACCCACTGTACACCTTTCATTTAGGTACTCTGAAGAGATACGGGAAGAGTACTAGCCCAGCCCTCCTAGTTAGGGCTTTGTAGAAGATAACACCCAGACAGGGACTCCTAATTTGAAATTGCACTCTCCTTCTGACCATTTCCTATCTCTTACTTCTCTAAGTCACACCCACTGTGACCTAGAAGCGTCACCTCTGTTATGACAGACAAGAGTCTGTCTCCCGAGCTTCCCTCTCAGGGTAGAGGATGCTTTTATTTCTTAGAGAATATGGGTTGTTCTCAGATTCCTCTGCCCTTCACTGTTGCCATCACAGCTAAACTTACCATCTACATAGATCTCCATTGCAAAACCAGAACAATAATACCTGTGTGTTTAAGAATACTCCTGGGGCCGGGCAGTGGTGGTGCACGCCTTTAATCCTAGCACTTGGGAGGCAGAGGCAGGCGGATTTCTGAGTTCGAGGCCAGCCTGGTCTACAGAGCGAGTCCCAGGACAGCCAGGGTTATACAGAGAAACCCTGTCTCAAAAAACCAAAAAAAAAAAAAAAAAAAGAATACTCCTGGGTATCTTTGTTGTCTCTCTTTATGGCTCCAGCTGTTCACTCTTACCCTTACTTTCCTTCTTAAAAACCTCAGGTGTGTCAGTATCGCTCCTCCCTCTACTCTGAGGTAGATGTCCATTTTCGGATGATCCATGAAGATACTCGGCATTTGCTCTGCCCTTATTGCCTAAAAGTCTTCAAAAATGGCAATGCCTTCCAGCAACACTACATGAGGCACCAGGTATCGGGCACAAGCAATCCTGCATTCTCATTTGAAGTTTTGGATCCTAGGGACAGGGTTGAGATAGATAATGTTGGTAGAGAAGATAATATTGTGTTAGCAAACATCATTCAGTTCCTGTTTCTTGCTACACACTAGGTTAGATGTTAGAGATTTAGTCTTAAAGAAAAATATACAAAAAAAAAACCATTGTGAGGGCTTTGTTAATTAGGGGAAGATACAGAGAAGCATCTACCCATTCTGGGAACCAAAGGGACACCCAGAAAGAAGTGCTGTTTCAGGTCTGAAGGATGAATAATGGTGGGGGATAAAATAGGACAGAGAAGTAGTGTACCTGAGACAGAAAGTAAGCCCCTGGCATGTAGGGAGATGAGAGGTGTTCAGAGCAGATGGTAGGGGACAAGGTACATGTTGGAAGCTGGGTGTTGATAGATTATGGATATTCTCTTAGGCTAGGAAGAGGATTCGAGTTCTGGGGTGATAGGTTCAAGATTTTACACTGCCAGCACTGAGTAAACTAAGTCAAAGTTAGAGTGAAGGGAAAGATTAGCCAAAGGCTTTCATCAGGTAGGAGACAGTGGTTGTTGGCTTTTGAAGTAAAGAAAGGGGGTGGAGTCAAGAGGCGGGGCTAAGAAGATAGACATTTACGGTGCAGAGGTGGGTTGGGTGACTTAGCACAGAACGAGAGTGGCCCCTCAAACAAGCACTGCCTTTGTCACTGCAGACTCAGAAACGGCCATATATAGAGAGATGCATTAAAGCCCCTTCCCCCTTAATCCACCTCCTTGAAAAGGGGTGGAAAACATGAATACAAAGGTGATAGGTGCTTGTCTAACATGAGATAGGCCTCAGCTTTTTGCTTATATCTAGCACCACTAGAAAAGAAAGGAAAGAAAGCTTTGCTCTGTGATTGTTCATATACATAGTCAGTGAAAAGATGCTGGGGAATCTGTTAGGACCTGTCTGTGGAAATGAACCAACAACCAAGAATTAAAGGCAAGCCTAGAATGTAAAGGGTACAGAACAAGAGTCTGAGTTGTTCTGTTGTTTACTTGACAACATGTATATTTTTGTGTGCTTTAGAAATCAAAAAGAATGTCCAGGAATAGGACCTAGGAATAGGACTACCTAGGCCAGCAAGTGTATGTCACTACCCATGTGCTCCACGTCAAGGAGTGACTGAGAACCTGTGTCCTGGCCTTCACTTTGTCGGGGTGTGAGATACCAGTTCCCAGTGATAGGCTTTCTTAGTCTTGAATGGTTCTTTTCTTATTCTTATTAAATTTTCAATAGAAAGAAGGAGGAATGGTGTTGATTTTGATTTAATAGAAACCTTTTTTGGTTTTTTGTTTTGTTTTGTTTAATTATTTATTTATATTATGTATATGAGTACACTATCACTCTCTTCAGACACACCAGAAGAGGGCATCAGATCCCATTACAGATGGTTGTGAGCCACCATGTGGTTGCTGGGAATTGAACTCAGGACCTCTGTAAGAGCGAGCAGTCAATGCCCTTAACTGCTGAGCCATCTCTCCAGCCCCTAGTAGAAACCTTTAAGTGATTCTTGTCTGTTTTGCTTTTCTCCACTTCAGAAGAGAAATGTTTATCACTGCAACAAATGCCGGCTGCAGTTTCTCTTTGCCAAGGACAAAATTGAACACAAGCTTCAGCACCATAAAACCTTCCGTAAGCCTAAGCAACTGGAAGGCTTGAAACCAGGCACCAAGGTAAGTTTGCCAGAATCATGGACTCAGGGAGGGTAAGAGTAGAGATGGACAGAACCCTGAGGTTTCCTGTGAGTGCCATCTAACTGTTCTTCCCTTGATTCTCAGGTGACAATCCGGGCTTCCCGAGGGCAGCCGCGAACTGTTCCTGTGTCTTCAAATGATACACCGTCTGGCACCTTGCAGGAGGCAGCACCACTGACCTCTGCTGACCCCCTGCCTGTCTTCCTTTATCCCCCTGTCCAACGCAGTGTCCAGAAGAGAGCTGTTAGGAAAATGTCAGTGCCTTCTTCTAAATGCTTGGCGGGTGGGGACTATCTGGGCAGGGTATTTCCTAATAGCCTAGGAAATCAGATACAATCTTTTTCAGGGTCAAAATCTTATGATTTGGTGATACCTGAGGGAGTAATGACATTTTCGTTTTTGACAGGAGCGTCATGGGCCGACAGACATGTCTGGAATGCAGCTTTGAGATTCCAGATTTCCCTAATCATTTCCCTACCTATGTGCATTGTTCTCTCTGTCGCTACAGCACCTGCTGCTCTCGGGCTTATGCCAATCACATGATCAAGTAAGTCTCAAGAAACCAGGATTTCTAATTTGGAGTCCAAAACTCATTTAATTCCCTCCCATTTCTTCTTCTTCTTCTTCTTCTTCTTCTTCTTCGTCTTCTTCTTCTTCTTCTTCTTCTTCTTCTTCTTCTTCTTCTTCTTCGTCTTCTTCGTCTTCGTCTTCTTCGTCTTCTTCTTCCTCCTCCTCCTCCTCCTCTTCCTCTTCCTCCATTTTTTTTAGGGCTGGAGAGAGGGCTCAGCAGTAAGAGAACTGACTGCTCTTCTGAAGGTCCTGAGTTCAAATCCCAGCAACCACATGGTGGCTCACAACCATCTGTAACAAGATCTGACTCCCTCTTTTAGAGTATCTGAAGGCAGGTACAGCGTACTTATATATAATAAATAAATCTTCAAAAAAATTATTAAAACAATTTTTAAAGATTTATTTATTTAATGTATATGAGTACACTGTTGCTGTCTTCAGACACACCTGAAGAGGACATCAGATCCCATTACAGATGATTGTGAGCCACAGTGTGGTTGTTGGGAATTGAACTCAGGACCTTCAGAAGAGCAGTCATTCCTCTCTCCAGCCCCCTTCCCTCCCATTTCAATTTGTTTCTTTCTTTAACTTTAAAGCTGTCTGTCCATCTCTTCTTGGAAGGTAAAAGAGCAAACCATATTCAGTTGGCTCCTCTGTTAGTCTACTCTACATAACCCCTAGGGTCTGGCTACTGCAGGTGCAGCCGGAGCATTGAATGGGAGCTTGTTAGAAATACTGATCCTTTTTATATCTTTCCTTCTCTCATATATCATATCCCAATAGCAGTTCCCCTCCCTTATCTTTTCCCCCAACTTCCCCCCATCCTCCACTTCCCCTCTAGAAAGAGCAGTCCTCCCAGCGACACCGTTCTTAGGCCCACCCTAGGCCCAGATTAAAGTGTGAATTGTCATTAATCCTCCGCTTATTTTGTGTTTGTATTGAAGTTTGAGAAGCCTGATGGCCAAGCTGGTTTGGATTGAGAAGGCATCTCTGTGGTTGGACATTGTCATTGGATGTAACTCTCTGCTTCTTTGTCTTTCTCAGCAATCATGTTCCACGGAAGAGTCCCAAGTATTTGGCTTTGTTTAAAAATTCTGTAAGGTAATAAAACACTTTCTGGTGCTTGGTTGTTAATAATATCAAGTCTTTCATTATGTACAGTGGTTATGTGACTCACTCCCATATTAAGACTCAAAGTTTAACTTAGTTTAGTGTTATGGCTGTTATGTCTAACACACTCTTGGTCCTCTTCTCTCCTCCCCACAGTGGGATCAAGCTGGCCTGCACCTCGTGTACCTTTGCTACCTCCGTGGGGGATGCCATGGCCAAGCATTTAGTGTTCAACCCCTCCCACAGATCTAGCAACATCTTACCACGGGGTAAGTGGGGTAAACTGGGACTGGGGGTAAGATGTCATACTGTTAGAGCAAGGAGGAGCATCTTTCTCTGGCCTCACCCATTCACTGTTTAGATGCACGCTATCGCAGACTATAAGCACTCTAACCTGGGAAGGCTGGCTGCAGGAGGAGCCAACCGATAAGTGGGTAGTTGAAATCTCAAGATAAGTCTATGGAATGCTTCTCATTTTTCCCCAGTAAGCTAACCATTTCTTTCAATCTCACTTTCCCAGGGCTCAGTTGGATGTCTCACTCGAGGTAATGCTCATTTCATGTACACTTTGCACAATGTCTGTTCTTCCTAATACTGTGATTTAAATCCTGAAGCATAACTGACCTTTCTGCTCTCTGCTTCCCATGCCCATTCCTTTAGGCCTGGCCAGACTCCTGAACAAGTGTTTGACCGGAGCATGAAGAATACGTATCTTCCACCTCCCCTCCTCCCTAACAAAGCTGCCACTGTGAAACCTGTCGGAGCCACCCCAGCAGAGCCTCAAGAGCTGCCAGGCCCTATGCCCCAGGCCCTTCCATCACCAGCCTCAACTGCAACCCCACCAGCCACCCCCACTCACCCACAGCCCTCAGCCCTGCCACCCTCGGCCACAGAGGGGACTGAGTGTCTGAATGTCGATGAACAGGAAGAGGGAAGCCCTGTTACCCAGGAGCCTGAGCCGGCATCAGGCGGTGGAGGTGGTAGTGGGGTCAGCAAGAAAGAGCAGCTGTCTGTGAGGAAGCTCCGAGTGGTACTGTTTGCCCTGTGCTGCAACACTGAGCAGGCGGCTGAGCACTTTCGAAACCCCCAGCGGCGAATCCGGCGTTGGCTTCGACGCTTCCAGGCCTCTCAGGGAGAGAACTTAGAGGGCAAATATCTCAGCTTTGAGGCAGAAGAAAAACTGGCTGAGTGGGTGCTGATCCAGAGAGAGCAACAGCTCCCAGTAAATGAAGAGACCTTGTTTCAGAAGGCCACCAAAATCGGACGCTCTTTGGAAGGGGGGTTTAAGATCTCCTATGAGTGGGCTGTGCGCTTCATGCTCCGGCACCACCTCACACCCCATGCCCGGCGAGCAGTAGCCCACACCTTACCGAAGCATGTAGCAGAAAATGCGGGGCTCTTCATTGAGTTTGTGCAGCGACAGATTCACAATCAGGACTTACCTTTGTCTATGATTGTGGCTATCGATGAGATCTCTCTGTTCCTGGACACGGAGGTGCTGAGCAGTGATGACCGAAAGGAGAACGCTCTGCAGACAGTGGGCACAGGGGAGCCTTGGTGTGATGTCGTGCTGGCTATCCTAGCAGATGGCACTGTCCTCCCTACCCTGGTTTTCTTCCGAGGACAAGCAAATCGGCTCGCTAATGTGCCAGACTCTATATTACTAGAGGCCAAAGACAGTGGTTACAGTGATGATGAAATCATGGAGCTTTGGTCATCCCGTGTATGGAAGAAGCACACAGCTTGTCAGCACAGCAAGAGCATGCTGGTGATGGACTGCCACCGCACTCATTTGTCAGAAGAGGTGCTGGCCCTGCTCAGTGCCTCTAGCACTTTGCCTGCAGTGGTCCCTGCAGGCTGTAGCTCCAAAATCCAGCCGCTAGACGTATGCATCAAACGAACTGTTAAGAACTTTCTGCACAAAAAGTGGAAGGAGCAGGCTCGGGAAATGGCAGATGCTGCTTGTGATTCCGATGTCTTGCTTCAGCTGGTGTTGGTCTGGCTGAGTGAGGTGCTGGGTGTCATTGGGGACTCCCCAGAGCTAGTTCAGCGGTCCTTCCTTGTGGCTAGTGTTCTGCCAGGTCCTGATGGCAACATTAACTCACCCGCACGCAACGCTGACATGCAGGAGGAGCTCATTGCCTCCCTAGAGGAGCAGCTAAAGCTACATGGAGAACAGTCTGAGGAGCACTCAGCCTCTGCCCCCCGACACAGGTCGTCCCCTGAAGAGGCCGTTGAGCCTGAAAGTCTTCACCAGCTTTTTGAGGGGGAAAGTGAGACAGAGTCTTTCTATGGTTTTGAGGAAGCTGACCTAGATCTGATGGAGATTTAGGTGCTGAGGCTATGGAAGCATATGGAGTCGGGTAGGAAAGTTGAGGGAGGTTAGAGGGGCTTAGACAAGATGGGTACCAGTGGGGTACTTCATTTATAGTTTTAATTTTATGCCACCACTCCCGACATTGACTCTTCCTGTGAATTTGTGGGTTATTAGGAACACCAGTAGTGGTCAGTTCTGAGCCGAGGAGCTGGCCTGTTGGCTGCTCCTGCTAAAAACATGCTTTGTGACCCTTTTTTTCTTCTTTAATTTAAATCACTGTGTTTGCTATTTTCTGACAAAATCTAGGAAAACAATCCTTTGTGGACAGATGTTAAGTTGTTTTGTTTCCCCTTTTACCTCAATTGTGTATTTCTGGTTTTGTTTGTTTTACTGTGTGGCCAATGTCTTTGGGCATGATACTATCTAATCATTGTTAACATGAGAACTTTGCTGCAGATGGAAAGAATATGTAGCTCACAAACTGACTTATTACATATGTGGATAAGTTTTTTTCATTGTGGTCTTAACACTTTTATATAAAAATGAAAATGAAAAATGAATCCCACTGAACTCTTTGCTTCTCCTCCGTCCCCTCCCTCTCCAGAGCTGTTGGTTTCTTCAGCAGCTCTAGATATAAAACTGTGGCTTTAAAAAGTGCATGAACCACCTTGAAACATCCAGAATGGATAGATTTTTCTGTCCTCACCACCTTCCACTAAAATACAATATTTTTTTGCACTTGTGACCCTTGACCCTTTCCTGATTTCCACACCGTCCTTCACTCTGAACAAAGGAGCACATGTGTCCCTGGTAGGCAGGAGGTGAAGCCTCCTGAGTGCGGTGGAGCCATCCCTAGTCTGTCTTCAACAAGCCCCTGCTCTGTTGAACGTTGTCCTGTGAGACAGCTCACCTGCTCGTCCGGGTATGACCGCATGTGTTAAGTGTTGAACTAAAGACAGACTGCTTGAACTCCTGCGTGCACATGGCTTTCCTGCTCCTCTCATATTCAGAGAAGAAACGGATGTGAGAAGCATAGAGGTGTGCACAGACAAAGACATGAATCTTTATTTTTCACTGCCAACTTCAAGGAAAATTTTTCTACGGTTTGCATGAGGGATTTTTTTTTTTTTAAGAAAATATGTACTCATGGTGATAAACCAAAATATACTGTACCATTGAGGAGAACAAACACCAAGTCTACCTTTCCCACAGCCACACCGTTCTTGTCCATCCTGAGGCATCAGAGTTTCCTCCTGTGAGCCAAGGAGGCAGCCTGCACAAGCGTGTAAGTGGTTCATCTTTCAAGTGTACATAGTGGAGCATTTAATAAAACGAGAGGAAATGGATTTATAAACTTTTTTCTATGTGTCCCCATTGAATAGACTTTCATAGACTGGGAGATACTGAAGACGTGCCCAGCTGGTGACTCAGGCATGTGGCCTTTGTGACCACCAGCCCTTTCCCTTCAGATTTTGTCTTTAACTCCCAGCACACTGACATAGTGAACAGGACTGATCCCAGAAGTGTGGCCAGCTCTAAACCCATGGCGTTGGAGATCTGAACTGAGGACCCACCTGGGCTGGTCCCCAGCTTTTTGTGCAATGCCATTTTATTGGTGACGGACTACACTTGAAAGCCAACCTTCTGCCTTTGAAAAAGCTGGAGAACTGTAAATGGTCACTTCACTCTACAGCCTAATCCTCTTTGGTCGTCTCTGCAGCAGCTACAGCCTTAGCAGAGCCTGTCCCTGGCCTCTGCACAGTGACGTTGGATGGGTAATTTTTTTTTTTTTTTTTAAAGATCATGGTAACCGTGAATCAGCTGGGTTTTGGCAAGCAAGTTGTCTTTGTGGACTCTGCCTGCATGGCTTAGTAGTAGAAGGAAGTTTTTTTGGTTTTGTTTTTTATAATTCAGTTTAATCAATAAACATGTATTTATTGACAACTTTCTGTGTTAAGTATATCAAAGTTCCCAGTTGAACGCCCAAGATTTTCTTTGGGTGAACTTGTTTGCAGCTGTCTGTGCCATGCTGGATAGCATCATGCAGAAGACCCAGGATTGTCATTTTCATTTTTAAAAATCAGTGTTCAGTGGGGCAGTGGTGGTACACAACTTTAATCCCAGCACTCGGGAGGCAGAGACAGGTATGTCTTTGAGTTTGAGACTGGCCTGGTCGTAATGAGTTCCAGGGCAGCCAGAGGCACCGAGAAATCCTGTCTTGAAAAATACCAAAATACAAAAACCAGGGTTCAAAACCACCCAGGGCTAGAACACGGTTAATTTCCAGCTGAAATAGCTACACTTAGAATTCACTTTTTGTGTGTTGAGTAGTATGAGGCACCTCATACTATTAAGTCATGCACAAAGGTCAGGACAAAACTTGAGTCTCCTGCCATCTAGAGGGATCTGGGGATTAAACTTTGGCCTTCAGGTGTGTGTGTGAATACAGGCACAAGTGTGAGGTATCAGTCTTCACTCTACCCTGAGACAGACTTCTGTTTGCTATGCCAAGCTACCTGGCCCTGAAGCTTACAGGGCATCATCTCCTGCCCCTACATACCGTCCTGGGTTACAGGCACTTGAGCTACTTTGTCCAGCTTTTCCATGGATTCTGGAGATTCAAATTCAGGTCTTCACACTCAGCAAATGCTTCAGCAACTGGAGCCGTCTCCCAGTCCCACTTAAGCTCTTGTAATAATTTTATTTAGTTGTATGTATGTATGTATGTATGTGGGTGCGTATACAAGTGCAGGTGCTCATGAGGCCAGTCATTGGATGTCCCCTGAAGCTGCAGTGAGACGCTGTGAGCCACACATCACATGGGTACTGGAACTCAAACTCAGGTCAAGCCCACCCTTTGCAAGGTTAGTAGTACCTGCTCTTAGCTGCTGAGCCATCCGCCGCTCCCCACTCAGGGTTTGCTAATGAACACGTGCTCTCAAAGAACCAGGTGCTGTATTATAAATATCAGTTAAAATGTTTGAACTCTCTAATGTGAGGCTACGTGTGTAGGCGTAGGGGCTGAGCACCACCTTGTACAGCAGCTCTGCTATATACATACTTCATACCTGTCTCTGACATTGTATTTTAACCAAAGTCAGGTTTGCAGCTATCATTAACTCCCAAACAAAAAGAACCCCTAAGATTCTTTTAGAATTTAGTATATGGTAGAAAATGAGAATATTGGGCTGGAGAGATGGCTCAGAGGTTCAAAGTACTGACTGCTCTTCCAAAGGTCCTGAGTTCAAATCCCAACAAACACATGGTGGCTCACAACCATCCGTAATGAGATCAGATGCCCTCTTCTGGAGTGTCTGAGGACAGCTACAGTGTACTTACATATACTAAATTGATAAATCTTAAAAAAAAAAAAAAAAGAAAATGAGAATATTGTATAAGCCCACTGTGTTACCAAAAATGAAGTCAAACCCATGAAAACCGTTTGACAATCTGGGGTCTTCTGTATTGTCCTTTACTTGGTAAGGGATCCTATACATCCCCCCATCGCCACCTGTAATCCCACACTTGAGGTCTGAGGCCAGCCTCGGTGAAGGGGCCAGGGGAATGGCTCAGCCAAGTGCTTGCCCCAGGCAACACTCAGCATCATGTGCTGTGGCACGCAGACTTAAAATCCCAGCACGTGGGGAAGCTGGGACAGGAGCCCTGTGGCCTGGCCAGTCAGTCTAGCTGAACTGATAGGCTCAGGCTCATAAAAAACATGTCAAAAAAATTAAAATGGAGGATGACTGAGAAAGACGTGACATCAACCTCTGGTCCTCTGCAGGAAACAGCGCGGACGTTGTATAAAGCAGTACTGGGTAGCTGAGGTCCCGGTGTGACTGTGTTAGAATAAAAACACCGAATTGCAGTTATGCCAGCTGCCTTTCTCTGGCATTTGGAAGGCAGATTTCTGAGTTCCAGAAAAAACTGGGCTACACTGCGAGATCCTGTTTGAAAAAAAAAAAAACCCAACTCAGCAAACACTTCAAAGGACTGATTTATTTTACAAAAGTCTGCCTTTGAGCCAACTATCGTCAAGTTTAGAAGAGCTTCAACTCTGGACATTCATCTGGATTTCATTCGAAGCCACTAAAAAAGAAGAAACATTTAGAGAAAATGAAGGCGTATAAAGGTGTCAACTTCTGAAGGAGCTCCCCATCTCCAAAACCTGGAGAGGTTCTCCCTCCAGAACCACCCACACAGTTTCTGCTTGAGCCCTCCAGAAGGGCCAGCTCTGTGAAAGCAAAGAGCTTGCCTCTGCCGCCCATTTCCCACTGTAGTTTAATTACCTGATCATGTGAGCAATGTCCCAGTTGGTCTGTGCTGACAGTGGTCCTTCTATCTCGACACCCTTTTCAGTTACAGTGGCAATTTGAAACTGAAAGAAAGCAAAACATGCAATGACAGGGTCTCATTCAAATGTCAAGTCCCACCCGCCTCTGCTTCCTGAGGGCTGGGATTAAAGGCGTGTGCCACCATGCCTGGCTCCAGCCCATTTCTCACCCGGTTATAGGAGCGGGCGTCTCGGTAGTACAGCACCCTCATGCAGCGCTCTACAAGCTCCCGAGCCTCCGTCTGACTCAGCACTGGTTGCTTCTCTAGAACTTCTCGAAGCAGAGGCTACAGAGGCAGACAAAACATTGGAGACACTGGCTTAACAGAAGGCCATGTAAACAGGTGCCAACGTGAACAACAGTTTCCTACCCACTGTTTCAAGACTGGGTGCTGGCTTTTGTGTTTGACATTTACTTCTTTTGTATAGGTATGCACACATGCATGTAGAAGTGAGAAAACAGCTCTCAGGTGCTGGTTCTCTCCTCCACCATGGTGATCCCAGGCTACCTGTCAGCCCTGGCAAGTGCCTTAACCCAAGGAGTCTTTGCTTTGTGTTTGAAATAGAGTCTTGCTATGTAGCCTAAGCTGGTCATCCTGATCTCAGCCTCCTGTGCACCAATATTACAAATATGTACCACCACGCCCAGGTAGGACCCCCTTAAAGTGGGGAGGCCTAGGGCTTCCATTCTGTAACAAGGCCATTATTCCCATCATTGCTTTTTGTCACTGGGAGGTAATGTAAACACATTCTCCTTTATACAAAGAAAACCAGCTGCCCAACATTAGGATTCCAGCCTATCTCTTATCAGAATTCCAAGGGAAATAGATGAACATTGCCTTCTCCTTTGTATTTCTCTTTTCCCCAGTGCTAGGCCCACTACTTACCTGAGCCAAGTATGCACCATAACCAGTGGCTAGAGAAGGGGCTTCATAAGCTACACCAAGCATGTCCACATAACCAAGAAAGCTGGAGGGACAAACAGATCAAAGAATTAACTTAACCTTCTATTTCTTAGCTGTGTCCATGAGGTCTGAATTAAAAGATGAGAATTCTCTGGGATCAAAGCAGTCTGAGGGTGGGAACTCAGTAAGTGAAGGCATTTACCCCCATGCCTGATGACCCAAGTTTGATCCCTAGAATCTACAATGCAGAAGAGACTCTCTCACACACACACACACACACACACACACACACACACGGTAGCACACAAGCACATAACCCCCCCACACACACACACACTGTAGCACACAAGCACATAACCCCCCCCCACACACACACACACACTGTAGCACACAAGCACACATAACAAAAGAAGTGTGAAAAAACATTCTGTTTAAAGACTGAAGGGACACTACATAGGTGCTAGGTTAGGCGGTCAAGGAGGTTATCAAACACCTTTCTCCATCAGCATAGCCTCCAATGACCATGGTGTTCCACAGTGGGTTCATCTTGGAGCGGCGGCTGTACATAGCTCTTGTCAACCATGAATGAATAGCTCTAGGGCTATAGCTGTGTCCATCTCCCAAAAGCTCTTCATCAATCCTTAAATACAATTGGTTGAGAAAGCATTGATAACAGATTCCCCACCCATTCCCTGCTGCACTACACGCAATTCTACACTCCCTGATGCCCCCAATGCTAAAAAGTATTCCAAACATTCACAGGTGTCTCAACACTAACCCACAGTCTCAAGTCCTTCCATCCCGCCTACAGGAATAATAAACTGAAGGTTTCCGCTCCACTTGGCGGCGACTTACACCATCTGGCCGAGAACTTGTTTCAAATACTGGAAATCAGCATAGTCTCCTGAGGCACCCAGCATAGTGCTGTCGTTGACTCGCATAATACGAGAGATGTTGCGGAAACGAGCCAGCGAGCCGTAGGAGCCCAGCATGTCTGCAGCAATCACCACTCCGCCGTCGAACTTCACCCCGAGTACCGATGTCCCAGTCACCATGGGGTTCCTGAAGCGTGAAAAGGGTCCCTGAGCGCGGAGGCCGGCGCCCCGATTGCTGCCGCACGCGCACCGTAGGTCCCCACTTCCCGGCCCGCCGCCCATTCCCTAAGCGGTTAGAGCGCGACTCACTGGGTCCGAGTGATGGGACCCTCGCAGGGCGCGGACGCCGGGTCCATGAGGCTGCTGGGGGTGGACGGGACGCGGTAAAACTGCCCCGGAGCCGGACCCCCGGCCCAATGGCCAGCCCGTGACTCCCAAAAGGATTCCATCTTAGTCACTTCAGTCGAAAGAAATGAAAGCCCTTGCGTCACCGGAAGCGGACGTGGTTCTTTGCCACGCCTCTCCTCTTCCTGTCTGCCACTTCTTGCGTCAGGAGTCAGGCTCTGTATCGTTAAAGCCATTTGAGAAGTCCTGCTCTGGAGTAACCGCTAATACTGACAGAAATGCACAACGTTGCATCCCCGTATCCCACTGCTGTAGGGATGCCTAGATCTCAGCATTCTGACAATTCAGGAAGAATAGACCGTGTGGGACAAGCACCAGGACCTGTTGTCATGTCCTGTTTGGATCAGTATACAAAACAAGGCTTGAAGAATCACTGAACCCAAGCTCTCTTACTGCTTTACTTCTCAAAGCAGGCCCATGTAGCAGGCATTATCAACCTATTTGATAGATAAGAAGCCGATGAATGAGATACGGTGGTTTACCCCGTTACAATCAATAAAAGATACAAACCAAGGGGAGAGATGGCTCACGTTAATAGCACTCAGGTTCGAATCTAAGGGCACTTACATGGTGAACAAGGAAAAAGAGAGGAAGGGGGAGGGAGCGGGGAGAAAGAGAGAGAACCTTATCCTATGATCTTAGTACTCAGAGGGTTGGAACAGAAGGAATGCCTCCAGTACAAGGCCATTCTGGACTACATTCTGAGTCCAGGTCATCCTGAACTACTAAGACACCCTGTATTAAAAGGGGAGTCAGGGTGGGGGTAAAAGTGCTTCCTAGCCAAATACTATGTCCAGTAGAGTTAAATCACTCGGGGTCCACCTTGGAAGATGAAAATCATCTCCTGAAGTCTGTCCTCTGACCTCCACATTTATCCTGAACTCATACACATGGGATAATAGTGAATAAAAATAAAACAAAGCGAGTTGGTGCTTTTAAAAAGAAAGAATGCTGTCTTATGTCTCCTTGGAACCTGTGATTGATTGGTCAGCCTGTGGAACCTTGGACAAAACTGAACATTTCTTTGTTGTCAGATGACCTTGCCCATTTTCTAAGCAAAAGAAAAAAAAAAGAGTCTACTGTGAGCTAGAGACAGCAAAGGAACACCCCCCCCACACACACACACACACACTACAAAACAGCATACAAAGCAATGGGTTTCATTATGGCATTTTCATTCCTAGATGTCATTTTACTCTGCCCTTACTGGTGCCCATCCCGGTGCCCCTCCCTGTCTTCCTGCTTCCTCTTGCTGCTTTCCTTCCTCTCTCTGTCTAAATAGATCCTGCATGTTTCCATGGACACATGTTCTAGTACCTTCTAATCCTTCACCCTCATCCCTTAAGAGCTTTCTTTCCTTATGGGCTCCTTTCTACTTCCCTGACTAATATACACATACAAACACACCTAGGTTCCACATATGAGAAAATATTGATGTTGAGATTCTGACCCAGGACAATTAGCTGAGGTGCATATTTAACATATTAAAGTGGACATAGACCCCAGGTTCTCCCAGAATCCCTCAACCCCTACCTGGCGTATCCCACCCTCTACCAGATCTACTTTCCAGATCAGGGGCCAGGATTCCCCTCCCCCAGAGGCTCTTTCCTATATAATCCAGACATTATTTGACTGAATATTACTTTTGCCTAATATTCTCTTCTCTTTTTTCTTCAGAGACTCTAGTGTATACAATCTTTTTTTAAGACACACACACACACACACACACACACACACACACACACAATGTAGTTGTCTCAGACACACCAGAAGAGGGCATTGGATCCCATTACAGATGGTTATGAGGAACTGATCTCAGGACCTATGGAAGAACAGTCAGTGATCTTAACCAGTGAGCCATATCTCCAGCCCTGTATACCATCTATTTGAACATATCCCTGAAGCTCTTTTTTTTTAAAGATTTATTTGGAGCTGGAGAGATGGCTGTTCTTCCAGAGGACCCAGATTTGATTTTCAGAACCTACTTGGTGGCTAATAACCATCTGTTACTCCAGTTCTATAGGATCTGACATCCTATTACAGTGTGGGCACCAGCCACTCGCATGCTGTATCCATGCATATAATAAAATAATATATAAGAAAGAACATAGAATAAAATAATAGTAATTACTAATGTTGCTTCTCAAAATGTATTTTCATTTTGTATGATGAGTGTTTTGCCTGCAGGAGGTGTTCAAGACATGGGTCTCACTGGGGCTAGAGAGATGGCTCAGAGGTTAAGAGCACTGACTGCAATTCTGAAGGTCCTGAGTTCAAATCCCAGCAACCACATGGTGGCTCACAACCATCTGTAATGGGATCTGATGCCCTCTTCTGGACTGTCTGAAGACAGTTACAGTGTACTTACATATAATAAATAAATAATTCTTTAAAAAAAAGAAAGAAAGATAAGACTGCATGGCTATGAGAATCAGGACACTTTCCAGAAACACAGGAAGGATAGTTTAGAATACAGAGCTGGGGCTGGAGAGATGGCTCAGAGGTTAAGAGCACTGACTGTTCTTCTGAAGGTTCTGAGTTCAAATCCCAGCAACCACATGGTGGCTCACAACCATCCATAATGAGATCTGATGCCCTCTTCTGGTGTGTCTGAGGACAGCAACAGTGTACTTACATATAAATAAATCTTTAAAAAAAAAAGAATACAGAGCTAAATTTAAATGCAATATTCTTGGACTATATTTGTACATTCCTCATACTTGAGATAAGTTCAAATTTCAGAGCAAAACTGGCATATAAAAAAAAGAATAAAATAATAGTAATTACTAATGTTGCTTCTCAAAATGTATTTTCATTTTGTATGATGAGTGTTTTGCCTGCAGGAGGTGTTCAGGACATGGGTCCTGCTCCTGCTTTCCAATGTGGGCTGCTTCAAGTTGTTCTTGCCTTGGCCCCCATAATGATGTGCAGTAACCTGGAACTGCAAGCCAAATAAACCTTTTTATAGCTGCGCACTTTTCTACCCACACCCTACTACTGGGGTTGGGGGCGGGGAGAACCAACTCAGATGTTTAATATTATTTACAAACACCTAGGCCATAAGCTAGACTAGTTCCCTGACTAATTCTAACTTATCATGTCTTTTACTCTAACCCAATGGAAGCTACGTGGCTGATTTCCTCTCCTGATCTTATGTACCTCCTGGTTTTATGTTTCTTCCTTGTCCTGCTGGAAAATCCCCTGCCTGAACCTCTCTCTGAAGGAAGTTCCGGCCAGAAGTTCTGCCTTCTAATCTTGCCTCAACGTATTGACCATTAGATTTTTATTGACAGATGATTCTTCCACATCAAAACACAGAAGATTATCCCAAACCTTTTCTAATTTATTGTTGTTGTGATATTTCATCCCAGCAACGGAAATGAAGTTAACAACAGTCTAGGCTGGCTTCCAACTCTTATACTCCTGCCTCACTTTCCCAAATGTTGGGCTTAGAAGGTTATGCCATCAAACCATCAGCGAAATTCATTAATTTATGTTTTTCTGGTAAACCCATACATTCAGTGTTTATTTACAGAGTTTTATTTCTTTTAATTCTAGAAAGTCTATTTTACTGTTGTGTTTTGCTGATATGGTCTCACTCTGTGACTACTCTAGAGCTCACTGTGCCTCCCAGGCTGGTTTCAAACTCATAATCCTCCTTTCTCAGCCTTCCAAATGCTGAGGTTACAGCTGTGAGCTACTGCTCACATGTCATTACTCTATTGGTTACAATTCTATTTAAACTTGAATATTTTCCTCTGTATGGCCATAATCTCTCTACTTCACTTATATGTGAGTCATATGAAACTTGTTCTGTCTGGAATTTTTTCTTTCTTTCTTTTTTCTTCTTTTTTCCTTTTTTCTTTCTTTTCTTCTTCATTCTTTTTCTTTTTTTTTTTTTTTTTTGGCTTAACATGTCCTGAAGTGCCATCCATTTTCCTGAAAATAACACTATTTCATTCGTCTTCATGACTAAGTTTGACCGTGTGTGTGTGTGTGTGTGTGTGTGTGTGTGTGTGTGTGTGAATCACTCATCAGTTGACAGGCCCCAAGGCTGATAGATTCCATACCTCACTACAGTGAGTAATGTTGCAAAAACTATGGGCATGCAAGTATTTCTTCTGTCTTCACTTACTTCAGACAAATACCCCAAAGTGGTATAATTGGATCAGGTCTATTTTATATTATGTTTTATTAATATGTGTTGGTTATACATAATTAAGGGTTTAATTATGGCCTTATCACACATGTATACACATAGTCTGATAATACTCATCCCTTAGTAGCTTCTCATCTCCGCCCATGTCAACTGATGTCCCTTCTCTTTGTCCTCTTCCCAGTTAGTTCCTGAAGTGGAAACTTAAGGGTTCTTTGGAGAGTCAGTTGTGTTGGATGGTGTTTTGCTGGGACAAACAGGTACAGGAATGTTTTCCTGAAGTGGATACAGGTGAAAGACTAAGGCAGACTTGTGAAGGAACATTTCACTGAATCAGACACAAGAAAAAGTTGTTCTGCTAAAGCAAGCACGTGAAAGGACACATGATGAGAATTCTTTGCTAACAACACACATGTATTGGTCCTCCTTACATTGTGTAGTTGAGCTCCATTTGTGGGGACTCCACAGAGAGAAACTCACCAAAATACTTCTGGTGGTGTGCTGTGGCTTCTTGCAGCTTCCAGGAACTAGGGCTGATTGGCAGTGATGTCAGCTGAGACAAACGCACATGCCGAGGCAAGACTGTGATGTTTGACAGGAGTATAAAAAGGACTCGGTGGACAGTGACAGAGGCTGAGCTAGGCCTCTGGTCTTGCATCTTCTTTGCTGAACTTTGCTTCGCTGAGAGAGGCACAGCCGAGAACTTTTCCTAGCGTTCCTGTTGGCCCTGGTCCCTCCTGACTTGTGCTGAGGCTGAGGCCTGGCTGTCTCTGCTAGGTTATGCCCCTGCTGCTGATTCATGTTTGCTATCCTGACTCAGTGGAACTGGACTGCTGATATATCCATGAAGTGTTTGCAAGTGGATCAAGCTGCCACTGCTAGCTTGTGAACTGAGTTGCTGATTTCTAGACAACACAGACGGGAGTTACTCCAAAGAACTGTTTCTAAACAGGTTCACATCCCCCAGATCCTTTCTTCCCCACTACTTCTGGTGGGTGGTGAGTGAAAAGGGAGGTTAAAGTGTTTAAGAACCATCATTCAAAAGTAGACTTTGAAAAACTAAACTTGCAAGTCTCCTTCTACCTTCACGTCTGTGTGTTCATGTGTGTAGCCTAATGAGTTTCATTCGGGTTGCTTACTGAAACACGGGTTAGGGGTTATTTACAGGCCCGTGGACACATTATCATGTTTACACCATTGGGACTGTGTGGAGATCTCTTCCTCCCCCAGTGTCAGAGTTACTTTTCTATTGCTGTGAAGAGACACAGAGCCAAGACAACTTATAAGAGAAAATGTTGGGGCTGGAGAGATGGCTCAGTGGTTAAGAGCACTGACTGTTCTTCCAGAGGTCCTGAATTCAATTCCCAGCAACCACATGGTGGCTCACAACCATCTGTAATGGGATCTGATGCCCTCTACTGGTGTATCTGAAGAGAGCAACAGTGTAATCAAATACATAAAATAAATCTTTAAAAAGAGAGAGAGAGAAAATGTTTACTGGGGCTCCCAGTTGCAGACTGTTAAGAGTCCATAACCATGATGTCGGGGGACATGGCAGACGGCAGGCAGACGGGGCACTGAGGCAGTAGCTGAGAGTTCACATTTGACCCACAAGTTGAAGGAGAGAAAGAGAGAGCACTAACTGGGAATGTATGGACTTTTGGCATCTCAAAGCCTGTGTTCTTTGGAGGGTCTCAGGGGACTCTGACCAACACCTCATAAAGAGGTAGCCTACCTTGGCTCTGGGATTTTCATTATTAATAACCTGTGACTTCTGTGTAGCTTTATCATAAGTAATATCTCAGTCCAAATTCCTTTTTCCCCTGCTAACAGTTCGTTATTTTTGCTTTTTATGTCATGGATGTGTTGCTGGTGTGTTTGTCTGTGTGCTGCTAGCATGCCCTTTGTTCTTGGAGATCAGAAAAGGACATTGGGTCCCCTAGAAATGGAGTTACAGATTGCAGTGAGCCATGCGTGCGTGCTCAGGATTGAACCTGGGGTTTTCATGAACTCCTTGCAAGCACTCTACTAACAGCGCTACATCCCAGACTCTCACACTCCTCTTTATTTTATTTTCAGTACTTCAGCTTTCCTTATGACTTTTTTGGTACATCTTTAAATTCTGATTGCCCCTCCTCCGAGCCTCTCCCCATCTCCCTGCCTTCCTTAAACCTTTCTACTTCAATATTTCCACTTCCACTGCTACCCACTATGCTCTGTCTCTGTCTCTCTGTCTCTCTCTGTCTCTGTCTCTCTGTCTCTCTCTGTCTCTGTCTGTCTCTGTCTCTGTCTCTCTGTCTCTCGCTCTCTCTCTCTCTCTCTCCCCACTATGTGGAGGTCAGAAGACAGTTCTGTGGTGTCCATTCTCTCTTTTCACCAAGTGGGTTCTGGAAACTGAACTCAAGCTCATGTGGTGAGTCCTTGACCCTCTGAGCTGTCTCACTGGTCTCATATTCTTAAGTGCCACCTGTAAAATGTGAGTTTTCTTTCCTTGCCCCAAGCTCCCAAAATAAAAACTCTGAGACTCAATTTTATTCACAAATACCTTGGCCATAAGCTTTGACTGTTTCCAAAGTAGCTCATAAATTAATCATCCTGATATTCTAATTTAAGTTTTGCCACGTGGCTGGGTACCTCTGCTCAGCTCCTGTAATTCTGACTTCCTCCATGTTCCGGGGTGTATTCCCCACCTGGCTCTATCCCAGAATCCTTTCTGCCTACCTGATGTTCTACCTTCTATTCTACCCTTTCCTGTAGGACATAGTTTTTTTTTTATTAATAAGGGATATTAATAATATGGTACACAAGAGATTCTCTCTACAATTCTCCCTTTTAGTCCAATAAAAGGCTCTTTCTCTGATACCAATTAGCTATATACAATAATAACAAATATGAAAACTATCAAGTAAGATTTACACTATAATGTCCAGTCCACATGTTCTGGCAAACTTGGAGAAAGTATTCTATTGTCTATCCAGTCTTGGTGAGTTCTAACATAACTTGCATTACCAATCTAAAACATCTTAGATCCTAACCAACTTAAACGTATATGTGAAACTACAACTATCTAGTCTTTAACCCCATCAGAGGCCTAAGAAGAGATACATATTACCTCAGTATGCAGGGAGTGCAGGCAAGCAGCTTCCCAAACTATAGAACTGTCAGAGACGGTTGACTGTCTGGACAGTTACCCTAAATCCTCTGAGTCACGGGAGCAGCATCTTCAGCCTTCTGGCCCAGATTATCTGACAGACTTTTCTGTGAAGCAAGAGTTATGAAGGACTTGCCTGCCGTGTCCTTGTAAACGCTGGCAGTCCACTTTCCTGCATCGTGTTTGTCCAGCTTTGACAGCATGCTGTTAGCAGTTCAAGCAAGGGCAGGTCTTGCCCAGTGGCAGCTGGCCACATTTGAAGCAAACTCCATAATGAGATTCTTCAGTGCTCATCATCTTCTCTGAAGTTGAATGGGGTGTTGCCAGGAGCAGACATGTCTCGTGAAAAAAAGCTTTAAAATAATAAGCCATCTTTAAATGCCATATTCTGTAGGTCTCTGAGGTTTCTGAATGCTATGTATGTATATATGTATATGAATGTATGTATGTATGTATGTATGTATCTATCTATCTATCTATCTATCTATCTATCTATCTATCTATCTATCCATCACACATCTGAACAGACAATCATTGCTTGTTTTTAGCTATTTAATATCTTTTCAACCTAGGAAGCATATTTTTTGTGATAACTAGTCTAGTATCTAACATGACTTTGAGCTTGATTCACTATTAATTTGCATTACTTTCTTATCCTAAACAGTTTGTAATAGCAGCTTATAAAGGACTGGAACAAAACTTAGTATTATTTAAATGAACTGCATCTGTCCAATACCCTTATACAAGAGTTGAAGCATAATATACAGTATGTTGTAACAAAAATAACCTTAATTTTATATTGATATATAAAGATTTATACCAATGTAACCAAAATATAACTTCAATTCTGTATCAATATACAAAACCCATACCAATGTAAGATTATTGGCTTATAAAATATCCTTTGGCTTAAGAGTAAATTTAATAATCTATCCTTTTTTCCTATTATTTCTATATTATTCCTATACCCCCTTCTCCTTTCAACCCTTCTCCTCCTACATAGAAAAGAAAGAAGGATAGAGAAAAGAAAAAGAGAGAAATCCCTGAGTCTAACCTCCTATACCTATTCTCTCCTTGATCAGGATCATTTAACAACTTGAAAACAACCCCCCTAAATGACAATAAATATTCATAACCCATTGAATGATCAAAAATCATCCACCCCATCTCTAGGGAATGGGGGTGTCATCCTTTTAAAATCTCTTCCTCTGATTTGAGGCACTGCTTTCCTTTTTGGGGAGCCCAAGGGAAATTGGAGAGTCTTAAGAAAGTATGCTGTAGGGTGGTGGACTTGGGGAACCACTTAAAAGTCCCAGATGCCAGGGATTCAAGAGGCTCCCAGGACCCAGTGGGGATGACATTAGTCAAAATACCCAACAGCAGGGAGATAGAACCTGAAAAGACCACCTCCAGTAGATAGACATGGTCTTCAGTGGAGGGAGGGGGCCACCCATCCATCTAAAAATTTTTAACCCAGAACTGTCTCTGTCTAAAGGAAATGCAGGAACAAAAATGGAGCAGAGGTTGAAGGAAAGGCTGTCCACAGACTGCCCTACCGAGTCGTTCCATCAGCAGACACCAAACCCCAACACTATTGCTGATGCCAAGATGTGATCGCAGACAGGAGCCTGGTATGGCTGTCCTCTGAGAGGCTCTGCCAGCACCTGAGACAGAGGCAGATACTCACAGCCATTGGACTGAGCCCAGGGACCCCAAGGTTAGGGGAAGGGTTGAAGGAGCTGAAGGGGATTGCAACCCCATAGGAAGAACAACAGTATCAACTAACTGGACCCGCCCCCAAGCTCCCAGGGACTAAACCACCAACTGAAGGTAATATAAATGGGCCTGTCCATAGCTCCAGATACATATGTAGCAGAGGATTGGCTTATCTGGTCTCAATGGGAAGGGAGGCACTTCATTCTTGGGGAGACTTGATGCCCCAAAGAAGGGGGATGCTAGAAGGGTGAGGCTGGAGTGGGTGGGTGGGGGAGCACCCTCTCAGAGGCAAAGGGGAGGGGGAGGGGGCAGGGAGTCTGTGGAGGGGAGACAGGGAAAGGGGAATAACATTTGAAATGTAAACAAATAAAATGATTAAAAGAAAGGAAAAAAAGGTTAGCTGTAACATTTGCTCTCCAATCTCTATATGCTGTGAAAATGTAGGCTTACATAAACTCCTGATTGGAACAATTTGAAAGACTGGATGAGGTGAGCTAGCTTCTTTGAAGTTGTCCTGGAAGCAAGTTTTGTTGAAAAGTGACTAAGGCAGTCTGAGGCTGGATCTCTTGGGCGATTTGTCTTGTCTTCTTTGGTGTCTGATGCTTTTGCTCTGCAAACATAGAAACTCTCACAAGTAGCATACATTTCTGTAATAGCATATGTATGGAATGTGCAATGTGCATAGATGAGTCAAAGATGATGCTTTGATCTTTGAACGGGTGAAAGGTATCTGCCCTCCTTTTCAAGCTAGTTTGGACAGTATAACCAAACTGCAATATAAATCTCCATCTATGCCATATGAAAGGGCAGCGTGGAATAATACGTCATGAGGACTCTATAGCCAAGACTTATTGGCTATGCATAGATTCATGTCTCAGCCTGTCTTAAAACTGTTCCCATATAAAGGGATCAGCATATATATTACCTGCTCGGTTGGGTTTGCTTTTTTCTTTTCTAGCCAAAATCTTCTAGGTATCCCCCCCCCCCGTCATATCTGATTTTTATCAGTTTGGAAGGAATCCATAGTTTTTCTTCTGTTGAAACAAGAGCATATTCTCTTCCCCAATGTAACACATTTCCTGCCTTCCATTCTGAGGTTATAGTCTATCTCGGGGTTGTTACCCCTTTCTGTTTATTAACTATCTCTTAACATCTGTTTCTGTGTCTATGAATCCATTGGTCTCTGTGGAGTTTTATGTTTTATCGATCGAAGCTGCTCTGGTTTTGATATCTGGGATTTTAGTGTCTAGTTTTGGAGCAGTGTTGCTTAACTGTGTTGCAACACGCATGCACATGCATGCACACACAAATGGAAGCCAGAGGATTCTTTAGTCTGATTTAGCAAGCACTATCCACTTTTTAATTTTAGTTTGTGTTTTGCTTTCTTTCTTTGTTTGTTTTGAGACAGGGTCTCATTATGTAGTCCTGGCCACCCTGGAACTCACTATGTAGACCAGGTCATCTTCAAACTCACAGAGATCTGTATCTACCTCCCTGTTGGGATTAAGGGTGTGCATGACCACACCAGCTTTGTTCTTGTTTTACTGTTTTATTTACTTTTGTGTTGTGTGTTTGGATGTTTGTCTGAAAGTGTGCAGTGCCCGAGGAGGCCAGAAAAGGGTGTCAGAGCTCCCTGGAAATGGAGTTATAGAACAGTTGTGAGCTGTTATGTAGATGCTGAGAATCAAACCCAGGTCCTCTGTAAGAGCAGTCACTGAAGCTTAGCCACTGAACCACTCTCCAGTCCTTGCTTCCTCTGACATGGGGTCTCCTACTGTCCTGGCTGGCCAGCAGCCGATCCTCCTCTTCCACTTCCCAAGTGCCTTAATTGCTGACACACACCACACCTGCTTCGTGCAGTGCCAAGTTTACATCCCTGGCTTCATAAACGCCAGGCCAGCGCAATGTCCACTGAGCAATTCCCCCAACCCTCAATAACCTTGTGTGGGAATTTCTCTTCCGCACCTTCTGATGCTTATTTCTTTGGAAAGAAAGCTGCTTTTCCAAGCTCTTAGAAGCCAATAGCCCAAGACAAGCTTTCTAGTGTCTCGGCGCCCTCTGCTGTTGGCTTTCTGTAATATTTCGAAACTCATAAGTTCCCCAACAGTTCATCTCCGTTAGGTTCCCTTCCTTCTTCCCTGGGCCTCTTCACTTGCCTCTGCTGTCCTTGATCTGGGTTTTAGTCTCCTTCTTGCTCTGGGGCTCTGCCTTAGACTGGAACAGTACTAGTCAACCTAAGAATACTTGGGACCAGAGAGCTGGAGAGCTGCTCAGTCCGTGAAGTGCCCTCCGAGCAAACCCGCCGATCTGCCTGGAATGGATCCCTCAACCTATGTGAAAGCCAGATGCAGCAGAATGCGTCCAGTGCGATCCAGTGCGCATGCGCTGGGGTGAGAGGGGAGCTAGGAGAATCAAAGGTGACTGACACGATAACAGCAGTTCTTGTAATTAACTGACAACGATGGCTCATACTTATAATCTTAGATCTTGAGTGGCTGAGGCAGCAGGATTGCTGTGAGTTAGGGCCAGAGCGGGTTACACAGTGAGTTCTAGGCTAGACTAAGGGGATGGGTGGGTGGTTGAAGCCTCACTCTGTCTGCCTCTGACTTCTGCTTTGTTAGCTCTTGACAGTCTCCTGGTCATTAGCCCGACTGATGTAGCTCCTGACCTCATGCGGGCTGCTGACTGGGCTGCCTACTTTTTGTGTCAACTTGATATAGGTGAAGTCATTGGACAAGAGAACCTCAGCTGAATATCCCTGTCCACCCCGAGATTGGCCTGTAGGCAAGGCTATGGTGCGTTTTCTGGACAGAGGGTTGATGTGAGAGGGCCCAGCTTACTATAGGTGGTGCCATCCCTTAGCTGGTGGACCTGGGTGCTATAAGAAAACAGGCTGAGCAAGCTTTGTGGAGCAAGCCAGTAAGCAGCACCCCCCACCATGGCCTCTGCATCAGTTCCTGCCTCTAGGTTCCTACCCTGTTTAAGTTCCTGCTCTGTTCCCTTAGAAACAGAGTGTGACCTTAGAGTAAGCTGAAATGTAAGGTAAAGCCCCTTTACCTCTAAACTGCTTAGGTCATGGTGTTTTATCACAGCAATAGAAACCTGTGTTTCTTAGACCGTCTTTGTTCACACATTTACAAGCTCAGACTCGTCATGTGGCAAGCTAACTCCGTCTTGGTCACTAACAGGTAGGTGCAGTTTTCTTTGACCCCCATAGCTAGCTGCCTGTCTGTGGGGTCTTGGGATGGTTAGTTTCAATTGTCAACTTGACATATTCTAGGGAAGAGTCTCAGCAAGGGTCTGTCTGAATTGTGTTGGCCTGTGGGCATGCCTTTGAGGGATTTTCCTTAATTTAACACAAGTGGGAAGACCCACTCTGAGTGTGGGTGGCACCATGGAGAACTGATCCAGCCCTGGGTGGATGTGTGTTATTGATATGAGCACGGACAGGCCAAGGGCCCCAATCCCGCAAACACACAGGATGGCAAGGCCTTGCCCAGGTCAAGCTCAGGGGAACGGCAAGGCCCTTGTCCAATCTGAGTTTACTGTTGACTCTGAATGCAGAAAGTATTAGCTGCTGCTTCCTCCTCCTGGGTGACGGCTCATTAAGCTCACTCAACTGTACCATGTCCTGAAACCCTAGACACACATACCAGAAAGCTAAGGTCAGGGGGGTTTGTACCCTCTAATGGATTGGCATCTACTACCACAGTGATCTGGAATTTCAGCCATGTTTATTCAAAAGAGCACAGGGAAGGGGTTGACTAGTTCTGATTGGTCTCTGTAGGCGAGTAATCCCAGGCTATGAACATCCAGAAAGGACATTGCAGTTGTAGATTTGCACACACTGTTCAATACTGGAACCGGAACTCCCACCACCAAGGAAAGCTCTGCCATTTATCGGAGCCTCTCCAGGGGCTTTGCCACTCTTGTGTCTCTGAAGCACTGGGGTCCTTGGCATGATCATGCCTCTGTCAGCAATACACATCCACTCAGGAACTCATTCACCCAGGGATCCCTACACGGCTGTGCTGACAAGTTTTATGTTAACTTGGCATAAAGCTAACATTATCTGAAAGGAGGGAACCTCAGTTGAGAAAATGTCTCCATGAGATCCAGCTCTAGGGCATTTTCTTACTTAGTCATTGATGGGGGAAGGCCCAGCCCACTGTGGGTGGTGCCGTCCCTGGACAGATGGTCCTGGGTTCTGTAAGAAAGCAGGCAGAGCAAGCCACAATAATCAAGTAAATAGCCAGCACCTGCCCATGGGCTCTGCATCAGCTTTTGCTTCCAGGTTCTGGCCCTGCTTGAGTTCTTGTCCTGACTTCCTCCAGTGATGGACTACAATGTAGTCCAGATAAACCCTTTCCTCTCCAACTTGCTTTTGGTCATTGTGTCTCATCACAGCAATAGCAGGGACAACAGCTGTATATAATAAATGCGCCGAGTTTCCTTGCTACTGATGGTAGTGTCTCCATCAGAGCGCAGGGCCCACCAAATCCCAGCTTCTCTGTATATGTGCCTGTCAGTTTTCTGATTTCCCCATTGCCCCAGTCAGGTCAGTCCCCAAACGATTTACACCAAGGCAGGCACTAGTCCCTTGTGTCTTGAGTCTTGGGTCTTGTGCAAGAGTAGAGACGGTGAGTGAGCCAAGCTGGCTATACACATTTCTCTCTGCTCTTGACTGTGCATGTGATGGATGTGACAAGCTGTTCTAAGTTTCTGCTGCCTTGACTTCCTTGCTATGATGGACTATAACTTGAAATATATCCTGGAACTAAATAAATCTCTTCACACCTAAGTTCCTTTTTTTTCCTGTGTGTTTTATCATAGCAACAGAAATGAGACCAGGGAAGAATGTCTGGAGTGGTCGCTATCCTGGCAGAGGTGGAAGCCTCCTGTTAGGAGCTGTTCTTACCCACAGGTCAGGCTGTTACAATTAGCAGCATTAGAAACGAGTCCATGTGAAAGGGCAACAGTGCTTTGTGTAAGATCCTCAAAGAAGGGATCCTTAGCCAGCCTTATTGGGCCAACTGGGTTATCTCCCAGCCCTTTCATTTTTCATCCCCAGTGTTCATGATTTCCCCCCTTAACCCTAACAGTCTTTAGAATGTCTGTGCTCAATACCTGACTATCATTAGGAGTCTACAAAGTCCCTGGTGTTGGGGGGGGGGGCATCTGATTTTTGAGGCAGATTCTCACTAGAACTCACTGTGTATCCCAAGCTGGCCTTGGACTCATGGTGATCCTCCTGCCTTAGTGCCAGGATAACCAAAGTGAAACACCACACCTATGCTTGGTTTTGATTAATTTATGTACAGGTATGTCTGCATGTTTGCACATGTGCATTTAGATGCCCACAGAGGCCGGAAGAGGGTGATGGAGAACTAGAGTTACAGGCAGTTGTGAGCTGACCAATCAGTGCCAAGGGTCACGTTCTGGGCCTCCGGAAGAGCAGCAATCATGTTTAACTGCTCCAAAGTCATGTTAGCATAGTTTTAATAGGTGCAGGCTTAAGGGCTTTAGAAGCCTTCCTCTGCCTGGAAGGTTTTTTGTTGTTGTTGTTGGTTTGTTTGTTTTCTGGTGCACTGTCTCAGAAGAAATTTCAAGTATTATCATGAAAATGTTCTAAAGCTGAGTCTTAATTTTGGCATCCTTCGAGATCTACAGAGAAGAGAAGATGGCTTTGAAGGAGGCAGTCAGAAGACATGGGCCCTTTGTTTGTTTGTTTCTTTGTTTTGTTTTTTTTGAGACAGGGTTTCTCTGTGTAGCCCTGGCTGTCCTGGAACTCACTCTGTAGACCAGGCTGACCTCAAACTCAGAAATCCGCCTGCCTCTGCCTCCCAAGTGCTCAGATTAAAGGTGTGTGCCACCACCGCCCATCGATGTGGGGCCCTTAAACTTCAGGGAAGACTGTAGCTTCCCTTGAAGGTTCAAAGGGGACAGACTGGTTCTAGACACTCCTGAGAGGCAGTGCTATGTAAACAGGGTCTCACTGTCAGGGACCAGTGGGGTAAGACTACAGCTGATGTAGGAGGAGATGCAGGGGGTTGTATGCAGGATCAGGGAGAAGTAGAAGTCCTTGGACAGAGAGACTGCTTGCCTGGTGGTCAGAGGTAACCAATCAGGGGAAGGCCATCATCTGCCAGGACAGTGAAGACAGAGCAGCTGGGGCTCCAGCCTAAGAGGAAGGGAAGAACAGCTTCCAGAATTGACATTTTATATTACAGTTTTCTGTGCACTGGGCTGGAGAGATGCTCAGGGGTTAAGAGTGGTTAAGAGGACCTAAGTTTGATTCTCAACATCTGCATAGCAGCTCACAACTATCTATAACTTCAATTCCAGGGGCTCCAACACTCTTTTCTGGCTTCCAACAGCACCAGCACACGTGTGGTACATGGGTATACATGCAGGTAAAACACCCTTGTGCATAAAATAAAAATAAATAAACTTCTAAAAATTTCTATCCAGGAATATAATAGCCATCTCTGTTTTGTTTTGTTGTCTTTTTTTTTTTCATTTGTCTATTTGATTGATTAATTAGTTTTGGTTTTTGAGACATGGTCTCACTATGTAGTCCTGACTGTCATGGAACTCACTACATAGATCAGGCAAGCCTTGAACACATACCGATCAGCCTGCCTCTACCTCTCAAGTGCTAGGATTAAAGGCATGTGCCACCATACTCAGTTCATTTCTATTTATTTACTGATTTATTTATTATAATGCCGAGGATGGACATAGGTCTGAGGCATGCTGGGAAAGCACCCTATCATTGAACTATATACCCCAGCCCACATAAATCACTTACTTCTAAAAAAAAGCTTAATTCACTGTTATTATTGGTATGTACATGTGCATGTGCCTGTGAGTGTGCATGAATGTGTGCATGTATGTGTAACTGTGTGTGTGTGTATACATGTGTGCATGCACACATGCCATGGGAGGTCAGAGGACAATGTTGTGGAGTTGATTCTCTCCTATGTTTATGTGATGTGTTGTCTATTAATCTCTGCCAAGATAGGATAAGCTAATCCTTTATATTCCTACTTCATTGTTGGGTCTGCCAGATGGCTCTGGGCCAAAAGGCTGAAGATGGATGCTCCAACATTATAAGAAATTAGGGGACTGTCCAGGTAGTCAGTTGTCTCTACAATTATTTAAGTTTTAGAAGCTATGTTTGATGCTTCCTATATATTCAGGTAATATCTACTTCGTTCTCTGATTTCTTTCTTTCTTTTTTTAAGATTTATTTATTGTTATATGTAAGTACACTGTAGTTGTCTGTCTTCAGACACACCAGAAGAGAGCTTCAGATCTCATTACGAATGGTTGTGAGCCACCATGTGGTTGCTGGGATTTGAACTCAGGTTCTTCAGAAGAGCAGTCAGGACTCTTAACCGATGAGCCATCTCTCCAGCCCTGTTTTCAGATTTCTGACAGGGTTGAAGACTAATTATAGTCCCAGAAGCAAACTTAAGTTGTTTGACATTAAAAGATATGATATATTATAACATATATAAAACATGGTTTTTAAGATGTTATTACAAGCTAAAATGAAAACATACTTCAAATATAGAATTGTAAACTCTTTTTTTTCTTTTCTTTTTTTTTTTTTTTTTTTTTTGGTTTTTCGAGACAGGGTTTCTCTGTGTAGCCCTGGCTGTCCTGGAACTCGCTCTGTAGACCAGGCTGGCCTCGATCTCAGAAATCCGCCTGCCTCTGCCTCCCAAGTGCTAGGATTAAAGGCGTGCGCCACCACCGCCCGGCGAATTGTAAACTCTTTAAGGTAGGAATGATGGTAGAGTACTTTATCTAAATTGACAAAATTGATGGACTAGACATTTTTAGTGTATATTATACCTCATAGTTTACATGACTTTTATTTATGCTATATATATACATATATATATGTGTGTGTATATATATTACATTTATGTATAATGTAAAGAAAGGGCCCTTTTAGTGGACAAAAAGGAAGTAAACGTAGTGGCTGGTGTTCACTTGTTAATGGTGTTACTCCCCAAAAAACCTGTTTGCAGTGTCCGGCATTCGGGCTAAAGGAAGCCTGCCCCCTGCTGGATTTGATTGGCAATAAAGAATTGCCGTACAGCCAATGGCTGGACAAAGGGAGCTGGGCCGGGAACTTAGAGTTGCTTGGCCGAAATGTAGAAGTAAAGGGTAAGTGGACCCCAGAAGGGTTGCCCAGAAGCATCTTGGGCAGCAAAGACCAATGGACTTCACAGAAGGTAACAGGGCAGCAAAGGGAAAAGTAGATGTAGAAGGTGTTGGACCAGGAGTATCGGAGGAAAGCGCATGCTAGCTGCAGTAGGCTTAGAAGTGCCCTGCCACTGAGCTAGTGAGGCATGTTAAAAATAAGCTAATGTGTGTGTGTTTTCAATCACAGATCCGAAGATAGCTCCTGGGCAGGTGCGCGTGTGCAATCCTCCAAGAGCCAGAGCAGTATAGCAAACATCACTGCAGCATAACTGTGTCTTCAAAAAGACATTCCATCTTGCTATCAGGCCAGATGCTTCAAGATGGTGGGGAATATGGTAAGACCAGTGGATTCCACTGTCACAGTTCTCTGGTTGTAAAGTGAGTTACTTGGGCAGAAGCAATACTATGTAGAATACCATGATAGTGGGTAAGGTATTCTGTAAGTCCATGGAGGGTGGTTTTGGCAGAAGCAGGAAATGTAAACCCACAACCAGAATAAGATCTACTCCAGTAAGGATAAAATATTGTCCCTTCTATAGGGGAAGTAGACCTGCCACCAGGTCTCTATCTGGTCACCCTGGAGGAATAGTGCCATATCTGGAGCTCAGTGTTATCTCTGCTGTTGGCTGATATGGTGCTCTGCAAGCAGCTGTAGCCAGGTCAGCCTTGGTGAGTATAAGTTCATGCTGTCAAGCCCATACAGAACCTGTCTCTGCCACCATGGTCATATTGTTCATGGGCCCATTGAGCAATGACAGGGATGGCTGGGGAGAGAGACTGACTGTCACAGAATGGGCTATCCTATCTAAGTGATTACTGAACTCCTCAACTGAACTTTACATGGGACACAAATATCTTCACATCCTTCAGAGAAATCTATCCACATACATCTCTCTCAGACGTCTTTCTCACCAATTCTTTTTTTTTTTGTTTGTTTGTTTGTTTTGTTTTTCAAGACAGGGTTTCTCTGTGTAGCCCTGGCTGTCCTGGAACTCGCTCTGTAGACCAGGCTGGCCTCGAACTCAGAAATCCTCCTGCCTCTGCCTCCCAAGTGCTGGAATTAAAGGCATGCGCCACCACCGCCCAGCTCTCACCAATTCTCTAATCATACTCTTTCCAAGTCTCTTATAACTCAGCTAATTCATTGGTTAAAGTCCATGAATCGGTGGGCAATCACACATCTGGCCATTTCTCCTTCCAAACAAAATGTATGACCATGTATACTTCCCAAAGTTCTGCCCACTGTGAAGATTTCCCCTTGCTGGTATTTTTCAGAGTTGTCTCAGAAAGGGGTTGTAATAATGCTGCAGTTTCCATTTCTGGATGGTGCCTATATAATGTGTAGAACATCGGTAAACCAATCCCTAGTCTTCTTTTCCTCAGTCAACCAATCATAAGAAACACCCCATGAGGATATAGGTGCACATTTAACAGCAGATAGCATTGTAATGGAGTAGAAACCATAAGAATTTGGACAACTTCTTCATGTAACTTGAAGTGGAAATTTCTGGTTTTTTTGGAAAGTCAGCTATGTCAAATGATGTTTTGCTGGGACAGACAGGTGAAAGGATGTTTTGCTAAAGCAAACATGTGAAAGCATTATGCTTAGAAGGATTATAAATATAACTCAACAGACAGTGGATGACCCTGGATGGTATTGCTATGCCTTACCATTCTTTGGTCATTATTTGCCATGACTTCATAGAGAGAAATGCACCAAAATACTTCTGGTGGTGTTCTGGCATCTTCTCGCTGCTTCCTCAGACTCAGACCAATTGGCGGAGTGAAGTGGAAGTTTTTGGATCTGTCAAGTGGTACAGACTTACATGTGTTTGGTTGAGGCATACTCATATGGAGGTTTGCTAAGACAGGCTCAAGTGGCATTTTGCTGAGGCAAGACCTACGGGAGGACAAGTGATGTAACGAGGGAGTATAAATAGGACTCAATAGAGAGTGTCTGAGTGCTTGCATAGCTAGCTTTGCAACACTTTGTTGGTCTCAGGTCTTCATCTTTGCTGATCTTCACTTCATTGAGAGAGGCACAGCAGAGTACTTCTCCTGGTGTCCCTGCTGGTCCTGTCTACTCCTTCTGACTCGTGTTGATTCATTGGAGGCCTGGTTGTTTCTGCTGCATCATGCCTCCACTGTTGATTTGTGTTTGGTATCCTGACACTACTGAACTGGACTGCTGGTATTCTGACAAATGGAAATTGGAATTGCCCCAAAGAACTATTTCTATATAGCATGCAGAAGAGCTTCACAGTTTCTTCCGGATCGACCTGCTGTTGCTGATACATGAATGGTGTTTGTGATTTGTGTATACTGCTGATATCCTGACCAGGCAGGCTGGATTTTCTCCAAAGAATTATTTCTAAACAGATCCACATCCTCCTTTGCTCTACTAACCTTTCTTTTCCACTACCTCTGTTGGGTGGTGGGCTAGAAGGGAGGTTAAAGCATTTAAGAACCCTTATTAAAAGTAGGATTTGAAAGAAATCTAAGCCTACAGTAACTTGCTTGTGCCTTCAAGACTTGCTTGTGTCCAAACATGTATATACTACTTCAATTTGATTACAGATTGCTGTTGTGGCCAGATGTGGTGGTTTGAATAAAAATGACTTCATAGGTTCATATATTTGAATGTTAGTCACCAGACAATGTCATTATTAGAAAGGATTAGAAGGATTAGGAGGTCCCAGAACTTAGGAGGCAGAGGCAGGAGGATTTCTGAGTTCGAGGCCAACCTGGTCTACAGAGTGAGTTCCAGGACAGCCAGGGCTATTCAGAGAAACCCTGTCTCGAAAACCAAACAACAACAACAACAAAAACCCAAAAAACAAGCCGGGCGGTGGTGGCGCACGCCTTTAATCCTAGCACTTGGGAGGCAGAGGCAGGCGGATTTCTGAGTTCGAGGCCAGCCTGGTCTACAGAGCGAGTTCCAGGACAGCCAGGGCTACACAGAGAAACCCTGTCTCGAAAAACCAAAAAAAAAAAAAAAAAAAAAAACAAAGAAACAAACAAAAAAGGATTAGGAGGTGTGCCTTGTTGGAGGAAATGTGTCACTGGGGGTGAGCTTTGAGGTTTCAAAGGTCCATGCCATTTTCTGTGGGAAAACTGCTAATTAAGGTCAAAGTCTACCATTGACCGAACAGCCAATTCGGTCACAATCCCCAGAGTCTCTCTTTCAGTCTACAGATCAGTAGCTCTCAGTTTAGTGCATAATGAAGAACTCCCTTCATTGGCAGGGCTTCCCCTTCTCTGACCTTGTCTAGGGAGGTTAAAAAAAAAAACCCACATGACTCTACCTGAAGAATGTCATGTAGATTTGGTTAATATTACAGGTTCAACTTCCTTTCTCCCAATAAGAACCAGTCCAGCTAGTACCTGAGGGTCCTGAAATGCTTCTCCATGCTAATGAGACATTTTGGTACCCTGAGTCTCAGCCAATGACCTTTGCCCACTCTGTATGTTTCCACCTACCCCCTGTCCCTCAAAACTATATAGGCCTTAAATCACACCAAGTAAAGTTGATCTGCCTCCCTGCAGTTTGTCCCGGGGTGTCTTATTAACCTGTTTATGTAGTCACAGGGCTTCAGAGCTCCTGTCCATTGTCTCTGATCCCTTTGCCCTCATAGACCAATATCAGCCACGATCCCTGAGGGTAGGGAGGGTCACAATCCCCAGAGTCTCTCTTTCAGTCTCCAAATCAGTAGCTCTCAGCTCCTTCTCCAGCACCATGCTCCCTGCTATGATGATAATGGGCTAAATCTCTGAAGATTTAAACAAGCCCCCAATGCTTTCTTTTATAAAAGTTGCCTTGGTCATGGTGTCTCTTCACAGTCTTAGAATAGTGACTAAGTAAGACACAAGATAGCATACAATTCATGACATGCAGCTCAGGTCACACAGTAACTTAGTAGCCCATTGTCAAGTGTTTGGTTTCTACTAAGACTGAATAGAAGGCCAAGAGCTGTCTCACAAAAGGAGAATGATTGTCTGCAGATGATGGTAGAGCCTTGCTCCAAAATCACAAAGGTTCCTTTTGTGATTCACCTATAGGAGACTGCCAAATGCTCTAAACAACATCCCCATCTGTCCCTAACACCCCAAGTATCATTCAGCTGGTGAGATGGTTCAAGAGGTAGAGCGCCCTGCACAGCAGCCAGGACCTGTTGAAAAGTCTTCCTGTTCCTGACCCGACTCAAAGCAGCAGCTTTCCAAGGCACTTGGTAAATGGGCCTGAGTAACGCACCCGAGTGAGGAATGTGCTGTCTTCAGGATCCAGATAGGCCTACTAAACATTATGGTTCTTTCTTGGTGTAGAGAGGAGCCAGATGCAACAACTTATCTTTCAACTTAAAAGGAATACCTTCACATGCCTCAAATCACTGGACTTCTAAAAATTTTACTGAGATGGAAGGCCCTCGAATTTTGGGTAGATTTATTTCCCATTCTTGATGTGCATACATGTTACCAACAAATCCAAACTGGTTGCTACCTGCTGCTCACTTGGTTTAATCAACACAAAGTCATCAATACAGTGAACGAAGACGATATTTTTTGGAAGAGAGAGAGATGATCAGGATCCCTCCAAACTAAGTTATGACACAGGGCAGGAGAGGTAATATATCCTTGAAGCAAAGCTGTAGAGGTATACTGCTGGTCTTGTCAACTGAAAGCAAATTGCTTCTGGTGGTTCTTATGAACAGGTACTGAGAAGAAGGCATCTGCTAGATCACTAGCTGCATACCAGGTTCCAGGATATATGCTAATTAGCTCAAGTAAGGAGACCACATCTGGTACAACAGCTGCAGTCAGAGTCACGACTTAAGTTTCCGATAGTCACCTGTCATTCTCCAGGGTCCACCGGTCTTCTGCACTGGCCTGATAGGAGGGTTAAAGGGAGATGTGGTGGGAACCACCACCCCTGCACCTTTCAAGTCCTTGAGGGTGGCACTAATTTCTGCAACTCCTCCAGGATTTTTGGTTTACTATTTTCCCTGACAGAGGCAACTCTAAAAGCTTCCATTTAGTCTTTCCAGTCATAATAGCCCTCATTCCACAGGTCATGGAACCAATGTGAGAACTCTGCTGACTTCTAAGTGTATCTACCCCAATTGTACATTCTGGGACTGTGGAAATAGCTATAGGATGAGTTTAGGGACCCACTGGACCTATTGTGTGTTGGACTTTAGCCAAAACTCCATTAATCACCTGACCTTCATAAGCCCCTATTTTAACTGGAGGGCCACAGTGTTTTGAGGGGGGGGGATATCCTGGAATCAGTGTTAATTCAGAACCAATATTCAATTGACCCCAGAAGGTCTATTGTTTCATTTCCTCCAGTGTATTGTTGCTCTTGTAAAAGGCCTTGTGTCCATCTGAAAAAGGACTGGAGAAAGGCTAACAGTATAACTATTAGGTGTTTTATTAAGGTCCTTCCTCAGAGGAACCTAGCTATATGTTCATTCAAAGGGTTCTGGGTCTGCAAACTGCCTCAAGTCTGGAAATTGGTTCACAAGCCGAGATTTCCTTTTGCCATGATCAAGTATGGCCTTTCTTTCATTTGTTTGAAAAATTTTCCATTTATACAGATTAAGCAAAAATCCAGTGGCCTCATATCTATTTCATGTATGGAAGCACTGTGATTGAAAGTTCCACACAAGTCACGCCACCATAAAAATCACATCTGTGCTGACCGTTACACTGCTGAACACTGCTTTGTCTACGCTGCCCATTATGGTAACTATGGCCACCATGCCTTTGGCCATTAGGTGCTCTCACCTGGCCCCTGCTACTTGGGGACCCAATTAAACCCGTTTCATTGAATTCATCCAAATAAACAGCAGCAGCTCCAACCCTAAGGCCTGGTACAAGGAAAAGGGCACAACAGTGTGCTGGTGCCTCTTGAAATCTTGCAGTTTACAGGATTAGTAAAGGGTGTGCTCTAGGCCTTGCCATTGCAGAGGATTATGTTTTATGCAGTGTGACCACTTTAGCATTGCAATTTCCCTGAACATTAAAATTCCTTCATCAAACAAGGTGGTGGTGGTGCAGGCCTTTAATCTGAACACTCGGAAGGCAGAGCAGGTGGATCTCTGTGAATCTGAAGCCAGTCTGAGCTACAAAGCTAGTTTCAGAACAACCAAGGCTACACAAAGAAACCTTGTCTCGAAAAACAAAACAAAACAGCAAAAAATTTCTCATCAACACTCATCCAAGGTTTATCAGGCATCTCTAACTCCTTTTCAGCAGGCAATCTTTTGACAAATGCTTCAAACTTTTGACAACTTTTAACAGTTGTGCACTTCCATACTACACAGAGAACCTCCACTCAGTGGGCCCACATCAATAAACTCAGCCTGATCCACTTTTATGTTCCTTTCACCATTATCCCACACTATTTTTTAAGGTTTATTTATCCATTTTATGAATATGAATACACAGTCACTCTCTTCAGGCACACCAGAAGAGGGTATTGGATCCCATTACAGATGGTTGAGAGCCATTTGTGGTTGCTGGGATTTGAACTCATGACCTCTGGAAGAGCAGTCAGTGCTCTTAACCACTGAGCTATCTCTCCAGGCTCCACACTCATAAAATCCATTCCCACACATATTTCCCAAGAGTTTTGCTAGAATGAGTTAGCAAACCCTTTAAGCTCCTTAGTAGTGTAGTGCACCTCCTTGAGAACTATACTCTCTACCTCCCCTCTAGGAGCCTGCTTAGCCCTAAGTGTAATTATAGGCCTATAGGCAACTATGGGTGGGTCCTGGGGGATACTGGTATTGTCTTGCCTGGCATCTCCTTCAGAGAAAATCACTGCTGCCTTAGCAGGCAAAGAAGGATTAATTTCCTCACTGAAAGTTGAAAAGGGCCACATTTCAGGGGGGGGCATGGGAGTACATCTTCTACTAAGAGTGGGGAGGCTACTTCCCCAGGTGAGATAAACCCCTGAGAATCTGAGGGTTCAAAGTTCTCAGCTTCAATAGGGTCCTCCTGCCCACTCCCATCCCAAGTTACACGATCTTTCCCAATTAATCCCCTTATTTCAACACCAAGATCCACTGAGGCTGGGACTTGAATTTTCGCTGTAATTCAGCCAACCTTAGATTGAGGACTTCAGTTTGATTTTCTGCAACTTGAGCTCTGTGGCTGCTGGAGAGAAGATGTTTTTCCAGAACATACACAGAAACCTTTTATGGTGATCTGAATGAAAATGCCCCCCATAAACTCATAGGGAGTTGCATTATTGGATGTGTGGCCTTGTTGGAGTAGGTGTGGCCTTGTTGAAGAGGGGTTATTGATGAGTGGACTTGGAGGTCTCAGATACTCAAGCTGAGCCCAGTATCTCTCTTCCTGCAGCCTGTGGATCAAGATGTAGACCTCTCAGCTCCCTCTCCAGCACCATGTCTGCCTGCATGCTGCCATGCTTCCCACCATGATGGTAATGGACAGAACCTCTGAAACAGCAAGCCAGCCCCAATTAAACACTTTCCTTTATAAGAGTTGCCTTGGTCATGGTATCTCTTCATAGCAACAAAACCCTAACTAAGAAAGACATTTAGAGTACTTATACATATCTGGAATCATATAAACAGTCTAAAGTTAGTTTTATCCCTGAGCTGATAGTTGTCTACTGTATTCTGAGATGACAGAAGTTGACTAATTTTATCTCAGAGCTTATTCTTCAGAGCCCTTTTTCAGTTAATTTGGAGATGCCAAAAACAATAACCCAGCAGCATCATTTTCCTTACCTTTCCCACAAATTGTCAAAAGTCTGATTTACAAGTCACCAAATTCATTGCTTCTTAAAAATGCTATTTAAAAAATCCATCCTTATATTTCTGTATCTCTCTAACTACTTCTGGCACTAAGATTTGTATTAGTCATGGTTCTCTAGAACAGAGTTTATAGAATGAATACACACATACACGTGTACATATATGTACACACATATATACGTAAGGGGATTTGTGAGAATGGCTTACAGGCTGTGGTCCAGCTGGTCCAACAATGGAAGGTCCAAGAATCCAGTAGTTATTCAGTGCACAAGGCTGAATGTCTCAGTTTGGGTTTCTGTTAATTCCAGATTTAGTCAAGTTGACAAGCAAGAACAGTCATTATACTCGGGTTCTGCTCAACTCTGCCCATAGACACCTTAGGCATTTAATGAATTTTTTTCTGAACTGTAGTACACAATGGATCTGCCTTGAGTTTATACAATCTCTCTCTTCCCATTTTGAGGCTAAAAGCACTGAGGGTAATGTCTTCTCAGGAAATACAATGCACCAGGAGTCAATGAGACTAGCAGCTAGGCTCACAATGCACATTCCAAACCGCCTCAGTGTCCAGCCATCAGTCCTTCCCCATCTTTCTACCTTACCTGAAGTTAAAGGAGCTTAAAAGCTGAACTGAGTTAAGATGGTCTTTATAAACAACTGGATGTCATGTTCCTGACTTGATGGCTCTTCAGATCCTTTTCTTAAAAACAAAAACAAAACAAACAAACAAAAAAACCTTTTAGTGTATAAGTGTGTGTGTGTGTGTGTGTGTGTGTGTCTGTGTATGCATATACCATGTGTGTGGATGCCCATGGAAGCCAGAAGAGGGTGAGTGATTCTCTGAAGCTAGAGTTACAATCAACCATGAGTTGCCTGATAGGGGTGCAGACAACCAAACCCTGGGTCTCTGGAGGAGCAGTGAGAGCTCCTAACCACTGAGCCATCTCTTTGGCGCACTCCCCCATTCCCAAGCTTTTTTTTTTCCTTTTAAACTTGTTGTTGTTTTGGTTTTGAAGATAGGGTTTCTCTGTGTAGCCTTTGCTGTCCTAGAACTTGCTCTGTAGACCAGACTAGTCTTTTTTTTTTTTTTTTTTTTTTTTTTTTTTTTGGTTTTCTCGAGACAGGGTTTCTCTGTGTAGCCCTGGCTGTCCTGGAACTCACTCTGTAGACCAGGCTGGCCTCGAACCCAGAAATCCGCCTGCCTCTGCCTCCCAAGTGCTGGGATTAAAGGCGTGCACCACCACCGCCCGGCCCCCAGACTAGTCTTGAACTCAGAGATCTGCCTGCCTTTGCCTCCTGAATGCTGGGATTAAAGGTGTGTGCTATCATTGCCCAGCTAAATTTTTTTTTTAAATTGTATGTGTATTTTCCCTATAGGATGTCTGTCACCATGTGTGTGACTGGTGCAGAGAAAGACCAGAAGAGTGTGTTGGATCACCTGGAAATGGAGTTACAGACAGTTGTTAGTTGCCATGTGTGTGCTGAGAATGAAACTTGCCCTCTGGAAGAGCAGCCAGAGCTCTTAAGTACAGAGCCATCGCCCCAGCCTTGCCCCAAGATTCCTCCATAGGAGCAATGACCCACATGAAACAGGCATAGTAAACATCTTCCATTTATCAGCAGGGGTTTGCTGCCACCCATGGAACCACGTTAGTATCCAGAAGGGTGGGCACAGGAGTACATGTGTTTGCCCCTGACCATGGGGCCCATCAGGTCCCTTCTGAACCTCACCTGCTGAGAAGCCAGAGTCAGGTGTGCCCAGAGGAAAGCAAACTGTTTACACATTGACTCTACCCCCTGTGTTCTGCCACATTCCACCTTCAAGGGTTCCTGAACTTCAGAAACATACTTTAGAAGGGCCAAGAGGCTCCACACCCAATTACAGCCTTACCAGCCATGGGAATCTATCTGGTTTTGTATCAAATTTTCCCTCCTGAATCAAACAAAAGCTGAGACTGGAGGTGAGAGGGCTTCCTGCCAACAGTGTGTATGCCAGGGTTGGAGACACAGCTCAGCAGTTAGGAACACGTGTTGCTCTGTAGAGTGTCAGGATCCAATTCCCAGCACCCGTATGGTAGCTCACAACCATCTGTAGCCCCAGTTCCAGGGGACCCAACCTGTATGCAGGTAAAAAGTTCATAAATATGAAGTAAAATAAAGAAATCTTTACACTGGACAGTGGTGGTGCACATCTTTGATCCCAGCACTTGGGAGGTAGAGGCAGATGGATTTCTGAGTTCGAGGCCAGCCTGGTCTACAGAATGAGTTTCGGGACAGTCAGGGCTACACAGAAAAACCCTGTCTCAAAAAAAAAATCTTTAAAAATAGTATTTATGGCTTAAAATCAGGTTAGATTACAGTCTGTTTTATTACTCTAGGGAGTTACTGAGGCTTTAGGCAGGTTTAGGTTCATAACCATATTTGTGAGAGTTGAACTGAATTACTTAGTAAGCTAAGTAATTCATCATGTAATTTACCAAATTAAAAAGAGAGAGAGATTGTCAGGGGGTAGTGGCACATACCTTTCATCACCACACTCGGGAGAAGGAGACAGGGGGATCTCTGTGAGTTTGAGGCCAGCCTGGTCTACAGAGTGAGTTCTAGGACAGCCAGGGCTACACAGAGAAACTGTTTTTAAAAACTAGAGAGGAGAGAGAGAGAGAGAGAGAGAGATTGATTATATAATTATTTCAATGGAACAGAACTAGAATGTGCTAACATTTAACAGCTGTTTATGGGTAGATTGTTTTAAAAATTAACGCACTGGAAGCCTGGTGAGAAGGCTCGCTGGTTCAGGTCACTTGTTGCTCTTGCAGAACGCCTGGCTCAGCTCCCCACACTAACATGGTGGATAACAGCACTTTGATAACTCCAGTGCCTGGAGCTGTGATCTGATGCCATCCTCCAGAGACTCCTTGAGCACCAAGGACACACATGGTACACAGATACTCATGTAGGCAAAGCACCCATACACACAAAAGAAGAATAAGCTTAGAAAATTGCTTTAATTAGTTGAACACATGCTTAGCATGAGCAAAGCCTGGGCTTCAAGCCAAGGACCCCTCAAAAATATGCATTGGTAATATGACTTCCTACAAGAAAAATCCAAAAGGATGTCATATATATGCCACTAAGACTAATGAAAAAGCCAAGCATGGTGGCACTCACCTTTAATCCTAGCACTAGGGAGGCAAAGGGAGGTGGATCTCTGAATTCAGGGCCAACCTGACCTATATAATAAACTCTAGGATAGCTAGAGTTACATAATAGACTGTCTTAGTTAGGGTTTCAATGCTGTGAAGAAACACCATGACCATGGAAACTCTCATAAAGGAAAACATTTCATCGGGGCTGGCTTATAGTTTCAGAAGTTTAGTCCATCATCATCACTGTGGGAAGCATGGCAGCATGCAGGCAGACATGGTGCTGGAGATGGAGCTGAGAGCTCTACATCCTGATCTGCAGGCAGCAAGGAGACTAGATTCCACACTGGGTGGAGCTTGAGCATATAAGACCTCAAAGCCTGACCCCACAGTAACACACCTACTCCAACAAAGCCACCTTCTAATAGTGCCACTCCCTACAGGCCAAGCATTCAAACACCTTAATCTCTGGGGGGTATACCTATTCAAACTACCACAAAGAACCTGTCTCAAAACAAAATCCAATTAATGAAATGTAGAATTCTATTTAGAAAAACATAAAATACTAAGGAATAAAGTTATTATGAGAGTAATATAATTTAGTAAATAATTATGCCTATGTTAAAATAAAAGGAACCACAAAAGTAGACCAGAAAAATATTATCAGAAATCAAAACATTTGGCAAAACCAACTCTAGAAGGAGGAGCTAGGAAGATGGCTCAGTGGGTGTGAAAGCACTAGGCACCTGAGGGATCCCAGGATGCAGCTGGGGAAAGAAGAGAACCAACTCCTACAAGCTGTCTTCCATCCTACACACATGCACACATGCACACATGCACACACAAGCAGTGTGGTCATAAGGACTCTTGTGCACACACCTAGGTAGGTAGGTAGATGTTATTCTAGGGTGTGCTACAGGGAAATAGAGTTTTTAAACTATTTCCATTTATTCTTTGAGAATTTCATATATATGTATACATTATTTGATGTATTAATACATTAATACATAATATATTTAAGATACATTGCATATATATGTATAGATACATATATATGTGCACACCCATTTTCAACTCTTTCTTACTACTCCCTCCCTGAGCCAAGACCCAACACATACTCCTCCTACCTTCATGTCCAATTCTCTGTTTTTAAATAGTCCATTAAATCCAATTACTGCTGCCTGCATGCACATGGGACAGTGCACCTTTCAGTGACTGCACTGCAGAAGATAAAGTTACTCCACTCCCCCATCAGCCATCAAGGGCCGATAGCTCCTCCACTAGAGGGAGGCCTCATGAGCCCCTCCCATACCCATGCTGCTTGGCTTGATCTTGTGCAGGCAGTCATAGCTGCTGTAGTCCATCAGTGCAAAAGCCATAACGGGTCTGCAGCATTCACAGCACTCCTCCAATCTTCTAGCTTGTACATTCTTTGTCCTTCTCTTCTGTGATGTCCCCTGCCTTGTTAAAGGTTGACAGAGATGTTCCATTTAGAGGTGAGCACGCAACAGTCACTTCTTCTAAGAACTTTGATCAGCTGGGAGTCTCTGCATTGACTATTGCCCACTTCGAACCTTTTTTTTCTTAAGGCTGAGAACAGCACTAATCTATGAGCATTAACATCAATATTTAGAAGACCTATGACATGTTCATTTGACTAAGCAACAGTAGTGTGTTGTTGTGTCCACTCACATACCTATGACCTCCCCACGACTTTTTAACTCACCAGGCAAGAATTCCCTCCTGTGGAAAGGGCCTCAGATCAAATAATAAAGCCATTGGTTACCTCATAACAGTCACGTCACTACTGTACTGCGGGCACATCTTGTCCAGCAACTTAGTACTGCAGCATCCAGCATCCACCACTGGATAAGTTACTGATGACTTGTCTCCCCCAGTGACCTGAACTATGAGTTATAGACCTTTTAGCTATGAGTTAGCCACTAGGAAAGAAATGTCCAGGTCAGTTCCAACTTGATTTCTCTATTTTTCAAAAGATTTATTTATTTATTATATGTAAGTACACCGTAGCTGTCTTCAGACACTCCAGAAGAGGGCATCAGATCTCATTACGGATGGTTGTGAGCCACCATGTGGTTGCTGGGATTTGAACTCAGGACCTCTGTAAGAGCAGTCAGTGCTCTTAACCGCTGAGCCAGCTCTCCAGCCCTGATTTCTCTATTTTGAATCTTCACAATACTATGGATCCTCCTGCCTCCCGAATCCTGAGATTACAGGCATATACCACCAGACTGTTTAGGTAGTGCTGGAGGCAGATCAAACCCTGGACTTTGCACCTGTTAGCCAAGGATTCTACCAACCAACTGAGCCATATCCTCAACCTGCACCCCACCCCATTTTGAATGGGTCAGAGTATTGAGTATTTGAGTATTGAAGCTATTCATACATATTAAACTCAATTATACCTCTCCACCTCCCTTTCTGAGATAGTCTTCCTAAGCAGCTTTGGCTGACCTGGAACTCACTAAGTAGGGGAGGCCAGTCTCAAATTCCCAGAGATCTGCTTGCCTCTGCCTGCCAGGTGCTGGGATTATGGGCATGTGCCATCAGACCTGGCTCCCATATTCTAATTAAGCTTCATTTGTTGTTATAATTATAGGTTCCCACATAGTTATAAGAGACAAGTAGGGTCATTGTCCCCTTTAAACACTTCCCCAGCGGCAATACCTGCAGAGGTCTAATACATTATCACAACCAGGATTTTGACACTGACACAGCCAATATAAAGAAGTTTTGGGGTTTTTTTTCTTTTTGCCATTCCCCACACCATGCTGACTTCAAAATCAACTACCTTGAGCTCCCAAGTGTTGGAATAAGAACCATGTGTCACGGTGTTAATACACAGAACATTTCTGTCACTCCGAGTCCCTTAGAGGCCAGGCTCACTTTCTTCCTATTAGCCCATCCTCGTCACTGTTGGCATCAAGCAGTGAGTTTATTACTGAGATCTTGTCATTTCAAGAATGTTCTACTTGCACTTTTAGGTTTTGGATCGCTTTATTCAATTCCTTCACCTATTTATCTGTGTTTTCCTGGACCCATAATTGTTCCTGTCTGAAAGAATTACAGGAATGGAAATGGAGAGGAACCTGAGGAAAAGAAGGTCCAGCGACAGACCCAAAGTGGGATCCAGCTCAAGGGGAGGTCCCAAGGCCTGACACTATTACTGAGGCTATGGAGCACTCACAAAAGGGACCTAACATGACAGAACTCCGGAAATCCCATCAAGCAGCTGAAAGAGTCAGATGCAGATATTTGCACCCAACCAATGGACAGAAGCAGCTGACCCCTGTTGTTGAATTAGGGAAGGCTGAAAGAAGTTGAGGAGAAGGGCAATCCTGTAGGAGGACCAGCAGTCTCAATTAATCTGGACTCTTGAGATCTCTCAAACACTGGACCACAAACCAGGCAGCATACACCAGCACACATACAGTAGAGGACTGCCAGAACTGTGTTCATTTAGAGATGCTGCACCTAACCCTCAAGAAAATGGAGGCCCCAGGGAGTTTAGAGGTCAGGTGGGGTAGGGAGTGGAGATATCCATGTGGAGACCAGGGTGGGGGTGGTGGTGGAAGGGGGGTGGAGGGGAAGGAGGTTTGGGATGTGGAACAGTCAGAGGGTGGATGGGGGTGGGGGGAATAAAATATGGAGTGTAAAAAAATTAAATTAATTAATTTTTTAAAAAAAAGAATGTTCTATTCATGGGGCCATGCCCCATATAACCTTTTGCTATTGACTCTTATCACTGGGCATGGTTTTCTGTAGACTCGCTCAGCTGTTGTGTATCAATACTTCCTTTTTACTGCTGAGTAATAAGTATTGTGGCATGGATTGCTAAAGTTTGTTTAATCATTCTCAAGCTTCAAGGGCATCAGGGTTGTTTTCTTTCCAGTTTTGCCTATTCCAAATAAAACTGATAAAAGCATTTCTACACAGATTTTTGTGTGCACTCGCCTCGCGTTTACAACCAGCCCCGAGGCTAGGCTAGGATTTATGGCTACCCTTTCTGTTTCTCTCCTTCCTTTGTGAGCTTTGTTAATAGCTCACATTTATGGTGTATCTGTTACATGCCAGACCCTGTTCTAAGAACTTTACAGGCATCACTTACTTCTCACAATTACTATCTCGGGTATGAGTTAGTGTCTTCCCCACTGGACAGATGTGGGAACTAATGACAAGAGAGGCACACAGCCAGCATGTGCTAGCATTGAGCCCGAGTAACCTGGGCTGCCCCTCACCAGGATGATACACAGCCAGGCTCCAGTTGACCCAACTTCTTTCCTTATGGAGTAACCCAAGCCCTTCATTCCCGGAGGATCTAAACTTGTAGTTGTTTGTGTTTGCTCCCTTAGGCTTCTGTTAACTTTAACTATTGGATGCAGTACCCAGGAGTGTTGCCCTTTGTTGTATCCCCCTCTTCCCTGACCCCTGACAACACCATTTCCTCTAAGTCATCAATCCCCCCATTTAGCATCTTTATTGCCTGATTACCCAATGGCTTAAAGAGCTCGAAAAAGTCAAGTGGTCCAATTGAGTTCCTGCTCATCCGAGCAAATCTTTTTGGAGTTCTGTTCTAGTTTGCTTTCCATTGCTGTGATAAACACCTCGACCAAAAGCAACTTGAAAAGGATCAAGTCATGATCACAGTCCATCACTGAGAGAAGCCAAAGCAAGAACTCAACCAGGGCAAGAACATGGAGGCAGGAACTGAAGCAGAGACCATGGAGGAATGCTGCTTACTGGCTTGCTCTCCAGGCTTACATAGCTTAAACCTACCAGCATCACTTGCCTAAGGGTGGAAGTGCCCACAGTGGTGTGGGTCTTCCCACATCAATCATTATCAGGAAAACTCCCACAGGCCCGTATGCTGAAGGCATTTCATCACAAAGAGATTGAGAGATTGAGGTTCCCTCTTCCCAGATGACCCTAGTTTGTGTTGACTTGACAAAAACAAACAAAAACCCTACTCATCACTTGTACCAAACCTATAAACCAGTAGACTCCTGAGTAATGGTCTACAAGCTAAACTGTCACAAATGGGTAATTATCTTAATAATAAGAGGCTCCTCTTTGGCCTACACCTCTTCCACCTGGGGTCCTGGGCTCAACATGTATTCTGAGAGAGAAAGGATAGCATAGAAGGGTCGTTGGTTCAGGCCTCCCAAGGCTTGCAATAGTCTGTTTCTACAAAGCCAGCTACTTCTGAGTCTTGAGCACACCTTGTGGGTCTTCATGGAATAGTTAAGAAGTATGGATCCCATAGCCAAGGTGTCTGGGTTTGAAAAACAGGCATCACTACTCATTCCACTACCATTCATTGCCTTTGGACCACTGGCTTGTTTGTGACTCGGTTCCCATATCTGACTGGTTGCTATGAGGATTAGAAGAAATTATACTTACAGAGCACGCTACATACTGGGTGTCCTGGTTGGGTTTTTTGTTTATTTGTTTTGTTTTGTTCTGTTCTGCTTTCAACTTGACACAAGCGAGAGTTATCTGGGAAGAGGAACCCCAATTGAGGTCTTCTACAGGCAATCTGAGGGGCATTTTCTAGACTGATGATTGATGGAGGGCCCAGCCCACTGTGGGTGGTGTCATCCCTTAGTAGGTGATATAAGAATGCAGCCTGAAGCCGGGCGGTGGTGGCGCACGCCTTTAATCCCAGCACTTGGGAGGCAGAGGCAGGAGGATTTCTGAGTTCGAGGCCAGCCTGGTCTACAAAGTGAGTTCCAGGACAGCCAGGGCTACACAGAGAAACCCTGTCTCGAAAAACCAAAAAAAAAAAAAAAAGAATGCAGCCTGAGCAAGCAGCCCTCATTTCTCCAGGGCTTTAAATCCTGCCTTGGCTTTTCCCTGAAGATGGACTGTAACATGTAAGCCAAATAAACCCTTTCCTCCTCAAGCTGCATTTGGTAATGCAGTTTTACCATAGCAATAGAAAGCCAACTAAGAAAGCCTCTGAACTGAGAGCCTTGTTCAGAAATCACAAAGTGTGGAACACCATAACCGCACCTGAAACACCCCAGATGCCTACAGATGGTAGACAGAGGTGGCAGGGGGATGGAGCAAGGCAAGCAAAGAAACCAGAAACACATTTCCTTGTAGAGGGAACAACACATTTCTTCTACACCTTCTCTGCTGGAAGAGAGCCAGTGTAAGCAATCCTTCACAGGTGACAAGCAGGTTTGGTAGCTTCTGCATGCCAAGCAGACCTTCACTCCATCTGGGGTGACTTGGTAAGGAGTATTCCATGCTGTAAAAGGGTATTGGCAACATAAAAGTCTGGGAAGGAAATGAATGGCATCGTGGAAGCAGGTGTGCCTCACCTGCTCGTCAGGAATGGCTTCCAGAAAGGCGATGGGGAGTGGCTCTCTAGCCTGAGATTTGCCCAGGAGGTCCGTTTACAGGCCTTCTTCCCAGCCCCTCTTTCCCGAGCCCTCTGATCCTGCCGCACACACCCCCCACCCAGTCTTTGTACCTAGCCAAAGCCTTTGCTCTTCTCAGCTCCAAGGCAGCACAGCCTCAGTAAAAACATGCTCAGGCTGGAATTTGCCCAGTGGAGGATTTTCCATCTCCACTAACTTCCAAGACCTTCTCTCAAGGAATTTATCTATTTTTAAATTTATTTTATTTTTATTTATGTGTCTCAGAGGGCATCAGATTGTCTGGAGCTGGAGCCACTCAATAAGGATTCTAGGAACTGAACTTAGTCCTCTGTAAGGCAGCCACTACTCTGAGCATCTCTCCAGCCTCCTATTTATATATGTGTGCTGAGAGGCACTTATTCATTATTTGGAATCTGATGCAAAGACCACTGATTTTCTCATGCACACATGGAATACACATACATATAAAAATAAGTAAATAAATGTAAGACATAATTTTTAATTAAATGTTTAAAATGTTGTTTTATAACACTTTTGTTGTGGTTAAAGTGCTAAATGTGCATCATCAAGTCTTCTTTCATATTCTTTTTTTTAATGTGTATGGGTGTCTGTGTGTCTGTCTGTGCACCAAGCGCATGTAGTGCCACTCGGATCCCTGGAACTAGAGTTACAGATGGTCGTGAGCTACCTCGTGGGTTGTTCTGGGAATTGAACCTGGGCCCTCTGGAGAAGCAGCCAGTGCTCCTAACTGCTGAGCCATCTCACTGACCCTCTCTTTGACATAGTAACTGGACAGCTCACTGGGGCTAAGCACGGAAACACTGACTGCTGTGCCACAGGGTCTCCGGAAATCAGTCTCAAAAGGGCCCATGCCTTAAATCCCAGCACTGAGGTGGAGGTGGATCTCTGTGAGTTCAAAGCTATCCTGGTCTACATATGGAGTTCCAGGCTAGCCAGAGCTGTATAATGAGGCTCTGTCTCAGAAAAGGGGAGAGGGGCTTTACTACTGCAACAACCACTGTTATATGTAGTACACAATAGGCTCTAGGTGCTTTTTGCATATTTTCTCTCTCAGCTTTTCAAACAAGCTATTCTGGCTCTCTTGCAGAGATAAAAACTGAGGTACAGAAAGGCTAAATCCCGTGCCCCAGTTTGTACCTAGTAACTGCTGAAACCAGAATACAAACACAGGCAGTGTAGTTCTAAACGCTTTGTGGTTTATCTTTTAATAATGGGTCTCTGAGCTGGGGATGTGCAGAGGGAACACCCACACACACATCCCCCATACTCCCACAGCCCCACCCACCCCCATAAGCCAGACTGGAATGTTCTCTTCTGTGTCTGTCATGCATGAGTATTCCTGAATCCCCTGCAGCGGGCAGAGGAAGGAGAGGTTACCCACAAGCTGGGGTAAACCAGGGGTCTGCAGCCTCCCTCTGCCCTCAGTGTAGGCTCAGGTGCAGCCTGAGCATGGGGATCCTCTGGGTTGGCTCTCTGGGTAAATCAGTTAATCCCTGGTTTGGGAAAAAGGATGTGTCATAAGGTCACCTGATGTCCCATGATCCTGTTTAGTTTTTGTTGAGACCCAGAAGCTCCCAAGTGGTTAATTATTTCTCAAGGAAAGAGCTAATACTTGCTGAAGTGTCCATACCCTCCAGGTCACCAGAGTCATTGTCCTAGCTTGCCTCATATATAGCCTGGTTTGCTGAGCACTGCTGGATCTGCTGAGTCACAGGCCCAGGGGACAGATGTGACTGAACATCTGGAAGCAGTCAGAGAGCCTTTTCTGTCCCACTTGGAGGACACTGCCTCTGCCCCTCAAGTTCCAAGCGATACCCTGGATGCACTGGGCCTGGGGACTTCTGCAGCTCTGCCCCACGCCCCCACCCCCATACCTGTCTTCCTTGCTCAGCCAAAGCTCACTGTGCAAGGCTTGCACACACAGAGCACTCACATGCTTGGTCTTGGTTGCAAGGACACTAGAGAGAAGCTAGCCTTTTGCTTCTCACCAAATACTAATTTTTAAAAAGCGCCGAATGCACTGACCAGTCCTCTAAGCAGTAATCCCAAAACAAAATGACTGGACAGACCCTAGTGTGAAGTGCTACCTATGAGACTGGGTGACTTTAATGTCCAGCGAGATAGAGGCTACAGACTGTACTGGCTGGTTTTGTGTGTCAACTTGATACAGGCTGGAGTTACCACAGAGAAAAGAACTTCAGTTGAGGAAATGCCTCCATGAGATCCAGCTGTAAGGCATTTTCTCAATCAAGGGGGGAGGGCCCATTGTGGGTGGTGCCATCTCTGGGCTGGTAGTCTTGGGTTCTATAAGAAAGCAAGCTGAGCAAGCCAGGGGAAGCAAGCCAGTAAGAAACATCCCTCCATGGCCTCTGCATCAGCTCCTGCTTCCTGACCTGCTTGAGTTCCAGTCCTGACTTCCTTTGGTGATGAACAGCTGTGTGGAAGTGTAAGCTGAATAAACCCTTTCCTCCCCAACTTGCTTCTTGGTCATGATGTTTGTGCAGGAATAGAAACCCTGATTAAGACAAATTGGTACCAGCATAGTGGGGTATTCCTGAGACAACCTGACCATGTTTTGGGGAGGACCATGGAAGGACTTTGGAATTTTGGGCTAAAAAATTCATTCGGTACTAAGAGCTCTATGGGATGTTGTGTAGGAACTTGTTGAGAATAGTGCAGAATATGGAGGCCTGGCTTGTAAAATTTCAGAGGGAAGATTAAAAACTCTTATCAGGGCTGTTGCTATTTTGATTGTGAAGACTCTATGGTTTTGGTTAGCTGGGGCTGAAGAATCAGCTGTGATTAACAAGATACCAGAACTACTAAAGCAAAAACTTTGCATTACTGGGACTATTGATGCTGGTTAGCTGAAGCTGAGAAATTAGCGGTGATTAAGAAGAGACCAGCATCAATGAGGTGAAACCTTCTGGGAAGTGTTTTCTGAGAGCACAGAGACTGTGTTCCAGAGATAGCCAAGGTTGTACCTTGTGCTGTGGCTGGATTTGGTACTGTGTAAGAGTCACCCAGATGGTACTGGTTTTGAAGGCATGAAGGGGTCATGAAGAGCAGCTGAGGCTCAGCACTGTGAGAAGCCATTGGTGAAGGTGCGCCTCAGTTGCAATTGATGGCCCAGGACTGAAGGGGTCATGCAAAGGAGTTGAGACTTTGCCCCATGAAGAGAGCCTATGAGAGGCTATTGGTGAAGCCTAGTTCCAGCAGAAGACAGCAGTGTTTTGGAGATGCCAATACCATGAGATGACCACCAAGAACAGCAGCAGCAGTGGAGTACAGGCAGCTGGAGCCTAGAAGACAAGGTGTGTGCTACAAAGGGCAGAGCTGGAGAAGTGACCCAAGCCCTTGGAGGAGCCCGGAAGATCGTGAGTGGATCCCAGACATTGGACAGTTGGAGTTTGATTTTGCTTTTGATTATGACTGTGCCCTAATATTTTTCCCTCTTGAAATAAGAAGGTATTTTAGTGGAGTCCACAGTTAAGAGATTTTTAATTGTAAAAAGACTTTGGATTTTAAAAAATATTGGATATTTTAAAGGGATTGAAATTTTAATATGTAAGAATTTTCAAAGACTGTGAAACTTTTAAAGTTATTTAGATCTTGGGGATGAATAAGAAAGTTAAGGTTGAGGCTTAAATAGTGATGTGTTTGTGTGTCAAGTTGACAAGGGGTCAATTGTACTGGCTGGTTTTGTGTGTCAACTTGACACAGGCTGGAGTTATCACAGAGAAAAGAGCTTTAGTCGAGGATATGCCTCCATGAGATCCAGCTGTGGGGCATTTTCTCAATTAGTGAACAAGAGGGGAGGGCCCATTGTGGGTGGTGCCATCTCTGGGCTGGTAGTCTTGGGTTCTATAAGAAAGCAAGCTGAGCAAGCCAGGGGAAGCAAGCCAGTAAGAAACATCCCTCCATGGCCTCTGCATCAGCTCCTGCTTCCTGACCTGCTTGAGTTCCAGTCCTGACTTCCTTCGGTGATGAACAGCTGTGTGGAAGTGTAAGCTGAATAAACCCTTTCCTCCCCAACTTGCCTCTTGGTCATGATGTTTGTGCAGGAATAGAAACCCTGACTAAGACAAGGCCCAAGAATCTGAGGCCAGAACCAGGAATCAAACCCTGGGAGAGCGACTTTGGGTTACTTTCCCTTTCTCAGCAGCCACTTCCTAGTTTGTAAATTGGGACTAATGGGAGTACCCATTTTATAGAGTTGTTTGGAGATTAAAGTGGACCACATAAAGAGCTTAGAGAAGTTAGTGTCAGTCTTTATGGGAGTGGGTGTGGTTCATTCTTCTACCCCAAAGGGCTTAGAACAGTGCTGAGGAGGCATTAAATGTTTAACAACCGGTAACTGTTATTACTGCCTAGGTTTTGCCTTGTCCAGGTAGTTCCACGAGGCTGGAATTCCCACGAGGCCCAGCATGCCACTTTTACTTTTGATGGATTCTGGCAAATAGGGCTCCATCAACCCATTCACAAGTCCTGAAGAGTGAGTGTCTCGCCAATGCAGAGGCTTACTGTCTTGAAGGTTTATCTTCTTTTTTTAATTACGTGCACTTTGTGTATTCTGTTTGTGGGTATATGTAGGTGCCCACAGAGGCCAGAGGCATCTGATCCCCTGGACCTAGAATTACAGGTAGTTGTAAGCTGCCTGGGAACCAACCTTGGGACCTTTGGAAGAGCAGTTATGGAATCATAACTGCAGAACCCTCTCTCCAGCCCTACTGGGTTTTACTCTTTAAATTTTTTGCTCACCTACTAGGCAACATCATTATTATATTCTTACACTACTTCAATTCTTAAATTATGCATGCCTCAATATAAAACTTAGACACATATCAATCTTCAACACCAAAATAAAAGACAAATAAGTGTAAAACTAGAAACACTATGAAAAGTAAAATATCTCTAAAATCCAAGTTTTCAAAAGCCAGGCGTGGTGGCACGGGGATGGAATACCAGCACTGGAGATGGAGGCCCAGGAGCTGCCTCAAGTTCCAGGCCATCCAGGGCTACCTAGGAGAGGGGTGGACTGGTGGGGGAAGTGTAGCTCAGAGTGCGGGCTCAGAATTGCTTAGGTCCTGGGTTCACTCCCCAGCACCTCACAAACCAAGCAATTCCTGCACTCAGCAGGAGAAAGCAGCAGGATTGAGGTGCAAGGTCATCACCACTATGTACTAAGTCTGAGGACAGCCTAGGCTATGTGAAAAGCCATGTCAACACACACACACACAGGGAAAAAAAAGGTGACTATTGTTACTTATACTTATATGATAAAGGAAAGTTTATCTCTACAAATTATTTCCTATTTGCCTATAAATACATAAATGTATATGATATTTAGTCTATCTTATTTATACATATATATATATAAGTATACACACACACATACACACACACATATATATATATAGTCTTAATTGAAATGAGGTCTCTTCTCATAGTTTTCTCCTCTACCCAACTGCACTTTTTTCTTTTTTAACACGGAACACTTCACAAATTCCTGTGCCGTCTTTGCATAGGACTCCGCTAATCTCAGTATCATTCCAATTTTAGTATCCTGGCTGAGGAAGCAGGCGAACACCCAGCTGCACTTCTTGGCTGTCCCTCCATGTCATCCGCACACAGACTACTTTATGGTGGCTTGATACTGCACATTTACCAAGACACCTTAATAACCGGGCAGTAGGTTGTTTCATTGTTATGCGGTGCTGCAGGGATCACGCTGTTCACGCTGGCCTGTTTCCATAGAGATCTCAGACACCACAGACTTCTGTTTGAAATTTGCTAGATGTGTGCATCCTAAAATCACCACTATTTTATACTTTGGACAATAAAATAGAAATGCAAAATTCCCACCCACTTCTAACCTTGAATATCAAGGTTAGAATATTTGTTGGTTTCTTGGAGGGTGGCTGTGTGGTGTCATGGCGCCTATGTGTAGATGAGAGGGTGTTCTCCACTTCCACACTGTGGGTCCAGGGCTGGAACTCAGGTCACCAGACTTGACAGTAAGTGCCTTTACCCCCGGCTTCTCAGCTCTTTATTATTATTGCTGTTGCTGTTGTTGTTGTGATTATTATTATATCATTGAGACAGAGTCTATGTACCTCAGGCTGGCCGCAAACTCTGAATTCTCCTGCTTCAGCCCCTTAAGTGCTGGGGTCACAAGGGTGCACCGCCTACCCAGATACTTTGTGATTTTGACGTTCATGCTCATTGGTGCTTTAACAAGTATTTCTCTAATCACTAATGAGATCCAGTTCGTGTTTTGTGTTTGTCAGCCACTCAACTTTGATTTTCTGGTGCTAGATCTACCCCCCACCCCCATCCCCAATCCTTCTTTCCTTCCAACAGAAATGTATTCTTCTCTTGCAGCAGTAAGACAAGAGGGGACTCCCATCAAGATGTCTGCAGGCCCTGCCCCTGCTGCCGTTTCTGGGAAGAGCCCCTCCTTGCTGCTGCTTACCCTTGGCAGTACTTGCTGATCTCTGCCTTCCTTGGCTCGATGTTAAATCACTCCAGCCTCCACCTCAGCAGCTTCCTTGTCTGTTGTTTTTCCAGCGGGTTGATTGGTGACTATGTTCAGCACAGTCGTTTTTAAGTCTTTTGAAACCTGGATTAGTTTATTCTTTGAGGATGTGGCCACTGGTAGGTTTCCCATGCCCACACCCCTGCATATATGCAGTAACTGGACTTAGAGGGTAATCTAGAAGAAAAGAAAAAGAGGGGGAAGAAGAGAAATGATGACATCAAGTTGAAGGGTAGACATACTGCACGGTATGGGGGGGGGATATGGGTGTGGATATAATCGTATTGCATTGTATTCCTGTATAACGTGTTCAAAGGATAAAAAATAAGTTAAAAAGCCCTAACAAGTCTGGCTTGTGGGCAGCCTTTGGTCAGTTGGGCAGGAAGTCTGGGGCTCCCATGTCTCACACTTCCATCCACAGAGAATGCTTTCAGTATTACTGCAGCATCAGATGGACCCTGGGGAGAGCTTAGTGGGAATGAGCAGCTCTGCACTGTGTAGCAAGACAGATGGGACACCCAGGCCAGGTGACCCGTGTTACTTCTGACCTCAACATAGAACTGAGTCTTCCTGGGACACTGGGAGAGGGATCCCCTGCCCTCTTCCCAGGCGGCACCTAGGAACTGAGGTGAGAAAGGGTGCCATGGGCTCCTTAGAGAGTAGGGATTTGCTCCTGCCTGTCCTGAGGCTTAACAAGAAAGCAGTGAATCAGGGTAAACATGGCTCCAGGGACTCCGGGCCTTTCCCAGCCCCAAAGACAAGAGCTTTCATTTTCCTTTGGCTATTCTAGGGTTTGAAACCTGTTCAAGATGGAAGCTTTATTAGGGAGTTTGATAGTTTAATGTAAGCCATTAACTGAGACACATTTCTTCACTCCCAAGCTCTTGACTGTGAAGGTGTTAGCCAAGTCTGTGAAGCCGAAGACTGTTGCATAAAAGCTGTTTTATGGCTTTTGTCTCAACTCTTCTGGAGCCAGGCTTGGCACAGTGGAAGAGTCAGAGGGAGGAGGGTGCTCTGGGGAAGCTTGTGCCCTGCATCCCTGTGGTGAAGCACCCCTTCCTCTCCCAGACTGCACAGCTGTGTGTCCCATCTCTCCTGCACTGGACGTATAACAGAGGACCTGACTTGTGAGTCAGCAACACCCTCTTCATTTAAACAGAAAACCAGGGTCTTAGATTTATCAAGCAATACAAGGAACTAGGATAAATATCTCACCATAGTGAAACCTATTAGTTTAGAAACGATAATGGTATTATAATATTGTTCATTTACTTATTGTTACAGTTGAAGAAAGGTGTTTATTGGATATGAGGAAACACATGAACAGACACAAAGAGAAAAGATGCTCTGCTAAGCAGAGGCGGGTCTCAGAAAACTGGAAATCTTATATGCAATTTTAAAAGAATTGTGTTGCTGTTGTTGTATTTTTGAGACAGGTTCTCACTATGTACTGAAAGCTGGCCTTGAACTCAAGTCAATCCTCCTGCCTCAACCTTTTGAGCACTGGAATTACAGGTATGAGACTCCATGACTAATTAAAAATTCTTATTCTTATTCCTCCTCTTCTTTCTCTTCTTCCTTTTCCTCTTCTTCCTCTTCTTCCTCTTCTTCCTCTTCTTCCTCCTTCTTTGAGTCAGGATCTCATGTAGCTAAGGCTGGCCTCAAACTCACTAAGAAACAGAGGATGAACTTGAATTCTTGATCCTTCAGAATGTCTTGAAGTCCCAAGCTCTGGGAATGCAGGTACGCACCCACTACACCAGGTTTTTTGTGTTACTGGGGGTTGAACTCAGACACTCTACCAACTGAGCTACACCCCCAGGCAAGAATTCTTATCTTTAAGAGCCGTAATCTAAAACATTTACACAAGGAATATGTTTAGTGTTTGTTTTTATTTTTATTCTTTTAGCTAGGCACAGGAGTACATGTCTTTAACACAAGCACTCAAGGTTGAGCCAAGAGAACCTCCTTGAGTTAGAGCCTACGCTAGGCTACACAACAAGTTCCAGGGTTATATAGTGAGATCCTGTCTTAAATAAATGGATAAATGAATAAAGCTCTAAGGTGGAAGTTGAGCAGAACGGTATGTACTTGTAATTCATTTGGGAGCGATAGAGGCAGGAAGTTCTGTAGTTCAAAGCTAGCCTAAACCATCTATGGAGTTTGAGGACAGCCTGGGCTTCACAATACCCTGCCTCAAAAAGAAACAAATTCAGGACAAGAAAGATGACTCAGTGGCTAAGAGCATTTGCTGCTGCATCATGAGGGCTGGAATTCGGATCTCAGCATCCACATAGGGTAGGGGCGGCTCTCCATCTGTAACTCCAGCTCCAGGGGATCTGACATCCTCTGGTCTACTCTGTACACTGCAAACACAGTGCAGAAACAAATGATAAGCCTTAATAAAATAAATAGCTGGGTGTGGTGGCACACGCCTTTCATCCCAGCACTTGGGAGGCAGAAACAGGGAGATCTATTGTGATTTAAGGCCAGCCTGGTCCACAGAGTGAGTTCCAGGACGGCCAGGGCTACACAGAGAAAGCCTGTCTCAAAAAAGGAAAAAAAGAAAGGGGGAAGGAAGGGAAGAAAGAAAAGGAAGGAAGGAAGGAAAAAAGGAAGGAAGGAAGGAAGGAAGAAAGGCTTGGTATTTAAGAACATGTACAATAATCTTATTTTTATCATGTTATAGGTTTACAAGAAGGAAAAGATGTGAATGACTTGGTTTTTCCTTCCTAATGTTGTTTTGATCTCTAAGACTGAGAATGGATGATTACATTAGAATTCTTATTGTTAACCTTTATCTGTCTAATTATTACTGTGTGTGTACAAAATATGTATGTGGACATGCTATGAATCAGAGGGTGATTGGCCCAGTCTTCTGCCTTTGAGTGGGTTTCTGGGATTGAACTCAAGTCTTGAGTGGAAAACATAATTACTTGAGGAGACATTTAGCCAGTTTTTCTTACTCTTCCTCCTCTTTCTTCCTCCTCCTCATCTTCCTCCTCCTCCTGTTAGTGGGGAGGGCACTGGTGAAGCTAGAGCCTTGCATATAGCACTGAGCTGTACCCCTGGTCCTCTTTTTCACTTTACTTCAAGACATGGTTTCACCCAAGTTGCCCAGGCAAGTCTTGAATTCAACTTGTAGCCCAGGCTAGTCTTGAACTTGTAATCATTTGCCTCAGTCTGTGCCACCAGACCCAACTCTTTATAGGTTTTAGAAGGGGTCTTCTATAACTAAGACTGTCCTCAGACTTACTGTGTACCTGAGAGTGACTTTGAGCTAACCCTCCTGCCTCTGTCTCTCAAGTGCTTGGGTTTCAATCATTCACCACCACCAGATAATTGTTAACCTTCTTATAAAAGCTTCTGAAATTAAAAAGTCTACTGCTTGGTAAGATCATATGGATAACTGATTGCCCAAGCTACTGAATAGAAGGAAAAAAAGAGCAAGGGGAAGATGGCCCAGTATCACAGGTGAAATTACATGGTACTAAACCAATTTCATGTGGTTTCTCTTTGTTGTTTGCGAAATCTACCACCTTTGTCAATGCACACCAGATCCCAACACAACCTTTGGTCATTTCTCTGATATTTCTGCAGTGGCTTACTTCCACTGAAATGAGATCTGCAGCCCTGAGGATGTAGCTACTGGTAGAGGACGCTTGCAGAGCACGCAGGCAGCCCTGAGGTTCACCCCATCAATCAATCAATAACCTGGCATGTGGTACATAACCATAATCCCAGCACACAGGAAACAGAGGCAGGAGGATCACAAGTTAAAGTCATCTTCAGCTAAATAGGAAGTCAGAGGTCAGCCTGGCTAGAGATTCTATCAACAGGAAGGAAGGAAGGAAGGAAGGAAGGAGGAAGGAAGGAAGGAAGGCAGGTCTATAATTTAAGTGATAATAAACACTTTCCCACTTTATCAAAATATCTATATCAAAATACAACTTTTGTTTGTTTGTGTTTTTTTTTTAAGATTTATTTATTTTATGTAAGTACTCTGTAGCTGTATTCAGACACACCAGAAGAGGGCATCGGATCCCATTACAGATGGTTGTGAGCCACCATGTGGTTGCTGGGAATTGAACTCAGGTCCTCTGGAAGAGCAGTTGGTGCTCTTAACTGCTGAGTCATCTCTCCAGCCCAATCTTTGTTGTTTTGTTTGAGACGTTTTGTGTGTTTGTTTTTAAGATGGGGTCTCAAGTAGCCTGGGCTGGCCTTGAAATTGCTGTGTAGCTGAAGAGAACCCAGAACTCCTGATCTCCAATTCCTGGGATCAGACAGGCCTGACCCCACCCCCACCCCCAGACCTGGCTCTTGATTTATCTTTGTATCATTATCTGCATATAAGCAAGGTGGTGGCTTTATGACAACCTTATCATGTGTTAACTTATAATGAATAGAGAACAAACTTATTTGTGAAAGATACAGAGAAAACAGTTGAGAATAGAGCAATTGTTTTTTCACCCCTTTATGTGTTGTGCTGGAGGTTGAATTCAGAGCCTCAAGCATGGTGCCCCACCACTGGGCTGCACTTCCAACCAATAATTGCTTTTACTTACTTTTTTTGTGTCTGATGTGTATTGTGTGCACATTCATGTGTGTGAACATGGGTGGTTTTGTGTCCTGGACATTTTTTGGAAGTCAGAGGACAACCTTGGGTATCAGTCTTCAGCTTCCCCCTCGTTTGACAGGGTCTCTAGTTTTTAGGTGCCTAGGGCTCTCTTGTCTCCACCCCACATCCCCTCCTGGGCACTGGAACTGCAGATACACACCACTGCTCCTGGCTTCACACGTGTTCTGGGGATTCAAACCCAGGTCCTGATACCTGTATGACAAGGTTTCACCAACTGACCCGTCTCCCCAGCCCAACAACTGCTTTTTAAAACACCCATCCCTAATCTTTAGGCCACAGTCCCTGCTCACTATGAGGCAACTTCTGATTAAAAAAAAAAAAAAAAAAAGCCATGGTGTACTACTAGGAATAAAGAGTTGCCCCAGAGATAAGCCTGCAGCCCAGACGTGAGCAGAGGCTGCCCTAAACAAAAAGAAAGGAGATGCTGAGTTTGAAGCACCAGTAATAGCCAGATAGGATGGTATTTGTAAGGATTTGGGATGGAGCCTGGCAGACCACATCATTTAAAGATGCTCTTCCTTTTCTCTGAGCACCAAGGTGTGGACTCATTGTTGTTCAGGGAAAACACAGGGTAAATGTGAGTGGCAAAGTGAATTGGGGAAACCGGTTCAATGTAAGACAAAGAAAACTGCTGCCTTCCACTGAATTTGCCCAGCGCTGTGCCTGAGCTAACAGCTGGGCGCCTGGCCTCGTGTCAGCCACATTGAGCAACAGGTTTAGTCTCTAGTGTTCCCTTCCTCCGAGGGTGTACCTGGTCCTTTCATATGAGGAGAAAAAGAATAGGATACAATTCAAAACTCTGCTTAGCTGGGAAAGATCTCAACCTGTCCAGCCAGGTCTACCTCAAGCCTCTGCAAGCTGCACCTTCATGTTCCAGACATTCTTTGCACATACAAACCTACTCACACTTTGCATGTCAGACAACCCTGCAGAATATGGCACTCTGACACTGTCTTCGTTACATTTATTATTGCTGTAATGAAACACTGTGGCAGAAACAAGCTGGGGAGGAAAGGTTCATTTGGCTTACTATACAGACTACAGTTCATTGAAAGAAGCCAAGGTAGAAGAAACTCAAACAGGGCAGGAACCTGGAGGCAGGAGCTGATGCAGAAGCTATGGAGGGATGCTACTTACTGGCTTGCTGCTCATGACTTGTTCAGCTGCTTTCTTATAGCACCCAGGATCTCCAGGCCAGGAAAGTCACCACGCACAATGATCTGGGACCTTCCCCATCAATCACTAAGAAAATGCCCTACAGGGTTGCCTATAGGCCAATCTTATGAAGTCAATCCCCTCGTCTCTAATGACTCTGGCTTGGGCCAAGATGACATAAAACTAGTCATATCCTGCTTTTCTTTACATTTTTTCCCCTTAATGCTTTTATTTGGGCTTTTCCTTACAAAAGGACCACATGCTTATTTTTTAAAAACACAAAAAGTATATAAAATAACCAATGGGGAATAATCCCCTCCATCTCCTGCAGGTAGGTGATAGCAGGTACTACTTGAACTGTAAGTTGTCCTAGTTCCTCTACCACAGGGACAGGCCCTCCCAGGCCTCACTGCTCCACCATGAAGAGCTCCTTTCTCAGTCCTGTACACAGCTACTTCTTCACTTTGGTTCCCTCGCAAGAGAGAACCAAGAGAGTCCCAGGAAGCTGGCTGTCCTGGGACTTCTAAGAAACAACCCCCCACAGTCTTAGTATTCTTTCAGGATCTTCCACCTCCCAGGCTCCCTTTCCCCTCAAGACCAAATAAAGCTAAGGGAACACAGAGCATGGCGGGGCTGCAAGAACTGTGTCCTGGGGTCAGAGAGGCTGGTAAGCCTCCTGCCCTGCATCTCCCAGTGGCCTTGACCCAATCTGGGCCCTTCACTTCCTCACAGATAAGATGGTCTGTCCTAAAGACTAGATGTACTGATGCAAGCCAATTACTCTTTTTTACTCCCTAGATTTTGTCTTGTGTGTGTAAATGTGCCTCTGTGGTCAAGTGTGCACCTGCGTATGCAGGCACAGTGCACAGAAGTTGATCTTGGCTTTTTGTGCCAGTCCTGGGAACCAAACTCAGATCCTCACTCTTACAAGATGCCTTAATTATTTCCTGTTGTGACAAAATACTCTAACAAAAGCAATTTAAGAATGGGAGGATTGGACTGGCGGATGGCTCAGCAGTTAGAAGCACTGACTTTTTCCAGAGGTCCTGAGTTCAATTCCCAGGAACCACATGGTGGCTCACAACCATCTGTAATGGAATCCGATGCTTCTGGTGTGTCCGAAGACGGTGTCAGTGTACACTCACATATATAAAAAATCTTAAAAGAAAAAAAAAATGGAAGGATTGGTCTGGGGAGAAGGCTCAGCTGTTAAGAGCACCTGTGGACCTGAGTTCAGTTCCCAGAAAGTACATGGAAGCTCACAACTCTCTAATTCCAGTGCTAGGGGGATGACACCCTCATATAGACATACATATAGGCAAAATACCAACACACATGAAATATAAATAATCAAGCTAGGTGGTGGTAGTCCATATCTTTAACCCCAGTATTTAGGAGGCAGACATGTGGATCTCTGAGTTTGAGGCCAGCTTAGAATACACAGAGAACCCCTGGCTCAAATTAATTAGCTAATTAAAGAGAGGGCCAGGTGGTGACAGTGCATGCTTTTAGTTCCAGCAGTTGGGAGGCAGAGATAGGTAGGTCTTTGGATTCAAGGCCAGTCTGGTGGTACAGAGAAAGTTCCAGGACAACCAAGAGGACACAGAAGAATCCTGTCTCAAAAGATAACAGGAAGTAAATGACATAAAACAAAAAGGGTCTGTGGCTGGGGAGATGACAGCAGTTAAAAGCACTTACTGTTCTTGCAGAGGACCTGGGTTCCATTCCCACCACCTACATGGTGGCTCACAGCCATCTGTAACTGCAACTCTAGGGGTCCAATGCTCTCTTCTGGCTTCCGTGGGTGCTAGGCATGCACCTGGTGCACAATAATTGCAAACATTCATACATATAAATCAGTCTTTAAAAGAAACATGGCAGAGAGTCAGAGGCAGGCCTTGCAGCGCCTTCTTCCAGTGCGCCTGAGTCCAGCGAGGAGAGGGAGCGGAAGCTTGCCACTGGTCCCGGTGAGCGCTGGGTCTTCCTGCCTCAAAGATCTGAATTAGAAGTGGCTCTTCCCACTTCAAATTATGCCCCCCCAAAGAAAAATCTCTCACAGGTATGCTCCACTTTTGGATTTTAGTGAATTTCAGATGTAGTTAAGATGATGACCAAGACCAAGCTATCAGACTCTGAGACTTTGTGATTCTCCTACGGCAGCCTCCAGTGACAGACCTGCAGGCTTGAACCAGGCACCATGCCTTTTGTCTTTCCATTTTATTTTGGGGATCAGCTTCAGCATCTCTCTCCCTTCTCTTCACTGGGTTTAATTTATTTTTTCGCCATCCTCCCATCTCACCCATCAGAGGTCTTGAAACCTGCTTAATGGGTCCAAGGAGGCTGAAGGTGGGTGTAAGGGGGTGCACCGGGGGCAGCCTGACCTCCTGTGGCATGCCCCATGTTAGGGCCTCCACTTCTGTTCTCAGAGCTCACGAGCAATATTAACTAGACGCTAGACCCTCTGCCTCCTCCATGGCTGCCAAGGCCTGGGCTTAGAAACAACAGCAGCAAACGCAGGCCCCGCCCCCTGGTCCTCCAAACCCTTTGCTGTGGGTGGGGTACTGGCAAGCTGGCAGCACACAGGGTTAGCTCTGGGTACTTCCTAGCTACCACCACTCGCTGTGAATGCCACATCAGTCTGGTTGGCTTCTGAGGAGGACCGGCAGCAGCTGCTGCCGGGAGTGGGAAGAGGTCCTTCCACCCCAGCTCTGGAAGCCCAAGGCCCTGGGGTTCTGTTAGCAGCTGGCTTCTCTCCCTGGGCTGCATCTCCCTTGACTGAATTGGGACAACTTCTCCCTAAAACAGCTTCATTAGCTCTAAAGCAAGAAGTCAGTGAGAAAACAGCAGAAGTTAGGGGTGCTACGGAGGAGCTGCCAAGACCAGTCAGGTCAGAGTGCAGGGCCAGGAATGAGCTGGTTGTCAAAACAGACTCAAGAACAAACAAAACTCCCCAGTACCTCTTTGGATTTATTGATTTAGGAGGGCAAGTGAGGAAGCAGTCTCAGGGCAGCTGCACACACTGGGTCAGCTTAGTCTCAGGGCAGCTGCACACACTGGGTCAGCTTAGTCTCAGGGCAGCTGCACACACTAGGTCAGCTTAGCAGCCTCAGGACAGCTGTACACACTAGGTCAGCTTAGTCTCAGGGCAGCTGCACACACTAGGTCAGCTTAGTCTCAGGGCAGCTGCACACACTAGGTCAGCTTAATCTCAGGACAGCTGCACACACTAGGTCAGCTTAGCAGCCTCAGGGCAGCTGCACACACTGGGTCAGCTTAGTCTCAGGGCATCTGCACACACTAGGTCAGCTTAGTCTCAGAACAGCTGCACACACTAGGTCAGCTTAGTCTCAGGGCAGCTGCACACACTAGGTCAGCTTAGTCTCAGGGCAGCTGCACACACTAGGTCAGCTTAGTCTCAGGACAGCTGCACACACTAGGTCAGCTTAGTCTCAGGACAGCTGCACACACTGGGTCAGCTTAGTCTCAGGACAGCTGCACACACTAGGTCAGCTTAGTCTCAGGACAGCTGCACACACTAGGTCAGCTTAGCAGCCTCAGGACAGCTGCACACACTAGGTCAGCTTAGTCTCAGGACAGCTGCACACACTAGGTCAGCTTAGTCTCAGGACAGCTGCACACACTGGGTCAGCTTAGCAGCCTCAGGGCAGCTGCACACACTAGGTCAGCTTAGTCTCAGGACAGCTGCACACACTAGGTCAGCTTAGTCTCAGGGCAGCTGCACACACTAGGTCAGCTTAGTCTCAGGACAGCTGCACACACTGGGTCAGCTTAGTCTCAGGGCAGCTGCACACACTAGATCAGCTTAGCAGTCTCAGGGCAGCTGCACACACTGGGTCAGCTTAGTCTCAGGGCAGCTGCACACACTGGGTCAGCTTAGTCTCAGGACAGCTGCACACACTAGGTCAGCTTAGTCTGAGGACAGCTGCACACACTAGGTCAGCTTAGTCTCAGGACAGCTGCACACACTGGGTCAGCTTAGTCTCAGGGCAGCTGCACACACTAGGTCAGCTTAGCAGCCTCAGGGCAGCTGCACATACTAGGTCAGCTTAGTCTCAGGACAGCTGCACACACTGGGTCAGCTTAGCCTCAGGACAGCTGCACACACTAGGTCAGCTTAGTCTCAGGACAGCTGCACACACTAGGTCAGCTTAGTCTCAGGGCAGCTGCACACACTAGGTCAGCTTAGTCTCAGGACAGCTGCACACACTGGGTCAGCTTAGTCTCAGGGCAGCTGCACACACTAGGTCAGCTTAGCAGTCTCAGGGCAGCTGCACACACTGGGTCAGCTTAGTCTCAGGGCAGCTGCACACACTGGGTCAGCTTAGTCTCAGGACAGCTGCACACACTAGGTCAGCTTAGTCTCAGGACAGCTGTACACACTAGGTCAGCTTAGTCTCAGGACAGCTGCACACACTGGGTCAGCTTAGTCTCAGGGCAGCTGCACACACTAGGTCAGCTTAGCAGCCTCAGGGCAGCTGCACACACTAGGTCAGCTTAGTCTCAGGACAGCTGCACACACTAGGTCAGCTTAGCAGCCTCAGGACAGCTGCACACACTAGGTCAGCTTAGTCTCAGGACAGCTGCACACACTAGGTCAGCTTAGTCTCAGGACAGCTGCACACACTAGGTCAGCTTAGTCTCAGGACAGCTGCACACACTAGGTCAGCTTAGTCTCAGGGCAGCTGCACACACTAGGTCAGCTTAGTCTCAGGGCAGCTGCACACACTGGGTCAGCTTAGTCTCAGGACAGCTGCACACACTAGGTCAGCTTAGTCTCAGGACAGCTGCACACACTGGGTCAGCTTAGCCTCAGGACAGCTGCACACACTAGGTCAGCTTAGCAGCCTCAGGGCAGCTGCACACACTAGGTCAGCTTAGCCTCAGGACAGCTGCACACACTAGGTCAGCTTAGCAGCCTCAGGGCAGCTGCACACACTCGGCCGGCTTTGCTGACTGGCTGATGGTGGCCAGTGAAGAAGATACCACAGCGAGCCAAGAGATTCGTTTTTGTTGATCTTCTCCACCCCCTTAAATAATTTAAAAAATATTTATTTACTTTGTGTGTGTGTGTGTGTGTGTGTGTGTGTGTGTGTGTGTGTGCCTGAATGTATGGATGTGCACCGTGTGCCTATAGAGGCCAGAGGAGGGCATTAGACTTCCTGGAATTTGCTTTGCTTTTGAGCCATGCAGTGATGGGGCTGGGAACTGAACCTATGTCTTCTGCAAGAGCAGCAGGCGCTCTTAAATACTGAGATAGATATATATATATATCCAGCCCCCACTTAAATTGTTTTAAATGAACTTTTGGAAAATCCAGGTTTGGGAACTTATGCCTTGAAGCTACAGAAGGTCTAGCTTGGCATTTACTATGTAGACCAGGCTGGCCTGTGACTCCATGTTGAGATTATAGGTGTGTGCCACCACACCTAGCTAGGGGAACTTTCTGACGGGGAAGTGACCTTTCTGACGGGATTCTGAAGGACAGGCGGCCAGGGCACTAAGCCCTGTTTTGCACCCCACCTCACCCCCTCACCCCTTCCATTCTTCCTGTCCATGAGATGCATTGGCATCTGATACCTATACACGGTAAGTTAATCCAGAGAAACTCCTCTCAGGCCTTTCAGCTGGGCTCTAGCTTCTTCCTTCAGAAGTAAAAGGTGGCTCACAATGCATCGCGTGAGAGCTCCAGCCCTGCCAACAGAGGCCTGCCTCCTCTCACTCATAACTGTCCCTAGAGCTATTATAGTGGTGAACTTGAGCCCACATCACCCATTTCCCTCTTCGATGAAAGCCTCACCTCACAACTTTTATCTAAGATGAAAGTCGTGTCTACAGACAGTTGGATTCCCTGAAGTGTGTGACCGGGAGCTTTCCCTAGGCAAGCAGCTCATGCTGAGGACAGTGGCAGCCCTTGCTTCATGGGGGAGATGGTTTCATAGTCCTCTTGCTGAGACCTTCAGACACAGACTTTCCTAGATGAAGGGCAGCTCTACACGGGGTTAGCACGATCAGGCCTTAGCCTAGCTCCGAGGAGCCCTGTTAATGGGCCTCAGTGAGAAAGGATATGTCTAATCCTGTTGGGACTAGATGTCCCAGGGTGGGGTGGTACCCAAGGGGGGCTTCCCCTTCTCTGAGAAGGGGAGGGAGTAGTAGGGGGAGGGATTTATAAGGGCAGGACTGGGTGGAGAGGAGGGAAAGGGGGGCTGAGATCTGGATGTAAAGTGAATTAAAAAAAATAATTAGAAAAAAGAGTTCTTCAGCAAGTAGTGATTTACTCTTGCATGTTACAGCCACAGGCTTAATAACCTGAGCAGACACTTACTCCTGAAGCTAGAGGACCCACCCCAAGACAGGCAGTGCCCCCGAACATTTTCTGTCACCCCCCAACCCCCACCCCCGTTGGGGACAGTAGCATCTGTTGGCCCCCTCTCTGACCCTGCATCCAGCCCCTCAGGGCAGCAGACTCTGCGGCCAAGAGGGAGGTAGTTCACTTTCACCTCCTGGGGTTTATGAGGGTAATTGGCAGTAATAGGCTTTCTCCCACTTCAAAGCTCAAGGCTTCTGGGAAAAGTGGAATCTAGGCTCACCCCTCAGCCTTGGCTCTCTTGGGCAGCTGCTGTGGAAGGCATGGGGAGGGGTCTGGGTGATCAGAACTGTCTTTTGGAGCATGGATGTCTAGAAGAAGAGGACAGTCTTCAGAGAAAGCTGGCTTTCGATGCAGCAGTAGGAACAAACAGGTCCACAGTCCTGGGTACCCCGAAATGTCCACAGACATGGCCAAACACACAGACAAGCTTCTGAAGGCACAGGAACATGTGAATGCATACACACAAACACTCATTTCACACAGTTCCTGCTCATATGGGCACACACAGGCATATACACAGCCAGACAGAAGCACATACAAATTCACACCCATGCATACACAAACATAAAGGCACATATGTGCACAGGAACCCACAGTAGAATGCTACACAGGCACGGAAAATTAATACATACCCAGGTACCCACTAATGGCACAGATGTATTTGCATGTGTATATACACATACACATGTGCGCATACACACACACACACACCCTGTAATTTGAACAGCCAGGGTTGTTCTTGACGCATGCTGGCCAGTTGCCCTCTGGCCAGCTGCCCTGTATAGTTTACCCTGGAAGGCAGCCGGGTCCCTCCCCTTGCTCCACCTCTCTCCCAATTGGTTGCATAAATTCCCTCCCTTTGCCCCCTGCCTGTGCAGTCTGCCTTCACTACCAGTACGGTCTCTGCTGAGCCTCTGCCCATTCCTGGCAAATCCTGCAGGACCCGAGTGTCAGCCAGCAGCATGGGTAAGGAAAGGGGTCCCAAACCATGTGAAGGCCACGGGTAGTTTGGAGGGTCCTCCTCCTTCCAGTAAATGAATCGAAACTGTGGGGAGGGTAGTGAAGAGAGAGTTGGACTCTTGTCCCTACCCTGCGGGCATGCGCAAAGCAGCTCAAGTGAAGGCTCATGCACACTATTTTTCAGCCTAGCCTAAATTCTAAGGAACAGAAAGGGACTGCCAGAAATGGTGATCTGTGAATCCTACCCAGCCTCAGCAGGGACAGGGGCAGGGGCAGGGGCGGGGGCAGGGGCAGGGGCAGGTTGTCATCCTAGTAAATAGAGGATTCTGGTTTTAGCACTGGGTCTACAGGTTGGAGGGTGGTGTTACAAACAAACAGCCATCACAGCCTGCATCTCTCAAGCTGCTTCATATCACCAGTCAACTGGGGAAGTCAGGGGCAGCCGCTCTAGCCCACGGAGGACCTGTTTCTGTGCCCCTCCCAAGTCCCACAGCCCTCTTATCCTTTTGTCTGTGAGCTCCTGGGTATCAGGCTGAGAGACTGGGTTTGGGAAGGAACGTGGAGGTCTTGCTCTCCTTGGAGCTGGATCTTCCCCGGGCTAATAGAAAGACCAGTGGCCGGTCTGGCACAGAAAACCCACTTGAACTTTGCCTGGGTTCCCCAAACACAAAATGTCATAGACCTTGTTTAAAATGCTTAAGACTAGAGGATGCCACACAGAGAAAGATGGTGCCCCAGGTGACCTAGCAGCCTGGATCAGGCCTGGGGTGGTGGGACAAACCTCCTCCACTTCTCTCCTCTTCTTAAAGATGTTTTTATTTTATGAACATTTGTCTGTAGGTACATGTGTAGCACATGAGTGTCTAGTGCCAACTGGGGCCAGAAGAAGGTATCAGGCAGTTCTGAATTCCACGGATGTTGAGACATGAACAGGGTCCTCTGCAAGAGCGGCAAGTGCTCTTATCCCTTGAGCCCTAGAGCAGTCACTGTCGTTGTTGTTGGTTGGTTGGTTGGTTTTTGAGACAGGGTCTCACTATGCAGCTCTGGCTGATCTGGAACTCACTGTGTAGATCTGGCCTCTGCCTCACAAGTGCTGGGCTTCGTGCATTTCACCCCTCTAAGTCGGTGTGTGGCGGCTTATGCCTGTCACTTCAGTGCTAAGGAGGCTGAGGCAGATGGATCTTGCTGAGTTGGAGGCCAACCTGAGCAACATGGTGAGTTCCAGGTGAAGCCAGGTTCCCCGACTCTACAAGGCTGTTATTGCTTCCCTACTTCCCACACCTTCTAGATGTAGCTCTCCCCGGCAGTAGAAGAGGCTACTCTGGACTTCACAGCTTTCTTATTATTTTCTTACATTTTTACTTGGTTTTATTTATATAGGTGTTTTGCTTACTTTATGTATACCATATATGTGCCTTTATTCATGAGGAGGCCAAAGAGGGTGTTGGATCTCCTGGAACTGGAGTTACAGTTCTCAGCCACCATGTGGATGCTGAGAATCAAAACCAGGTTCTTCATAAGAGCGGCCATTGCTCTTAACCTGAACCATGTCTCTGACCCCTCTCTGGGCTGCTTGTGGACCTGGGTCAGGGCAGGGGGCAGAGCCCAGTCCTATGAGCTGAGCTCCGCTTCAGAATTTCTTTCAACCTATGTGATCCCCTGTTCAACTCCTCCACAGTCTGGCCCACACTCAAAAAGCTGGAATCTTGGCGACTGTCTTGTCAGACTGTAGGGTCCAGAAGGGCCTCTCCCTACAGCTGTGGTCGGTAGGAAAGTAGAAAGTAGTCTAGGACACACAGCTGGTTTCAGTCTTGACCAAACACACACACTCCCTGGCTTTGGATTGGTTGTGTAATCCTGGGTGTGACCAGCAGCCTGGCTCAGGACCCCGACTGGATGAAGGAAGTCCCTGGGCCCCGCCCTGGATGAATTTGGTGGAAGATGCACCCGTCCCATTCTTGAGGACTGCTCCTCAGAACAGACCTCAGAAGGCTACCCTCCTGGTTTAGGTCTCACAAACCCCTTCAATGCTTGGCAAGTGCTCTACCACTGAGCTGCTTCCGTTGTTTTTAAGATTTAGTTTGGTTTTTATGAGAGAGAGAGAGAGAGAGAGAGAGAGAGAGAGAGAGAGAGAGAGACAGAAGAATGCGCTGGTGACTGATGCTACCCTCAGAGGTCAGAAGCATCTGACCTCCCCAGAGCTGTAGCCTGGGAGAGATGCTGGGGATTGAACTGCTAACCTCTACAACTCAGCTTTGTTTTTTGTTTTGTTTTGTTTTGTTGTTGTTTGTTTGTTTGTTTGTTTTTTTGAGATAGGATCTTTCTACGTAACCCTGACTGTCCCAAAACTATGTACACCAGGCTGGCTTTGAACTTGCTGAGATCCACCTGCCTCAGCTTGCTGGGATTAAGAGCATTAAAGGCATGAGCCCTGAATCCGTTTTTGCTATGCAGCAAGGCTAGTCTTGAACTCATACTCCTTCTGCTTCTGCCTCCCTACGGCTGCATGCCCATCTCCACGTGACACTCTCATTATCTCTTCTTCACATATGAACTGGAAACTGAGTTAGATAATTTGCCCAAAGTTCCTATGACTGGTCAGGTAGGCTATGGTGGGAATCGAAGTCAATGTTGTGACCATGGAGAACACAGTCTCTGTCTCACCTCCTCCAGGTCACGTGGACTCCACTCTCCCACCTCACCCTCATCAGAGATGGGGGACTGGCATGGGGGATGGGTCGGGGATACTGGGCCAAAGTGAGAGGGTTGGAGTAAGGGACCTGGGACAGCAGTGAGTCTGCCTAGCCTGCCAGATGTGTCACAGGCTGCAGAAAGGGAGAATTCATGCTCCAAAGCAGGCCCCAGGCAACATGTTCTTATTATTTCTACAGCTACAAAATGCACAAAGTGTGGTCCAGGTTACTCCACCCCTCTGGAGGCCATGAAAGGTAATTGCACATCTGAGGGCCAGCATCCCTCTGCAGGCCCACGGTAGGGTTGGGGGACTGCAGGTCTAGCCTTAGCCCTCTGATCCTCCCTGAGCTGCCTCTGCGCAGTGCATTACCACAACCTGCTTCCTACTTCCCAGGACCCCGAGAGGAGATTGTCTACTTGCCTTGCATTTACCGAAACACAGGCATCGAAGCCCCAGATTATTTGGCCACTGTGGATGTTGACCCCAAGTCTCCCCAGTATAGCCAGGTGAGGTGAAGCATGGTCACTAGTGCCCCTGAGATTCCTACCACAGGCCTGGTTCCCTACCTCCACCCTCTGTCCTCACGGCAATGGGAGCTATTCATAGCACAGGGTGCTGAACTGAAACCCTGCCTATGCTGGGATACCTACAGAGGCACGAGCGGGGCAAGCAGCACTTCCTGTCTCTCCATCCTAGGTCATCCACAGGCTGCCCATGCCCTACCTGAAGGACGAGCTGCACCACTCAGGATGGAACACCTGCAGCAGCTGCTTTGGGGACAGCACGAAGACACGCAACAAGCTGATGCTGCCCAGTCTCATCTCCTCCCGAGTCTACGTGGTGGATGTGGGCTCTGAGCCCCGTGCCCCGAAGTTGCACAAGGCATGTCCTCTGTCCATGTGACCCTACTGAACCTGCAGGCCCCTAGACTAGCTGTCTCCAGATTTGACACAGGGAGGAAGGGTACACTTCAGAGGCTGCCTAGGCATGCTGAGCTGGCACCATCAAGCAAGCATCAAGCATGGGTTGGGACACCAGAAGAGGAGGTTTCTTCTTTGAGCAGGGTGTCAGAGCCATCTTTCCCCACCCAGCTTAGCTCAGGGCTTCCTCTCAACACGCCATTGGATATCCATCCTCTGCACCAGATGCTCCCAGCTGGCTGCTGCGGGTGCAGAGCTAACAGTGGCCTGGGAGGGGCCCCAGCAGATGGGCGTGCCTTCAAGAGGGACGAGGGAAGGGCAGTGCTCCCTGACTGAGGACTTACTGGTGGCTTCTCTGCCTCTCTCTTGCTGGTCTTCAAGTTACCGAATTGATCATCTGTGCTGTCTTCCCTCAGGGAAAAAACGAGAGCAGGTAGTGGAGCCTCCTGGCTCTGTAAAGTTCTGACCCTCTTCCTCACCTTCTCCAGGTCATTGAGCCCAGTGAAATTCATGCCAAGTGCAACCTGGGCAATCTGCACACCAGCCACTGCCTGGCCAGCGGAGAGGTGATGATCAGCTCCTTGGGGGATCCCCAGGGCAATGGCAAAGGTACCTGCTGGCCCCGTGGACTTGTCAAATCTCAGAGGTGTGGGAGGCATCCATCCCTCTGTGTGGGAAGCAGACCCAAAGCCTGGGAGCAGTAAAGTGAGGAGCAGGGGGAACTGGCTGGCTGAGTCCTATCCAGCATCTAACATGGCAGCAAGGGACATGGTGGTTCAATTATTACTACAGTGGTGAGGCTCGGCTGGGCCTGGTCGTGCAGGGTATAAGTTCGGCTATTTTCTAGGTCATAGCGAAAAGATCACAAGTTCGAGACCTGCCTGGAAAACTTAGCAAGACTTTGTCTCAAAATACAAATAAAAGAAGGCTGGAGTTATAACCCAGTGATAGAGCTCTTGCCTACATTATTGAAGTCCCAGTTTCAACCATCAGTACAATAACACACACACACACACACACACACACACACACACACACACACACACACACGATGAGCTGTAACTACTGAGTTTGCTAAAAGGTATGGTCAGGAGTCTACCATAAGAATGTGAACACGCAAGTGAAGCTAGGAAGTACCTATGTAATGTAATTCTGGCCTTTGTGAATTCACAAACAACTCTCACAGCCCTAGGCTTACGGGTTGTTTTGTTTTGATGAGTTTTTGTGTGTGTGGTTTTTGTTTGTTTTTGTTGTTGTGGGGTTTTGGTTCATTTGTTTGTTTCTTTTAGTTTTTAATATAGCTGGGCACAGTGATACACACATTTAGTCTCAACATTTGGGAGGCAGAGGCAGGAAGAACATAGTGAGTTCTAGGACAGCTACATGGAGAGACCATGTCTCAAGAAAGAGGGAGAGGAGAGAAAAGAGGGGAAGGGAGAAAGGGGAGAAAAATTGAGTGCACAAGGATAGCTGGACGGAATCGGAGCTCTGTCTGCAGTTGCTTGGGATTCTTACCGGACCAACAAAGCTTAGACTCTGAGAAGAACCCACAGTGGTTGTGATAGGCTGGGCAAGTGACACTTACGGGGCTGAGTCCCAGAACTCTGTTCAGAGGGAGAACATTTTCCCAAGTGCTCTAAGAGAGGGATGAAGTTGCTAGGAAGAGAGTACAGAGTAAGCCCCCACACACACACCTGCCATCTCTAAAACGGATGTCCCAGCATCTGACCGTAAGGACCTGGTCAGCCCGGTGGGAAAGAGCGATTGCCCACCACCTCTACATAAGCCCCTTTCTTCCCTGCTCAGGGGGTTTTGTGCTGCTGGATGGGGAGACCTTCGAGGTGAAAGGGACATGGGAGAAACCTGGGGGTGCAGCTCCAATGGGCTATGACTTCTGGTACCAGCCTCGACACAATGTCATGGTCAGCACTGAATGGGCAGCTCCCAATGTCTTCAAAGATGGCTTCAACCCCGCTCATGTGGAGGCTGGTGAGAATCGCCCTGAGGGCAGGCAGGAGCCTTGGTCCACAGCCTGCTTCCAGCTCTCTACCCTTCACCAGATCTGCACTTGCCTTGCTTAGAATGCTCAGACCTGCTCAGGAGTCTCTCTCTGTGCCCGTTTCCAGCTCTCCATCCTAGTTGGCACCCTGCCTCGGCCCATTCCCTCCCATCCTGACCTCAGCCCAGCCTTTGGTCCCTATCCCCTCCCCGCTCAGGGCTGTATGGGAGCCGCATATATGTGTGGGACTGGCAGCGTCATGAGATTATCCAGACCCTGCAAATGAAAGATGGGCTGATCCCCCTGGAGATCCGCTTCCTGCATGACCCAGCTGCCACCCAGGGCTTTGTAGGCTGTGCCCTCAGTTCCAACATCCAGCGCTTCTACAAGAATGAGGTAACTGCCTTCCACCCCACCCCACACTCACTACGAGAGTCTCATGAGGCCCTCTTCCCAGGCTTTAGTGTCCACGTTTCTTGGCCCCCACCAGTCAAGGCTTCCCCAGGAAGCAACGCTGCTTGCTAGCTGTGCCAGGCTAACTCTACTTTGCCTAACTCTGTCTCCTTTGCTATAACTCAGCAACTGAGTGTCATAAAAAGGATAAGGGATAGAGGTCTGAGGCTAGGCCATCCAAGGTTGAGATAGCATCTGGTAAAAGCTCTCATTGGGAACTCTGCCTCTAGGGACTTCACTGGATGAGAGCCATGTACAAGTAAGAAACTGGCTTTATTGATTGATTCATTTTCAAGATAACCATGAACATCCTCACGGGTGAATCCATCTTCCGTGAGCTCTGACTTAATTACTTGAAGGTCCCAACTAGTCTCCAGGTGGTGGCATTTAATCCCAGCACTTGGGAGAGCAGAGGCAGGTGAATCTTTGTGGGGGCCAGCCTGGTCTACGTAGCAAGTTCCAGATAAGTTCCAGCAAGTCACCCAAGCCCACGTAGTGAAGCCACGCCTCATGGAACAAACAGAGGCTGGAGAGATGGCTCAGCAGTCAGCATTTGCCATTCTTCCGGAGGACCTGGCCTCAATTCCCAGCACCCACTGTGGCTGGCCACTGCCTGTAACTCCAGTTCCAGGCCATCTGAGTTCTCCTCTGGCCTCTGCAGGCACCAGGAAGACATGTGGTGCACAGACATACATGTAGGCAAAATACTCTTGTATATAAAACAAAATAAAAGCAAATTAAGTTAAAAACAAACAATAAATAAAACAAAAAGGTCCCACATATCCAGTTAAAATGTAACCTTAGCACTTGGGAGGTGGAGGCAGGAGGATTGCAAGTTCAAAAACTAAAAAATAAAAAACCACAATTAAGGTCCCACCTCTTAATTCCTCACAATTATAATTAAATTTCACCATGACTTTTGGTAGGGACACTTGAAATCTAACTGGCCATATTGATAAACTCATTCAAAACTAAGGCACTGTGATCGCAGCCCTTGGAAAGTGGAGGCAGGAGGACCAGGAGTTCAAGGCCAGCCTCAGCTACAAAGCTTCTAAGGTCGGCTTGGGCTACATAAGATTGTCTCAAAAAGAAAAAAAAAAATCTACTTAGTGAATGAAAGGAACTGAACTGACTCAAAACACACCAAGACCAAGTTCTCAGCACTAAAGAGATTTATTTGTCCCACAGGGGCAAAGAGCAGGGACAAAGCAAAGACTGGTGATAGAGGACTTGGCGGAGCCTTTAATCCCAGCACTCCAGAGGCAGAGACCAGGCCAGACTGGTCTATGGATCCAGTTCCAGGACAGCTAAGGCCACACAGAAAAACCCTGATACAAAAAAAAAAAAAAAAAAGAGGAAGGGAGGGACAGAGGAAGGGATGGAGGGAGTGGGGGAGGACGAGGGAGAAGGGGGAAAGGAACAAGGGAGAGAGAGGGGTAACTGCCCCGAGGGACAAGGGATGCCTCTGGATAGAGAGGAGACAGATGTAGGCCATAGGCAAATGGCAGTTTATAAAGGTAAAAGAAGAACCCCTTGTGAGGATGAGTTGGCTGATTTTAATTGGGCATGCTAATTAGGTGACCAAGGGGGCCTTTGATGTCTGGACCTCAGTGCTTTGATAGCTGGGCCTTTGTGGTCAGCCTCAGGAGGAGGAAGTGTCCAAATAACAGGATAGGCCTTGGTGACTAGCTTTAGGAAGGTAACTGATTTCTTTTTAGCAAGAAGAAGGGTAAAAGGCAAAACCTGTCGGTGCCATGTTTGCCATGCTCTGACCTGCTAGAGCCCTTCAGTGAGCATCTGTTAGCCACTCTGACAAGGACTGGCGATGCCATGGTGAAGCAGTCAGGCTCCTTGTCTTAGGGCCTGCAGGGAAGGAGACCCTAGCCAGAAGGCCAAGCGTCTGCTCCCTCGCTGTCCCCAGTCCTGATGGTCCATTCTCTCCCTTCCCCGACGTAGGGAGGCACTTGGTCAGTGGAGAAGGTGATCCAGGTGCCCGCCAAGAAAGTGAAGGGCTGGATGTTGCCAGAAATGCCCGGTAAGTGCCGGCTGGAGAGGGCAGGAGTCGGCGGGTTGGTTCCTGGCCTGGGAAGAGAGGCAGACTCCTTACAGTCCCTCGCCCTCTGCTTAGGTCTGATCACGGACATCCTGCTGTCCCTGGACGACCGCTTCCTCTACTTCAGCAACTGGCTGCACGGGGACGTGCGGCAGTATGACATCTCTAACCCACAGAAGCCCCGCTTCGCTGGGCAGGTAGACGCACTAGCAAAACAGTTCAGCATGGCAGGGGTGGGGGTGGGGGTGGGAAGCTGCCGGGGGATGATAAGGGAGGAGCGGGAAAAGCAAAACTGTGGGCAAAGGTTCAGGCCCAGGACTGGAGAGTCATGGCTGAACACAGGGAGTGTGTCTGACAGGAAAGGGATGCTATCTGGCTATGAAGGAGCAGGCCTTTGAGGCCAGCCCTAGAGAGACAGGTGGATTTCTATGAGTTCGAGACCAGCCTGGACTACATAGTGAATTTCAGGCCTGGCCAACTAGAGTTACATGGTGAGATGCTGAGACGCTCTCTCAAACAAAACACACACACACACACACACACAGGAAGAGATTCTAATAAGGCAAACAACCCTTCTGTAATGTCCACACCCATATTTGTTACTCTTGTTCCTGTGATTAAGTACTCGACCAAAACAAAGGAAGGGAAGGTTTGTTCTATCATGGTTTGAGAAGGAGATAGTCCATCACAGTCAGAAGGTGTGCTGATAAAGCGTAAGGCAGCTGTCACGTCACATTTGCAGGAAGCAGAGTTGAATGCTGGTACTCACTTGTCTTCTCCTTTTTGTTCACTCTAGAATCTTGGTGCCACTCATGTTCAGGGTGGATTGCCCCTCCGAATTAAACCTCTCTAAAATGCCCCACAGACAGTCCAGTGTGTGTGTGTGGTGGGGGAGGGCCTGCTGATTCTAAAACTCAATGAGGTTGACAATGACTATTATCACTATATCTGTAACCGTTGTCCCCCTTTTCCTCTGCCCCCCCCCCCCGCCCCCAGATCTTCCTTGGGGGCAGCATTGTTAAAGGAGGCTCTGTACAAGTGCTGGAGGACCAAGAGTTAACGAGTCAGCCGGAGCCCCTAGTGGTCAAGGTGAGAACTTCTCCCCGCTCCCTCAGAACCGTGCTCGAGGAGTATCTATCTGGTTGGATGCTTTGGGATCCTCCTGGTATGCCAACTGGGCACCAGCTGCTTAGGCAACCTGGTGTTACTTGGAGTCTGACCTCTTGCTTCCTCAAGGGGAAACGAGTTCCCGGAGGCCCTCAGATGATCCAGCTCAGTTTAGACGGGAAGCGTCTTTACGTCACTACGTCACTGTACAGTGCCTGGGACAAGCAGTTTTACCCTGATCTCATTAGGTGAGAAGCAGTGTGGGGCTCACCTCTCCAACTGTCCTCTCCTAGAAGCGTCATTTGGCCTTCCAAAGACTCCTCAGGAACTCCATCTGTACCCCACCATACGGATGGCCCATGGACCCCGCCCCATCCCCAGGAACCCAATTATACTCACAAAATCTTAGGGTGTGGGGTTGGCTACATACAGCCTCTAGTTTACCCTCTTCTTCTCTCCCAGGGAAGGCTCCGTGATGCTGCAAATTGATGTAGACACAGTAAATGGAGGGCTGAAGTTGAACCCCAACTTTCTGGTGGATTTTGGGAAGGAGCCCCTTGGGCCAGCACTGGCTCATGAGCTTCGTTACCCAGGGGGTGACTGCAGTTCTGACATCTGGATCTGAAGACTAGCCCTAAAGGCCCTCCTCCACGTTCAGAGCCCTCCTGAGGAGCCTAGCTTCACTCTGCTCTCAACCCCAACTCTCCCAGGCCACGCTGAGACCAGTGAGATCTGCGGAGCAGCATCTCTCCACCATTGCTTGTTGTTTGTGCTTTTCTTAAGTGAGCTTCTAGAAGCGCCAAGAAATAAAATGTTGAACCTTTCCTCAGATCACCCTGTCATGGGGGGAGGGAGTGGGTTGGGTCCTCTGCCAGTTTCTTGTGTACAGAAGACCTGAAGAGGACTCCAGGAGTTGTGGTGACTAGTATATGCCAGTGATTCCAACATGAGGCCAATAATGTCAAACATTTCTGTTTTAGGGCCATATATAACCAAAAGATTTAGGGGGAGGATTACCATAGGAAACCTGGGTGAGCAAGTCAATCAATGTTTTAGACTATTTTGGCATATGTATATAGTGTGTGTGTGTGTATGTTGGAGGAAGTGTGTCACTGTGAGGGTGAGCTTTGAGGTCTCCTATGCTCAGGCTCCCCCCAGTGTGAAAGCGTCTTCTGGCTGCCTTTGAATCAAGATGTAGAGCTCTCAGCTCCTTCTCCAGCATCATGCCTGCCTGGATACTGCCATGCTTCCCACCATGATGATAATGGACTAAACCTCTGAAACAGCAAGCCAGCCCCAAATGCGTGTTTTACTTTACATAAATGAGTTACCTTGGTCATGGTGTCTCTAAGAAAGACAGATGTTAATACCACATGAAGGCCTATCTTTCACATACCTTGTATACATACCATCCTGTTAAAACATCCAGCCATCTTAATCTTTCAGTCCATTATTTTTGAATCCAACCTCAGATTTTGGGGACATGGGCTGAACACAGCCAGATCCTATGCTAGAAAATATGAACGGCCTCTAACCCACTTCCCAGAGAATAAGACGAATGGCCTCTAACCTACTTCCCACACTTTGTTCCCCTCCAAAATCTCACAAGCAGTCGTGACTGCCTGCATTTCTACTGGCATCCCAGGCTTCTGATCCACCACTGATGCACACACACCACTGACACCCACTTACAGCATTCCTTAGCTCATAGCTCCAAATTCTTGTACATTCCTCCACAAAACAGTTCTAAATACACCATACATGCCTGCATACCACAAGATCAGGATGCACAGTAGAGATCCCACTCCCAGCATGGGTTTCTGTTAGTTACCTTTCCTGTTGCTATAATGAAATACCTGACAAGAAGCAACTCCAGACTGGTTTGCTTTGCTCTGTGGATCAGTGCACACAGCCCTTACTGGTGGGGACGACGTGGGATCAGGAGGCTGGCCACTTCTATCTCAGCAGATTTGGAAACAGAGAAAGGGCAAAGGCGGCGCTCAGATGGCTTCACTTGCCCTTTTTATTCCGCCCACTAGATGAGACGATGCAGTAGACATCCCCCAGTTACTCTCTGGAAGCACCTACACAGACACACCCAAAGTGGGCATAGCTGATGGGCCAGGGGCAGCTTAATCCAGTTTATGCCTACGACAAAGCAACTCATCATACTGTGCGTGTCCCATTCAACAGGACAAACCTTGGAGCACCCGTCATGGTGGGAAGGAAGGAAATTGCTTAAGACAGCTGGGGTTATATTTCAAGTATCAAGTATGAAATATTTGAAAAAAGATGTATCTCAATAAAATGCACCGACACTGAAAATTTACAGCTCAGCTGTAGAAAATCAAGCCAGGGTTCATGGCACACACCTGTTACTCCCAGCGCTTGGGAAGCTGATGCAGGAGGACTGTGAGCTGCAGGTAGCCTAGGCTGCATGCCACTAACAATAATAATGACAACGACAATAATAAAACAAACACACCTCACAATGTGCTATCACTACACACTTATTAGAATGGCTTAACTAAACAGAATAAAAAAACTAGAGGTGCCGGGCGGTGGTGGCGCACGCCTTTAATCCCAGCACTTGGGAGGCAGAGGCAGGCGGATTTCTGAGTTCGAGGCCAGCCTGGTCTACAGAGTGAGTTCCAGGACAGCCAGGGCTACACAGAGAAACCCTGTCTCGAAAAAACAAAAAAAAAAAAAAAAAAACAAAAAAAAACAAAAAACTAGAGGTATACTGTGATGGCTAAGGAAAACTCCATTTTGTGCTAGGCACACATTCTAAATTCCTAAAAGATAAATTCCCTGACTCCTTGTCCCTCCTCAGAATTGTGTAACTGTTGTAAAATGATTAACTGCTTGCTCTGGCATCTGTAAACTCACTTATCTCCCTGTGCAGGGGAAGGGAGAGAGAGAGAGTAAGGCAGTTCCTCACATAGTTAGAATTCTTCAGAAATGAAGCAATTGTGGTTTTCTCCTTACTCTGCTCTGAGCAGCACATCTCTGATTGGATTGGAGACTGCAACCCTGCTGGCAGCTTTAATAAATCTGGCAAATTCTAATCTGAATTGAGTCTGATGGTCTTTTCCCAGTGGTCTCAAACTCCACGACAATATCTCAGTGATGGAGTGCATATAAGACCACTGGACAACCTCAATTTACAGCACCAAAGTGAAGAGGAAGAGGGGGAGGAGGAGGAGAGAGAGGAGGAAGAAGAGGAGGAGGAGGAGGAGGGAGAGGAGGAGGAGAAGGAGGAGGAAATAAACTAGTAAGACAGAGTGAAAGGAGGTCGTTGCATTCGTGGCTGGTTAGAATGTGAAGGGGAACTTCTCCCCACACTTTCTGAGCTGCTCACACAGCTCTGTGGTAAAGCATCTGCTCCGTGTGTACGAAGGCTCTAGATTCAAATCCCAGTCTATACGTTTCCCACCCAGGTGCAGTGGCACAGCCACTATGCCTTTAATCCCGGCCCTTGGAAGGTAGAGCCAGGCAGATCTCAGTGAGTCTGACGACGGCCGGGTCTACATATCTGCTTCCAGGATAGCCAGGGATACATGGATTTTGTCTCAAAAAAACAAAAACAGCACATTGTTTCCCCCCTTAGGCAAATATATGTGTGTGTGTGTGTGTGTGTGTGTGTGTGTGTGTGTGTGTGTGTGTGTGTGTCAGAGAGTGGGGAGGGAGGAAGGAGAGGGAGAGAGAGAGGAGGGGATGTGTGTTTGAATATGAGGGTGTGTTTGTGCCCTTGTGTGCACATGCATATGGAGGCCCGAGGCTGACGTCACAAATCCTCCATCAACTCTTCCACTTCCTGAGACAGAATCTCCCAGTTCAACACAGAGCTTACTGATACAGCTAGCCTTGCTATCAGTTTACTCCAGGAATCCCACCTCCACTTTCCAAAGCTGGAATTACAGATGGGTTCTCACGCCCACCTGGCAATTATGTGGGTGCTGGGTCTGAACTCAGGTCCTCATGCTTGGGTAATGATCACTAACCACTGAGCCATCTCTCCAGCTCCAAGAGCTACCATTCTTACAAATGGTTGCCAGATCTTTATAGGATTAAGTGTGGATTAAGTTGCTCATATATATATGAGCAACTGCCCTTTGTGCATTTATGTCAGGAGAAATTGAGAAGTTTCATTGAGAAACCCAAATGTCCTCCATCAGATTCACCAAAAGCAAGGGGGTGGCTAAGCCAGCTCACGAGCTGTGTCATTTCCATACCATGGAACACTACTCACAATAAAAAGAAGTGGATTACTGATAAACGCAACTTGGATAGCTCTCGAGGGAATTACTTCTTATAGCTGTCTTACCTGCCCCCACCATAGTGTGTGTGTGTGTGTGTGTGTGTGTGTCCTAGCTCACTTTCTATTACTGTGACAGATACCATGACCAAAAGCAGCTTGGGTGGGGAAAGGGTTTCTTTGGTTTCTGTGACATGCCAGGTCACAGGTGATCACTGAGGGAGTCAGGACGGAAACTCAAGTAGAATAAGAGTTAGAAAGCATTGAGAAGAGTTGCTTAGTGGTGTGCTCAGCTTGCTTCTTATAAAACCCAACACTACATTCCTAGAAGTGGCACCACCCTCGGAGAGCTAGGTACTCTCGCATCAAATCAAGAAACTATCCCTCCCTCCAAAAGAATAAATAAGGAAAAAAAAATAATAAAAAGAAAAAAAGAAACTATCCCACAGACCTGCTCAAAGGTCGATCTGATGGAGGTCATTCCTCAGCTGAGGCTCCCCTTCCAAGGTTAACTCTTGCTTGTGTCAAACAGACAAAAGACAGCCAGAACAGTGCCGAAGAGTGGTGTGTGTGTACATGAATATATGCCATTGTACATGTATATCCTCCATCTACCCCATGGGTCCTGGGTTTGGAACTCCATCTTGGCAACAGTTTTTCAACCAAGTGATCTCACCAGCCCAAGGAAATTACTTTGAATGAAAATACACACACACACACACACACACACACACACACACACACACACACATAGCTGGTCTTTGCTACTACTTGTGGGTTTTTCTTTTTCCCACCCTTTATCCCCTCCCCACCCCATTTCATCCCCTATCACTAGATAGGAGAGAAAAAAGATGTAAGGGGGGAGAGAAAGATCCTTGAATCTAATTTCATTCCTTTCCTTTCTTCTTTGACCACAACAAACAAACTACACCAATCCCACCTATCAGGGCTTTAGAATTACTATGCCCTCTGAAAAGTTTCCAGAACCCCAAATGTCACACAACTGCAGAATCTATCTGCAGCAGGGAAAACCATGCCTCTGTTAGAGCATGAGGCAAATCATAGTCAGCTGCTTCCGACTGTCCAAAGCAGCCCCATATCCCTACACCTGGGATTAAAACAAAAACACATTCTTTTATATTATATTTTATATATATTATATATATAAAATAATATATATTATATTTTATATATTATATTATATAAATATAAATATTATATTTCTGTGTTTGTAAAAGAAACAACATTCCAGAATTTTCAAAACTTGTCACTATACACACTATTTTAAAAAGAGAGAAAGAGGGCCAGAGAGGTGGCTCAGTGGTTAAGAGCACTGACTCCTCTTACAGAGGTCCTGAGTTCAATTCCCAGCAACCACATGGTGGCTCACAACCATCTGTAATGGGATCTGATGCCCTCTTCTGGTGTGTCTGAGGAGAGCAATAGTGTACTCATATACATAAAATAAATAAATATTTTTTTAAAGGCAGAGAAAGACCAGAATGTATGCCATTCGTGGTGGTATATGACTTGTGTGATGCAGAAAGGTAGATCAGAAAGCCCAGAGTTCTAGGTTAACTTGGGCTACGTAAGACTCTTTTCTCCAAATAGAAGAATGACATTTTCAAATAATAAAAGGATAACCAGAGCATATATGCATCCCAACATCTAGATGCAATAGAAAGTACACAATGCCACCTAAAATGTCCTTGCTAGAAAAATTAAGGTAAGCTTGATGACAGCTCCAGGTTTCAGTTAGCTCAGGAGGAAGGCAGGGATGGAACCACGAGTTTCAGTATACTATGAAGTCTCTATTTTGCAGTACCTGGTTTTGGTAGCAAGCCCACACTGACTTCACAGAATGGAGTTAGGAGTGTTCCTTCACTTTGTATTTTTGCTTGTTTTTTGAGACAGGGTCTGTCTATGGAGCCCTGGCTGTCCTAGGGCTCACTCTATAGGCCAGGCTGGACCTCAGACTCACAGAGTTCTGCTTGCTTTTGCCTCCCGAGTGCTGGTACTAAAGGCATCCTCCATCACCTCCCCGATTTCACCTCCTATCCTTCTACCTTATGAACAAGTTAAGAACTGGTGTGAGGAAAGCTTGATAAAATGTACAGTGGATCCGTCCAACTCTGGGCTTTTCTTGTGGAAAGGCTTTTTGTTGTTGCTGCTGTATTTTTGTTTGTTTTGTTTTACCTAGGGTTTCTCTGTGTAGCCTTGGCTGTCCTGGAACTCACTATGTAGACTAGGCTGGCCTTGAACTCAGATATCTGCCGGTCTCTGCCTCTGGAGTGCTGGATTAAAGAGGTGTGCACCACCACCGCCTTTAAAGGAAAGGCTCTTATAAACAGCTTCCATCTCAATTGTAGGATATGTTAATTTTACTGTAGGGCTTAATATTTGTAGATAATATGAGTCGAGAACAGCTTTTATTTCTTCTGAGTTATGCAGCTTTTCAGAGTTTAATCTTTCACAGTAATTTCTAATGATATTCTGAATTTCATTGGAGTTCATTGTGGTGACACCCTTTGACCTCTAATTTTATTGTGTCTTTTCTTTCTTCTTGTTAGATTAGCTAAAAGTTGTTTATCTTACTAACTTAAGTTAGTAAAACTCTTTGATTTTGTATAGTGTCTTTTTAAAAAGATTTATTTTATGTATGCGTGCTCTATCTGCATGTACACCTGCAGGTCAGAAGAGGGCGCCAATCTCATTACGGATGGTTGTGAGCACCACGTGGTTGTTAGGAATAGAACTCAGGACCTCTGGAAGAGCAGCTATCTCTCCAGCCCCTTGTCTACTGTCTTTTTAATCTCAAATTCATTTCGTTCTTCCCTAATCTGTATTACTTCTTGCTGACTACTATGTTTAGGGTTCTCTGCTTGTTTTCTGAGAGCCTTGAGGGTGCATCGTTAGATTTAAAAACAACACAAAACAAAACAGGGTTTCTCTATATAGCCCTGGCTATCCTTCAACTTGCTTCATAGAACAGGCTAGCCTCAAACTCAGAAATCTGCCTGCCTCTGCTGCCCTAATGCCATGCCCAGCGATATCTCTCAAATTTTTTAATTTGGACTCTCTCTCAAATTTTTTAATTAGGACTTTCCTCTTAGGACTGCATCCCAGAGATTATGATAAGAGACGCTTTCATTTTCATTTGTCTCTACGAGTAGCATTGATTCCTACTAACAGTCTACTGTCGGAGAAAGAAATTAGGAAAAATATCCCATTCAAAATAACTCCATACCAAAATTAAGTATTTAGGAATATATTTAGCTAAAAAGTGAAAGCCCTCTAAAATGAAAACTAAGATACTGAAAAAGGAAATCACAGATTTAATTAAATAATGGGGAAATATTTCATATTCCTGAATAGACAGAATTAATATTATGAAAATATCTATATTGCAAAATTAATATACAGAATGAATGTAATACTTATCAAAATTCCCATGTCGTAATTCATGGATTAGAAAAAATACAAGAAATCATACAGAAACACGGAAGACCACAAATAGAAAGCAGTCCCAGGGAGTACAACACTGCTGGAGGCATTATGATACCCAACCTCAAATTATACCATGAAGCTACAGTGACAAAGACAGCCTGGTCCTGCAGGAAACAGACAGTAGACCAACGGAACAGAATAGAGAACCTATAAATAAAACGGCAAGACTTTTTTCACTTAATATCTGACAAAGAAGATAAACAGAACTACCATATGACCCAGAAATTTCACTGCTGGGCACATATCCAGAGAACTCTGTACCCTACATAGAGATGATTGCACATTCATGTTTATTGCTGCAATATTGCGAAGAGTTGGAACCAACTTACCTTCAACAGATGAATGGATAATGAAAATGTAATGTGAAAACTACTTGGTTAAAAAAAAAAAGAAGAAGAAGTTAAGAAACTTCAGGAAAATGGACTCAGACTATAGAATATTAGGTAAGGTCACAATCTCAGAAAGAAAAATATCTACATGTTCTCTCTCATATCCAGAGTCTAGTTGATAATAAATGTACAAATGTAAAGGAATATACATTCAGAATAATGTGAAAAAAAGGGAAGAAAAAAGGCTGAATATCGGGATGAGACTGAAAGCAGGTAACAGTCATAAGTTGTAAAAGGGTACAAAGAATTGAATTTCTAGCTCTAATTCTAATTTGGTTTGGGTGGTGGATGAGTGCATAAAATACATATGATACTGAAAGGGCAGTGGTGGCCCATGCCTTTAATCCCAGCACTTGGGAGGCAGAGGCAGGCGGATCTCTGAGAGTTTAGCATCCTAGTCTAGAGTGAGTTCCAGGATATCCAGGACTACACAGAGAAACCGTCTCAAAAACCAAAATAAATCAATCAAAATTAATGTGAATCTTCACAGCTTCTGTGCTGAATAATTTTGGTTCATGGTGGTTTTGTTTATTTGCAAGTTTTTTAAATAATAAAGTTCATAAGATTAGAAAATATAATAAAATAAAAACACTGGGAAGAGTGTGAGGTCCAGTCACATTCCTCCTCAGGACTGCTTGGCCTTGGCAAACTAGAATTCCAGTCAAGTTCTGGAGCATGGGCACTCATGCCTATAAACTTAACACCCAGAAGACTAAGGCAGGAGGATTGCAATGAGTTCAGGATGAACATGGGTACATGGTGACTGTGAAGTCAAACTTGACTGGAGTGAAACCATGTATTTAAAAAGAAAGGAAAAGGGGGCTGGAGAGATGGCTCAGCTGTTAGATCACTGACTGCTCTCCCAGAGGTCCAGAGTTTGAGTCCCTGCAACCACATGGTGGCTCACAACCATCTGTAATGTGATCTGATGCCCTCTTCTGGTGTGTCTGAAGACAGCTACAGTGTACTTGCATACATAAAATAAAAAATGAATCTTTAAAAAAAAAAGGTAAAGACAAACAAGAATCACAGTTGTAAAAATTGTGTAACCAAAATTCTCCTGACAGGGCCAATTGCCCTAACTTCCGCTCTGATCTCTGGACTAATAAACTTCTCAAAATGTGTCCACTAAGTTAGTAAACGTCCAGCCTCCACCTACCCTAAAACTAAGTATGCTGGAAGGCACAGAGTAAAAACCAAAAAAATACATTCTATATATGACTAGAAAGCCTTCCCAGCATAGCCTTATCTGCGCCCCCCTCCAACCAATTCCACAATCCTCGGTTTCCCCAGGACCTACAGATGCTAGTAGTAGTGTTTAAAATGGGCCTGGAGGCTCAAGAAAATGACCACATGTTCTAGAGTCTCACAAAAAATGACCATGTGTTCTAGCTTGTTTCCTGTTTCAGTGATAGAAAAAGCATTTATTTCATCTTTCACTTATAGGCAACTATCCATCACTGAGGGAAGTCAGGGCAGGAGCTCCTGTAACTTTGATTTTTTTTTTCAAGTCCTATTTTTAATGATGGTTCTTAAACGCTTTAACCTCCCTTTTAGCCTAACCATAGGTAGTGGAAAAAAAGGATACGGGGGAAGTGGACCTGTTTAGAAAGATTCTTTGGAAGTCAGGCAGTGGTGGTGCACACCTTTAATCCCAGCACTTGGGAGGCAGAGGCAGGTGGATTTCTGAATCAAGGGCAGCCTTGTCTACAGAGTGAGTTCCAGGACAACGAAGGCTACACAGAGGAAACCCTGTCTTGAAAAACAAACAAACAAACAAACAAAAAAGAATCTTTGGAGCAACTCCTGTCTGTGTTGTCTGGAAATTGGCAGTTCAGTTCCCAGGTTAGCAGGCAGCGGCAAAGCTCAATCTACTTGCAAACACCTCATGAATTCACCAGCAATAGAGTTGAGTAGAGTTGGGGGACTCACCTATCAGACAGAGCCAGGCCTCAGCCTTGGCTCCAGTCAGCAGGAGGGACCCGGAGGAACACCAGGGGAAATTCTTGGCTGTGCCTCTCTCAGGGAAGCCAAAATCATTGAAGACGTGAGGCTCACAAGCGTTGCACAGCTAGCTGTACCAGCAAGCCACGCTCTGTCTCCGTCACTCCATGGAGTCCTATTTATACCTCAGACACGACGTGTCCTCGATGTGCCTTGCCTCAGCATATGCATCCAGTCAGCCTGAGTCCTCGGAGTCCAGACAAACGGAGCTCAAATGCACCATGTAAGGTGGACCAACACATGCGTGCTGTTAGCAAAGGACCCTTCATCACGTGTCCTTTCACACGTGTGCTTTAGCAGAACATCCTCTCTCCGGTGTCTGCTTCAGTGAAACGTTCCTTCACAAATTTGCCTAAGTCTTTCACCTGTGTCCACTTCAGGAAAACACTCCACGTGTTTGCTCCAGCAAAACACCATCCAACATAAACTGACTTTCCAAAGAACCCTTAAAAGTTTCCACTTCAAGCTCCAGCAGGAGCAGAGGCAGGACCCAGAGGAAAGGTGCTCACTGGCTTACTCCCTGCCCAACCTTTCTTACACAGCCCAGGCTGCCAACTAGAGGCATCTCTGCCTAAAGAGGTCCTGTGCCTTGTTCTGGGTGGTCAGAAGGCTGCCTCGTGGTCTCGGTTGGGTACCTAAAGCAGCACAGTATTAACAAAGTGTGACTTTTAGCACAGGAAATGACTTGACCTTTAACTCAGAGAACCACCCCGAGCACATTATCTCTAGGAAAATACTGACTGGAGGGTCTGTCCAACGGCATCTTTACCAATTCCTTTAAAGATAGATGGTCTCATTAACTCTTCCAAAGAAAAGATTCATGGCCACTTCCCACAGGAGGGAAAAGGGCTGTGGGAATGAGACCGTGAGAACCTCCACCTCTCCCTGCTCCTTTATAAAAGCACTCCAGTCAGGACTGGAAACATGACTTGGGGTGCCACATCTCTCTGTGACAAGGCTGTTGACCCGGGGACCACAAACACTTGAGAGAGGTGCATAACCTTGCACGTGCATTTTTCATCACGATTTCAACAAATCTTAAGAGGGTTAAGTATCTGAAGGGAAAAGCTGTCACAGTACTAAATTTATTCTTTCTCAACTTAACCAAAATTCCAGTGTTCACCAGGCAGGGAGCTCCAGGAGTGTGTGCCCCTAGGAAGGAGAGGAAGTACACACAGGAAACAGAAACGCAAACAGGCAAAGGTGAGCAAAGAGAAAATACAGAGAGGAGGACTAGAGGTTCAACAGATGGGCACGAGCCTGCAGTGGGGGTGGGGCCAAGCGGCTTCAGTGGAAGGACCATAAGTTTCCTTTTGTGGCCAATGGTCAGCAGTTGCTATGGGTAGCGAGGGAGATAGGGCGTGTAGCGGGCAGGTCAGGCAACCAATAAACATCTCTTGTGGTTTACTGGGGTGGGTGGGGTGAGGAGGCAAGAATCTGGAAAATGAGTTGGTATTAACTTTGGTTCTGGAGGAGTTGTCATGGCTTAACTAAAATGGAGGCACTTTATAAAATGGTGATACCATGGCTAACAACAGAAAAAACATTTGCTCTTAATGTGGTGCAGCTGCTAAGGATTTGAAGATTCTTTGTGGAAGGAAGGGAAGCCTGCAATTCTAAAGGTTGTTGGCAACAGGGATGGGTAAGCAAAGAGGGTAGGGCGCAGTGGTTCAACTTGTTTTATCTTAAAAAAAAAAAGCTACAAGACTATAACGAATTGCCATCACTAGACATCATTTTCTAGCAAAAATTTAAAAATATCACCCACTGATTCTTTCGGACAGCTCTGACAACCAAAGGCAAAAATCAAACATGGTAGCTGTGGCCATTCCATTTTGTAAAGCTCCATTTTGGTTAAACAACGAGAGTTCCTGAAACCTAAGGGATTTGGTTCTCACAACCAAAATAACTTGCTTTTATAGATTCTTGCTCCCCACGTCCTTATCGACCCCCCAATAATGGAGATTTTTATCAACCTTCTGATATTTTAAATTCACCTTATTCCCCAGCTACAACTAGCCAACCACTTTCCTACCCTGTAACTCCCGTCTGAGGTTCTTGGACGCTAGAGAGCATCTACGTAGGTCTTTTCCCAAGTAAAGCCCGCGATCGATCCCTTATCCTCTTCTCGCTGATCTTAAAATGCTCAGAATCAGAGGGCAAAAGACCAGATGCTCCAGAGGCAGCCAAGCGCTCGGGCTTTCATCCTGCGGTTCCTTTAAGAACAGAACCCTTTCCGGACCCGCAGACCTAACCGACCCCAGTTTTAACCGAAACCTAACCTGGACTTCCCCCTCTTGACTCAAATAAGACTAACTTTGGATTTTCCCTCCCCTCTCGGCCAATCAGCTTCTGTTACCAGGCAGACTTTCACTGCCTTCGTCTTGGAGGCAGCAACCGCCAATCACAGAGCTGGCCGTGCGTGTATCCAGGCAGATCGCGGCTGGCACAACCATTCAGAAAAAGGAAAAATAAAAGCAACGCACGAGCCCGCCGGCCGGGCACCGTGGGGCTGGGCAGGAGCTGAGGTAGCCAAGGGGTAGTTTCTCTTTCTCTCTTACCTATCTAATGTCCGTGCTGGAAGGCGACGGTTCCGAGGTAGGAGGGGCAACAGGACTCGGGAGCCAGCAGGACCAGCTCCCTGCCCCTGCGCACGTGCCCGAATCTGGGACCCTGTTCCCCGCAGGGTTTCCTGCGCCCAGTCCCCGGAGTTCGGAGACCTAGCCCCCGAGGGCCAGCACCTGGGAATGGGGTGGAGGGGCCCGAGGGGAGTGGGGATGCCTCGGGGTGGGATGTCGTGGGATGACGTAGGGTCCGCGCCGCGGCGAGGGGGGCAGCGGGGGAAGCCGTGGCGAGACTCAGTAATGAGAACTTGGGCCCAGTTTTTCAAACCTGGAAAGGCCGAGTATGTTTGTATCCCTTCCGACCTTCCAGGCAAAATCAATGGCGAGGAGTCTATTAGAGGATCGGAGAACTTTGACTTGTCGTTATAGGTGGTTTTTTGTTTGGTTGGTTTTTTGGGTTTTTTTTTGGGGGGGGGGTTGCAGCACTGGGAGAAATTATAAGATTTCTTTTAACATGGATTTCTCTACCCCTAACCCTTCCCGTAACAGTTTTCCAGATTTGGGAGACTTCAAAAGGTGGGACATATAGAATGGAGATGTCAGAGATCTCTTTGGGTATACAAGGGCCTGATAAAATAACGGAATTATTCTAATTTTAGAGAAGGCAAGTGGTGAGGAAAACTACTGGAGGAAGCTTTGCTTCTGTTTGTATTTGTGGGTAGAGACAGGAGGACTGCCTTGGGCTCTCTAGGAGAAAGGAAGCGTCGGTGGCAGTTAAATCCTCCTCTCCTCTCCTCTCTCAGCTGTGGTCCTCATGCTGGGATGGCAGAAGATAAACCTGATGCTAAGAGTCCCAAGACTGGGGCAAGGCCCCAAGGTGGTGCTGAGGCTGGGGAACCTACCACCCTTCTCCAAAGGCTCCGAGGTACCATTTCGTAAGTAATTGTCTCTGTCTCCAAACCCTGTTCCAGACCCAGCTGTAGGTCCTTGTTACCCTCCACGCCTCCCTCAGGCAAATGTTTCAGAGCAGGCTGAGGTCTGTGGTCGGTAGCTGTTTGGTCCTTTTTCTGTCTCTAGCAGTCAGACAAAGGGATGGGAAAACCTTGTGACCTCCAGCTTTTTCTTTTTCTCCACAGCAAGGCCGTGCAGAACAAAGTAGAGGGAATTCTGGTAAGCATGTTGGGAAGGGACAATAGAGGTGGGATCGCTGAGAGATAAGGGTGATGTTGATGGAGAATAAAGGCTCCTGGGGGAGAGGTAGTGCTGTCCATGTGTGCGGATCACACTTTACCCTTCTGTGACCTGTGTAGGAGATGAAATCAGACCCAGCGCCCTCCCCTTTCTCCCTTTCTCTCCATGGCAAGCCCATACGGTTGCCAGTGCAGTGGGCACCCCACCTCAAGTCATTTCTTAGGTCCCCTTTCATTCTGACAACCTGACATAGAGTCAGCTGGTATGGTCAAGACCAGAAGACCATTCCGTGGCTCCATTCCTCCTACCTCTGTTCCCTTCTGCCTCAGCAAGAAGTGCAGAAATTCTCAGACAATGACAAGCTCTACCTGTACCTTCAGCTCCCTGCAGGGCCCGGCGTCGGCGATAAGAGGTACTTTGGGGCAGTTTATATGTCACAGGTTCTGATTTTGAGTGTCACTGGATTGAGTCAAAAAGTAGGAGATGAGGAGGTTGGAGGGATGGCTCAGGGGCTGAGCACACTGGCTGCCCTTGGCAGAGGACCCGGGTTGTGTTCCCAGCACCCACATGGTGGTTCGCAACCATGCGTAACTCCAGTTTCTGGAAATCTGACACCACTCTCTGACCTCCATGAACTGCAGGTGCACATATGCAGGCAAAACACTCAGGACAAATAATGATCTTTTTTAAAAAGCCATAAAGAAGAAGTAGGAGACGCATAGCTCATATCCTTTATCAAGAAGTGAGGCCCTTGACTTGATTTAGCAGGGAAAGGTGGATCTGGGACCAACTGATTTGGTCTGGCACCATCAAAGTAATGCTTGTCCCTTTTACTTGTCTTCCAGCTCAGAGCCAAGTATACTCAGCAATGAGGAGTACATGCATGCCTATAGGTGGATCCGCAACCACCTGGAGGAGCACACGGACACCTGTCTGCCAAAGCAGAGCGTCTATGATGCCTATCGGTGTGTAAAGAAGGCGGTGCCTCGCTAGAGTGTGACCCTTGAATCCACCAGTAGCCTTCTCTGAATATCTCGTCGCTCTCCCTTCTGCCCACTCAGAAAGTACTGCGAGAGCCTCGCCTGTTGCCGCCCACTCAGCACAGCCAACTTTGGTAAAATCATCAGAGAGATCTTCCCTGACATCAAGGCCCGAAGACTGGGTGGCCGGGGCCAGTCCAAGTATCCTTGACTCAGAGATTAGGACTGGAGGCCCTGGGGAGGAAAGGAACCATATACAAACAGCCTACTTGCCTACAGGCTTAAATTTTGGCTGCTCCTTAACTTGGATCAGATATTGCTACAGTGGCATACGAAGGAAGACCTTGGTGTCTATGCCACCATTGCCTGGACTTGACTTGAAGGGATCTGAAAGTGTAAGTAATGACCTTCCAAAGCTAGTTTTCTATCCCAGGTAAAAGACAGGCCTTTAGGACTTGTTTTAATGGCTGGGAAAACCACAGTCATTCATAATTGTTTCTGAGGGACCCTCTGCCTTCCCTGTGGAGGAAGCCTGGGAGGAAGAGAATGAGTTTCTGAGTCTTAAATGGGTGGGACTGCAGGCTCCTTCTGTCCTCAGTCTGGTCTCTGCTTTAGTCAGTAGTAGAGTCAAGAGACAAACACTTTACTTCACAGTCTGAATGAGCATGTCTCTCTCCAATCCAGCCAGAAATGGGCCCAGAAGTAAGTCCAGCACCTCGGGATGAACTGGTAGAAGCGGCCTGCGCCCTGACTTGTGACTGGGCAGAGCGGATCCTGAAGCGGTCCTTCAGCTCCATTGTTCAGGTCGCCCGCTACCTCCTGCAGCAGCATCTCATCTCTGCCCGATCGGCGCACGCCCATGTGCTTAAGGCAGGGGGGCTAGCTGGTGGGTGCACCTGCTCTTGTGTCAGCAAGCTGCAGCCAGCCACTTTCAGTTTTCTTAATTTGTGGAGGGGCACACAGGGTCTCACTGTGTTGCCCAGGATGGACTATAACTCCTGGGTTCAAGCAGTCCTCCTCCCTGAGCCTCCCAACACCATATGTGGATTCCATCTCAGCTTGCCAGGCCTTCTGGAATACAAGGGGCAGACACAGCTTAGGTTCCCTCCTCTCCCTGGTGATCCTTTCTGTGTGGATGGACAGGTGTGTAGGCCAGAGGCCACCCACTACTGTCACTCCTCAGGATCCTTACTGGAACCTAAGACTAGGATGGCAGGCCAGGTCATCAGAGATTTCTCTGTGATCACCTCCTCAGTACTGGGATTGATTATAGACAAGCACACCACCATGCCTGGGTTTTTATGTAGGTACTAGAGCTGGAACTCAAGTCATGCTTACATCGCAAGCATGTGACCAACTGAACTCAGCCCAGCCCCTGGTGGAGCTGCTCCCCCTGGTCTAACCCGGCAGCTAGGCAATCAGATTCACTTCACTCTCTTCCCCTGTTCCCTCCTCACCCTTTATTATCATTTCTGGTCCCTCTGCAGAAGAGGATGAAAGAACCCCTCGAGAACGGTCATCATGTAAATCCAAGAATGGCATAGAGAACCTGGAAGGTGGAGGCCCAAAGAAACCAGAGAGACCGGCCCAGGTAAGGCAGCTGACGCCTCTGGCTTTGTGCCGGGGGCTTAGGGTCTTAGTGGACCCTCTGGCAGTGACCCTCCTACATCTTCACTTCTCCTTTTCTTCCTGTGCTCAGTCTTCTTTTTTATTTTATTATTTTGTGTGGATGAACATTTTGTCTGTATGCATGTATATGTGCCACCTGTGCCTGGTGTCCAAGGGAGAAGAGGACTTTAGATCCCCTGGAACTAAAGTTACTACTGCCATGTGGGTGCTGGGATCCTCTACAGGAACAACAAATTCTCCTAACCCCTGAGCCATTTCTCCAGCCTCTAAATTTGCAGTCTTTATACCTTACTTTGGCTCTGTTTGCATTTTAGCCTCCTAAAGAGCTAGAAGCCCGAGCTGGGACTGACCTTCCAGGGCGTGCAGAACGGAAGAAGAGTGTGATTGACAGCTCAGTTCCAGCAGCCAGTAAGCCACAAGTTAATGCCCTTGTGGCCCGACTGCCTGTGCTCCTTCCAAGAGCACCACGATCACTTATCACACCCATTTCAGGCACTCTAAAAGTAGCTACGCTGCCTCTGCCCACTAGGGTTGGAGGACCCCAGACAGCTGTGCCCATCATTAACATGATCTTACCACCCGTTCCTACTTTGACAGGTGCTGGGCCTGGACCTGGCCTTGGGCCTAGGTTTGGGCTTGGGGCTGGGCCTAGGGCTGGCCCAGGACTTGGGACTGGGACTGGAACTGGGACTGGGACTGGGCCAGGGCCTGGGCCTGGGGCTGGGCCTGGGCTTGGGGCTGGGGTCGGGCCAGTGCCTGGGCTTGGGGCTGGGCTAGGACTTGGGCCTGGGCGAGTTCCACCTAGAGCAACCATTCTGCCTCGAGGTCCAGAGAACAGGGAGGTAGGCATAAGTGGTGACCCAAGACCTCATGACAAGGGTGTCAAAAGGACAGCTGAAGTGCCTCTGAGTGAGGCCGGGCAGGACCCGCCAGTTAAAGAAATGAAGCACGAAGCAGAGGATACAGTAAGTGAAGTGAAAAGGAAGCGGGGACGCCCTCGGAAGAAGCCAGGGGGGACTGGGGAGAGGAACGCTACTCCCGAGAAGTCTGCAGCTGCTGTGAACTCTCCCCGATCCCCAAGGTCACTCTGGGAGACATGGGGCTCAAAAAGAGAAAACAACTTAGTTGGGAGACCAGAAAGACCGGGGCCAGTGGGTGAATCTGAGCGGGAAACAGTGCTTGTTCAAGGTCAGGAAGATGGTGCTGTTTCCAAAGGGGAGAGGAGTCTGAGTTCCCAGGAAGCCAAAGAAGCAGAAGATAAAATTCCTCCTGTCACCTCAAAAGTGAGTGTTATTAAGGGCAGAATTCAAAAGGAGGCTCTTCAGTTGGTAAAGAGGGAGGCTGATGCTGCAACACAGGGCAACAAAGGGTTAAAGGGTCGTGTACTTCAAAGTTCCCTAACCCATGAGCATAAAGACCCCAAAGCAACACCCCCATGATAGACAGACAGGTCTGTGGGGGAAGAGCGGCCATGTCCACGTGAGCTCTGCCTGCTTGCGCTTGCGTGGTAGAGGCCTTCACTGCCTGTCTCTCATCTAGTCTTTCCCCCAGGGAACCCATTGGCCTGGCTTGCTTTGTGCCTCGTGGCTGCTTCAGGCCCTTCTAGCTCAGTACTGTGGCTTTAATACAAACAGCTAGTCTGTAATGACTTTCCACCTATATCCCTGTGCTCTCCTAGGAGATAGGGTAAGTATGAATGTAGGTTAGGGATATTCTGGCTTCTAATCATAGGGAACTTAACTCAAAACCCATTAAAGATAAAAGCAATTTATCAGCTGATTAAGTTGCAGAATCAAGAGGCATTCCTGGCTCCAGGTGAGGCTTGATCTGATTGCACAGTATGTTCTTCTGCTTCACATAATGTAAAATCATCCTTAGTTTGGACCACTTCACAGCTGCCAACACTCCCGGCTTCTGTTTGACCATTATATCTAAGCAGAAAGAAAGGGTATCATTGTGCCAGGATCCTAACAAAAACCCAAAGATTTACCATGGTTAACCAGACTAGGTCAGGTCCACCCTTGGCCAACTAGTGTGGCCAGGAAGATGTTTATGCAAATGTGTCTCTATACATCGTGGACCACCTTTGGGAAAAGGGTGCAGTCAGCTTTCTCACAATCCCAGGTTCCCCAGATGGAGACCTGGGTGGAGGATGGAAGAGTTACTGGGGAGTTGGTGTGTTTTAGCTTGCTAGGCTGGTTTGAGCTGACTGCTGCCTGTCCCCTGAACCTTGTATCTCCCTCAGTGCAGCTGTAACTTTTATCCCATTGTAGTCTGGCAAGGACAGAGAAGGAAGCCATTCCCTTTAGTCTCTTAATTCTTACAGGACAGCTTTCCCACCTCTGTCTCCCAGAACAAGCTCCTTTTAGGGTCTGAATCTTATTTTCTCCACAGCCCTGTTTCCTACCTCCCAATCTAGTGCCACCTTCTCAGAGGACATGAACGCCCCGCTCCCCCTACCCTGCCCCCGCCCCTGCCCGAGTCATTTCATTACATTCATTCTGCATCCACCAGAGGTCATGCTCTTGTCATGCATGTGTCATGCATGGACCTAGCCAGGACTGTGGGGTGAGGCTGGATTAACTGATGCTGCAAGTCAGGGAGCACCAGCAGGAAGGATGCAGACATTCCAGATGTATCCTTGGGAACAGCAGGAAACCAGCCCATATTAATCCAGGACCTACTCTGTCTTCCCCACAGGATAGCTTCTTGTCAGGGAATCTTGGTTTTATTCCCAAGAAATAGATTTTCTTTCAGGGAGATATCACCCATTTGTCCATTTATTTCCATGAGAGCAGATTTTTTAAAAATTATATTTCATATCTATAAAGAAATATGTGCTATAAATTATGAAATGCAATGAGTACCTATGACCCATCATTCAATTTATACATTAAAAATATTAGGTTTTTGCCCCCTTTCCTGGCCTCTTCCTAGAGGTAACCACTGTCTTTAATTTTATGCACATTAATCACTTGTTTATATATATTGGCCATGTGTGTATATATTCTTTAAGAATGTATTATTTTGTATTGCTTGTATTTTTAGCTTTACAAAAATGTTGTACTATGTTCCTTGAGGTTTGCTTTTTTGCACTTAACCATTGTTTCTAAGACTCCTCTATGTTGTAATTGCTATGACTTGTTCATTTTCATCTGTATAATACTCCATCAAGCAACTTACTCAGCCACCCACCTACTGAATAACATTTGGGCTGTTGGCAGGTTTTTGTTATTATACACAATGCTGCTATGAACATTCTTGTATATGAGTGCCTTTGTTTTTAGTAAGATTTCTAAAGAGGTTTCTAAGATGGTCCTGGATGGTCCTTTGGTCAGTGTACCCTCTGAGCTGGGGACTGTTGTCTCTTGTCTTACTTTATGGAAGAGTTTACATCATATAGAAATGAACTGTTCTTGAATGTTTGATAAAAACTCACCCATAAAGCTATCTGAGCCTTATGTTTCTTTGTGGATATAATTTTGTTTTGTTTTGTTTTTTCAAGACAGGGTCTATTAGGTAGCTTTGTTGTCCTAGAACTCACTATGTAGACCAGGCTGCCTCTGCCTCCTGAGTGCTGGGATTAAAGGTGTGCACCACTGTGTGGTCTGTGTAGGCATAATTTTAACTACTGGTTCGAGTTATTTAATAACTATATATACTATTTGGGCTCCTGAGTCATTTTTCCAGTTTAGTGTGCACTTCATGTACTTTTTCTTTCCTTTCTTTAAAAATGGAATCTCAGCTGTGTAGCCTAGGCTGCCTCCACCTCCAGGGCGCTGGGATGAAGGTGTGTGCTGCCACCCCTCGGCTCGTCGTCCTTGCAAACAGGAAGCTCGTGTTCTCTCTCTCTTCATTTCTGCCACTTACTGTGTCATCCTTCCCCTCCTGGGCAACTCTACCAAAAAGTTCAGTTATGCATCTGCAGACGCTACCATTGTGTGCTTTGTTGAACCTCTCATTTGTTGTCCATATCATGAGGCATCCATATTGTTTCCTTCTTTTGTAAGGTTTGATTTTATGTTCCATATAGTTAGTATCTTTCAAGACAAGTTTTGTTTTTGTATCCCAGGCTGCCTCAACATCACTGGGTAGCTGAAGATCACTCCGAACTCGGATCTGCCTGCCTCTACTTCCCAAGTGCTGGGATGGCATGCCTACCATGCCCGCTCACACAGTGTGGGACTGGATTCCAGGGATCCCTGCATGCTAGTCAAACTACCAGCTAAGCTACATACACTGCCCCTTTATGTATGAATTTTATTTTGTTTTATGTGCATTGGTGTGAGCATGTCAGATGCCCTGGAACTAGAGTTACAGACAGTTGTGAACTGCCACATTGGTGCTGGGAATTGAATACTTGAGTCCTCTACAAGGGCAGCCAGTTGTCTTTTTACTTTTTTTTTTTTTTTTTTTTTTCGAGACAGGGTTTCTCTGTGTAACCCTGGCTGTCCTGGAACTCACTTTGTAGACCAGGCTGGCCTCGAACTCAGAAATCCTCCTGCCTCTGCCTCCCAAGTGCAGTTGTCTTTTTTTAAGAGGACTCAAGGCAGTCTTCTATCATCAGCTTCCTGAATACTAAGATTATAGGAGAGGCTTTAGGCTTTCTTCTACGTTATAAACCTCCACCCTCGCTGGGGCCAAGGATCACATGGAGGCAAACACTCAAAGCACTGAGGAACATACTCAGGCTTTTTGGGAGGAGTGGAGTTGTTTTGAGATGTGTAATGGTATATATCTCAGGATAACCTAGGAAGTCACTGTGTAGCCCAGACCAGCCACTAACTTGTGGTCCTCCATTCTCAGCTTCAAAAGTGCTGGAATTATAGGTATATGTCACATATCCAACTGTTTTAAAACTCCACTTTTCCACAACCTATGAGATTTTCTATGCCATACGATATTTTCATTATTAATTTTTAAAACATTCAAATTACTTTCATGAATTTGTATATATATATATATATATATGTATATGTGTGCATATACATGTAGAGAGCTGAGCTTGACATTAGACATCCTCCTCAATGGCTCCCACCCTACATATTAAGGAAGAGTATTGTTGAACACAGAGTTCCATGTTTTGAGCTAGTCTGGGAATCCCTGATCCTGCCTCCTACATGCTGAGATTATAGGTTGGCCTGCATGCCCCCCAAGCTTTGGAAACTCCAGTTCTCACACACAAGCACTCTTTGCCACCTCCAAAACTCCCTTTATGACTTGTTTTCTTGTGTATATGGTAGGGGTGATAAAGTCCTAGCCTGATTAACATGTCTTTCAAATAGCTTTGTCTATCCTATTTTCTAATGTATCTTGGAGCTAGAGAGATGGCTGTTAGTAAAGTGTCCACTGTACAATCATGAAAGCCTGAGTTTAGATCTCCAACATCCACCTGAAAGCCAGGCAATGTAGCATGCCTCCAACCTCATTGCTGGGCAAGTAGGGCAGTGAGAGGAGGACCCTGGAGCTCCCTGGCTAGCCAGCCTAAATGGATGGATTAGCACCTGGTTCAATTAGACTACCTTCACAAGAATTAAGATGGAAAGCAATCAAGGAAGAAGACACCCAAAGTTTACTTATGACCTCTCCTCACCTGTACATACACCTACGTGTGAACAAGAATATACCATGCATACAAAACATGAGACATAAAACAAGTCACCCTTCAATGTTCAAGAAATTTTCAGTTTATTACACAAAAGACTAAACTCAGATTTGGGGAGAGACCCAATTAGCTCCTCTGTTACTCTCAACTTCTCCTTTACAACAATTCCAGACTCCCAATTTCTACTCCAATACTTCCTTCAGAGGGCTTTTCTCATTTTAGCCTTCTTTCTATTAAACCAAGCTGGTATGTCTAGTCCATGGTCTCAAATAAATGATTTTATTATTTTTGTGGCTAATTATTAACTTTATGTAGAGATTAAGGCAAATTAATACTAAATTATATCCTTATGTATGTACCATATTAACTGCATTGATGCCATGTGTGTTAAGTGGCCTGGGTGTGTGTGATGAGGGTAGAACCCAGGGCCTGTGCAAGCTCGGCACACACTATACCACTCAGCTCTATCCTCAGCCCTTGGGTCCGTACTTGGTTTGTGTCTGCACACATATGCATGTGTGTGTGTGCAAGTCAAGTTCTGTGTGTTCCTAATTCTCTGCATCTTATTTTTTTTTATTTATCGGTAATTCCATACATTGATAAAATTAATTTTAGTCATTGTCACAAACCCTCACTCCCCTTTCTTCCTCAGCACCCTCTGTGGGACCTCTCTCGGTAAGTCTCCACACTCCACATCATTTTTCTCAGTGTGGCCACTGAGTTTAACTAGGGTTTCTGAGCAGGTGGGAAATAATTTACTGGCTTAAACGTACCAGTTTTGAGACAAGGTCTTTCTGTGAACCTGGAGCTCACCAATTCAGTTAGATGGGCAGGAGAGCAGGCCTCAGGATCCACCTGTCTCCCCAGCTCGGGGTTGCAGGTGTGTGCCACCATGTATGCCACGGTGTGTGCCTCCCCGGACGGACTGGGGATTGAACTCAGCGCTTTGTTTGCAAGCATGTGACTGAGTTCAGGTGTTTCTCATAGTTCTTCTGTAGCCTGCTTCTCCTGGAAACATCCTGATTCCTTCTGTGAGATAAAGCCAAGCATCTTAAGTAGATGAATAGACAGTTTTCCATTCTTTTTTTTTTCTTTTCTTTCCCCCTCCTCCCCCTAGGACAGGGTTTCTCTGTGTAGCCCTGGCTATCCTGGAACTCACTCTGTAGACCAGGCTGGCCTCGAACTCAGAAATCTGCCTGCCTCTACCTCCCAAGTGCTGGGATTAAAGGCGTGCACCACCACTGCCCGTCTTCATTTTCTTTTTTTAAAAGATGAGGTCTCACTGTATAGCTCTGACTAACATGGAACTCCTTATGTAGACCAGGCTGGCCTCAAATTCAGAGATCTGCCTGCTTCTGCCTCCTGAATGTTGAGACTGAAGGTGTGCATCACTATACTCAACCACAGTATTTTTAAAATTGTATTTTGCTTATGTGTTTGTACCTGCAAACCTTAGTGCTTAAGTACAGGTCAGTGGACAACTTGGGGACATCAATTCTCTCCTTTCACCACTGGGTCTCAAGAATCAGACATCCTCAACCTTGGTGTTCAGTGCTTCTGCCCACTGGTCCATCTTACCGACTGTATGGTTATTTCTTTTATCTTTTTTCTAAATAATGTTTTTATTATCCTTTGAGAATTTCATACAATATATGATCATATTGTCTGCCCTCCCTGACTCCTCTTACATTCCCCCTCACCTTGTTCCCCATGCAACTTCATGTTCTTTCTTTCTTAAATAAAAAACACATGGAGTCCAGTTTGTTTTGGCTGACTACTCCTGAGAATGGGTGGCCAGGAGTGTAGTTGGACAGACCACCCCATTGAAAAGCTGATTCCTCCTCTCCCAGCAGCTGTCATTTGGGAAGAGCTTCTTGGTTATTTCTGAGCCTCTGTGTCCACCTCCCCACCTCCATGCTGGGGTTGCCTCTGGCTTTAGCAGGTCTCGTGCATGCTGTCACCATCTCTGTTGAGTTTATTTGTGCATCTGCTGTGGAAAACACTGGTTGGCTCTTAAAATCTTTCTGCCCTGTCTTCTGCAGAGCCCTGAGCCCTGAGGGAAGAGATACAATAGAAACATTCCATTTAGGGCTGAGCAGCAATATCTCTTAGGAATGGAGGATAGGGGCTGAAGAGATGGCTCAGCCATTAAGAGCACTGACTGCTCTTCCAAAGGTCCTGAGTTCAAGTCCCAGTAACCACATGGTGGCTCACAACCATCTGTAATGAGATCTGATGCCCTCTTCTGGAGTGTCTGAAAACAGCTATAGTGTACTAATATACATAAAATAAATAAACAAATCTTTAAAAAAAAAGAAAGAGTGGAGGATAGAGCTGGGAATACATCTTACAGTGGAGCATTTGTGTGGCATGTGTAAGCTTAGGTTTATGCCTCAATACCACAAAAAAAGTAAAGGGGAAGCTACCCACTATGTAAATCATTATAGAAGTTCCTCAAAAAACAAACAAAAAACAAAACCTAACACTACCAAGTGAGTTCCAGGACTTACATTAGATCCCGTCTCAAAAAAATTAATAGACAATGTTCCCCATATCTTTAATCCTAGCTCTTGGGAGGGAGAAGCAGGCAGGTCTCTACAGTTTGAGGCCAGTATGGTCTACATAGTCACTTTGGCCAGCCTAGCAAGACCCTGCTCTCTCTCTCTCACACACTCACACACACACACACACACACACACACACAGTGTTCACTGAGAGAAGAGATAATTGTTTACTGGAAAGATGATGAATGCCAATCTTAGTTTTATCACTTGCCATATGACTTTCATTTTTTTATCTCTCTTGTGCATGTGTATGTGTGTCTGTGTGTATCCATGTGCCCATGGATACAGGAAAAGGGTGTCAGATTTCCCTTGGAGCTGAAGTTACAGGTGGTTTTGAGCCACCTGACACCTGAAGTCACTGCTAGGAACAGAAAGAACACTGGTTCTCCACAAGAACTGCAAGCACTTGGCCACTGAGCCATCTCTCCATACCATATGATTTTTTGATTATTATTTTGTATGCATGGATGTTGTGCCTGTCTATATGGCTGTGCACAGTGTGCATGCCTGTTACCTGCAGGGGCCAGAAGGCATTGAATTACCTGGAACTGGAGTTAGAGACTTGTGAACTGCCACATGGATACTGGGAATTGAACCTAGGTCCTTTGGAAGAGTAGCCTGCACTCTTAACTGCTGAGCCATCTCTCCAGGTCCACCATATGATTTTGAACATTTATTCAGTCTAGTTTTTTCAAAGCTTATATTGTAACCCATTACTGCATTGTGAAATCAGTTTAGCAGAATGTAAAACATTGTTTCTAAAAGGGAAATAAAATAAGCCCAAAACTATGTGACTGTTGCACACAAAGTTAGGCATTAGTTCATGAAACTTTTTTTTTTGTTTTTTTTGTTTTTCGAGACAGGGTTTCTCTGTGTAGCCCTGGCTGTCCTGGAACTCACTTTGTAGACCAGGCTGGCCTCGAACTCAGAAATCCTCCTGCCTCTGCCTCCCAAGTGCTGGGATTAAAGGCGTGCGCCACCACCGCCCGGCTAGTTCATGAAACTTTTATTTCAGATTGGATATGCTCATATTTTTTCAGTGATCATGGTATAAAATGTGTCTGAATGTCTTGCCTGTATGTATTTATGTACACCATGTGTACACAGTGCCTGAAGAGGCCAGAAGAGGGCATCAGATCCCCTGTCACTTGAGGCCTAAGATAGTTGTGAGCTACTATGTGGATACTGGGAATTGAGCCTGGGTTCTTCACAAGAGCACTGAGCACTCTTAACCACTGAACCATCTTTCCAGTTCCAGTTAAAAAGCCAGGTGTGAGCAGAGACTAAAGGAAAGACCATCCAGAGACTGTCCCACCTGGGCATTCATCCCAGACACAGTCACCAAACTCCCACACTACTGTGGATGCTAAGAAAGGCTTGCTGAAAGGAGCCTGATATGGCTGTCTCCTGAGAGGCCCTCCCAGAGCCTTCCAGAGTCAGATACTCACAGCCAATCATTGTACTGAGTGTGGGGTCCCCAATGGAGGAGTTAGAGGAAGGACTGAAGGAGCTGAAGGGGTTTGCAACCCCATAGGAAGAACAACAATATCAACCAACCAGACCCCCCCCAGAACTCCCAGGGACTAAACCACCAACCAAGGAGTACACATGGCTCCGGCTGCATATGTAGCCGAGGACAGCCTTGTCAGGCATCAATGGGAGGAGAGGTCCTTCATCCTATGAAGGTTGGATAGATGCCCCAGTGGAGGGGAATGGAGGGCGGGGAGGCAGGAGTGGGAGGGTGGGTGGAGGAACACCCTCACAGAAGCAGGGGGAGGGGGGATGGGATGGGGGGGACCAGGTAAGGGGATAACACTTGAAATGTAAATAAATTTAGAGCAAGAGAGAGAGAGAGAGAGCGAGCCAGTTGTGGTGGTGTTGCTTCCAACCCCAACACTGAGGGAGCAAAGACAAGAGGATCCCTGGGCTTGGCAGACAGCCAGTATGGCCTAGTGAGTTCCAGGTCAGTGAGAGAAAAACAAACAAACAAAACAAGCAACAGTAACAGAACCCTAAGTGGATGGCACCTGAGGGAACAACATGGAAACTTGTTCTGGTCTCCATAAGCACATGTGTGCACACACCAGCACACATGCACTGGTGCACACACAAAAGGAGGTTCAGTGGTGAGGAATTTAAAGAATGGTACAAATATTATGCTTCAGTGTTGAATATACTTGTCATGGTTGAGTTATTTGGAAATTAGATTGGACTATAACTTCCTATGCTTTTAATGTTCTTATGACCTGACACTTAAGGATACCAAGGAGAAGCAGTCTTCCTGTAATTCCAGCATTCACGTGGCTAAGGTAGGAAGAGCTCAGATTTGAGGCCAGGCTAGGTTACAGAGTGAGATCCTGTTTTGTTTGAGACAGGATCTTTTTATGTAAATCTGCCTATCCTGGAACTACCTATGTAGACCAGGCTGGTCTTGAACTCACAAAGACCTGCCTACCTCTCTGCTGGGAGGCCACCATGCCCAGCCAAAATCCAGGAGTTTGTTTATTTGTTTTTGTTTTTTTCAAACAAAACAAAATAAGACTAAGGCCTTTAAAAAAAAAAGGCAAATAGGAAAGTAGAAAAATTAGTTAAACTTATGGATTTAATATTTTAAATGGGCCTGGCAGTGGTGGTGGATGCCTTTAATTCCAGCACTTGGGAGGCAGAGGCAGGCGGATTTTTGAGTTCGAGGCCAGCCTGATCTACAGAATGAGTTCCAGGACAGCCAGGGCAATGTGGAGAGACTTTGTCTCCAAAAACATAAATAAACAAATACAGCTTACTTTTGCAGCCCCATGGGATCCTAGGTCTTGGAGGAACATGTAACATTTTAAACTCTAGGCCACCACAAGGTCATCACCTCTTGATACAGCTGGTTGGGAGCTAGCCAAGAACTGTCGGTCCTGTCCTGTTGAGTGGTGATTGTCCAGCCCAGACCCACAGTGACAGAGTTAAACTGTCTTTGGCCCCCTGTTGCTCTTCTTTGCCTATCTTCTATTACTGTGGCCACCCCCGACCCCCTAGTTACCCTAGTACCTGTCTGTCCTGTCCTCATGATCTGAAAAGATTCCCATTTCTATTATTCAGCACACATTGGGTTTTTTTTCCCCCTCTTAGAATGCTTTTTCCTTTTTATCCCACTGGATACTAGGTTCTGCCTTGCAGTAGTCACAAGAAGCTTCCACCTTCCACCATATAGTATGCAGCCAGGCCTTCTGTGTTGGTCTAACAAGGTTCTGTCCCATGCCTCCAGCAAATAAGAATTCGATTTGTTCGACTTTTGTGCCTGCTGCAGATTTTATCTAGGCATTTCAAGCTATAGCTCCAAAATAAATAAAAAAATAGAAATCTTAATCTTACCTGTATGAATCTTTTCCCTCCATGTATGTATGTATCTGGTACCCACAGAGGTCAGAAGATGCATTAAACCCCCTAGAAGTGGACTGGGGTCCTCTGCAAGAGCAGCAGTACTAAACCACTGAGCACCTTTTCAGCCCAGTGTCTTCAGCTTTAGCTCTTTATCTGCCTCCCAGTTAAATACGGAAGCCGGAACATGGTTCACTCATCACTTGTCAGTTTCAATAACAGACATGTCGTACTGTAACCCATACCTTCTTGATCTTTCCAAACCCCCCAAACCTTAGAAAATGTTATTACATCAGATATGATTGCTGTTAATATAGTGTTATAATATTATCAATATTATACAGAAGCTGAGGTTTACCCTAGCTTGGGGGCATGTGGATATATTCCTACCTACTCCACAGGCCAGTGGCTTGAGCCAAGGAATATCACAAGCACCCTGGGAAAAATAGACTGTCTCTAAAAAGGGAAAGGGGGGATGGGAAGGAATCTAGAGAAGAAAGGAAAAGAAAAAACAAAGGAAGCAAAGATTTCAAATCAGCCTATAAGTGCAATGAAGATGGCACCCAAGAGCTAGGTTCAACCAGCATCCAGTAGAATATTAAGAACCTACCCTTACAAGGGGCCTAAGACACTAAGTCTCAGGAAAAGCGCCGGGCCAGTGATTGTGGGGATCTACGAGGCCTGCTTATGTTCAGTTTCACGTGATTTTGTTTCGTTTGGAAAAGGAACAAGTCCTCCAAGCTTTTGTCATTTCACTCACCTTTCCTAACCTGGCTTGTCCAGCCTGTTAAGGTCTTGGCGGCAAGCTGGGGTGACCTTGGAAACAGCACCTTGTCCCAGAGTGATGCTGCGAAATAGTGAAAGACTGAGGCGGTTGGACTGGGCCGTTCCTGAAGCTACAGGGTTACTCATGGCAACATCCTTAAAGATGAGTAGGAAAAGGAAAAGGAAGGTGATTGTGCTCCTTTCTTCGTCCTTTCTCTTTTTCGTCTGTTTTCTGGCCCTCCCGCATGGGTCCCACCGGCTGATTTAGCGAAGGGAATCCTTTAGGATAGGAGAGAAAAAGCCACTGGTGGCAATTACGGCAACTCGCAAATGCATAGTTTACATATAATTTGCATGCTCATACACTTTTGGAAGTACAAAAAATATCAGTACCGCACATCCCTCCACTGATCCTACCCACGCTACTTCCCTCTCGGCTTCCGTAGTACGACCTGCCTCTTAGGCCCGCCCTCAGACACTGGGTCCTCCTTCCCCCATAAGCTCCTCCTCCCTGCCCCCACCCCCGCTCCTTCCCTAGCTTCCAAAAGCTCTTCCCCGCCCCCTTTTCCTTTCTGAACAGGCGTGACTCGGGCAGCTCAGAGGACTCAGACTACTATGGCTTCGGTAGTGTCCTGACAGTCCGGGAAGCAGGAAAGCAAGCCCCGTGAAGAAAGGCTCGGGCCCAGGGGACTCTTACATTGGAACCCGCCAAGGAATTGTTATTTTGGGTCCTGCTAGTGGAGTCCGGTCCAACTTGAGGTAGCGTGAAGGCCCCTTCAGGCGGCGCCGCGGGCAGCCCCGCAGCCGGGGCCTGGTGCAGCCGCCGCGGCCGCTGTCAGGGAAGCGCAGGCGGCCAATGGAACCCGGGAGCGGCCGCTGCTGCTGAGGCGGCGGTGTCGGCAGTCCGACCCCGACCGCCTGCACCCTCTCCGCGAGGGTCCCCCGGAGGTAAGCGGCTCCTCCCCCATGAGTCGCCTTTGCCTGTGGGGGGTCCTTCTGCCACCCTGTCCCGCCCAGCCTGCCGCGACCTGGGTTCGACTACAAAACTGCCCCCCTGGTGGTAGCTGCACCCTGAGGTCCCTCACCCTTTCCTCTCGGGCCCGAGGTAGTCTTCTCTGCTTTTTGGCTTCCTCTTCAGTTTAGCCCCTCCCTCTGCCCCGTGGATTCCACCTCCCTACCAGCACCACACACTTCGTACCTCTGTTCCTTAACTATTTTTCTAAGTCGTGAACCTTTTCCACATTAGACCCCTTCTACAGTATCCATCCGTGTTTGCCCTTCCTCGCCGATTGTGTTTCTCTTCACAAACCTTTTCCACGGACTCCGCCTTTATCCCTTTTCCTATTTTACCCCACTCTTCTGAGTCTGTGCAATCTCAGCACAGAGTTCTCATTTTCCTCAGCTAAAGAGTGTATCCCTCTCTTCTGCTTCCGATTCCATTACCTCACCACAACCCACTCCCCCAGCTCCTGGCTTCCAAGAATTGCCTGTTCCCTTCTCCTTAAAGGATCTCAGACTACTGTCATCATACCCAGATACCATCTACTTTGACCTTAGTCCTCAACCCCTCTCTAGGGTGCCTGACGACACCTGAAGCTGTCTTTGGCTTCCCTTTCCCTCTGGAGGGCTTCCTGGAGGAGAAAAATCTGCTGTGAACACCCCTACAGACAGTGATTTCCAACTTTTGACACCTCTCTCCAGGATTTTGCTGATGTTTGTCTCCCTCAGCTCTGTTTTCCCTGTGGTCCTTAAGTGTTCTCTATCGTGCCCTTTATCACCACACATGATTTCAGATCAGCTAAACCTTGAACTAAGAAGAAGATGCGAGAGGAGGGGGGCCTCAGCTGTCTCAGACTTTTCTGGACAGATGTGTGTTTCTAAAGGATGAAGCAACTTTTAAAGATGTCTATATCAATCAGATTACATTTTGTTGAATGTTTAAGAGTAACCACTAGGAGAGATGCTCAGGCCTGCATGGAAACCGAATGAAGTTGTGAGAAATTTTGCTTTAGATTATTTATTTTGGGATTTTGTTAGGTCACAGAATAGTATCTCCTACTCCTGTCTAGACCTAAGGGGAACCATTACTTTCCTAACTGAAGCTTACTGGACTTGTGTTGGTTAGTTTCATAAGCATTTGGACCTAAGATGAAGTGGTGTGTGTGTTGTGTGTCTGTCTGTCTGTCTGGGGTGGGGAGTGATGGGGAAAAGGAGCATAAGACAATGTAAAGAGCTGTATATTCAGAGTCAGGGCCTCTTGGTTCAGCTTGTAACTTCCTCACTTGAACTCTAGAATGGTCTTTTGAGAAAATGGTCCGTTCTGCAAGCACTAGTGCTGTAACAGGCTAATAACAGGATATCTGTTGGGGGAAGAATTGTACATTTTTAATTTATAAAACACTGCAGGCTCTCAGACGAGAGGTATTTATTGCTAATGGTTTTGTCATCTTGAGAATTCTCTCTTATTTTGATATTTTACTCTCTCTGGTCTCTGACCATGAGCATAAAGTCAATTTGAAATACACGCTCTTGCTTGGCCTGCTGCTTCTCAACTTTGCTTTCTTTCTTCCACTACATTAAGTCGTTGAACATCTGTGCCTTTTTTTCTATACCTGACCCATAACTCCAGATTCTGTGGTCAGAAAAATGTGTTTGTAGAAGGTCCTTTGGAAAAGAACCTTCAACCATGCTGGGACTTAGCAGCTATCTGAGTGCTGCATTGTCTTCCACATCTCTCTTGGCCTGAGATAATGAAGAAGGCATGGGCACTCCATCTTCCAACTCTAGGCCTGTTCAGGTTTGAAAATAGTTATACCATCTTGGCCCACTTCTCCTTACCCTGAAGTTACTTGGAGTTCAGTCTACTAATGATCCCCACTTATGGGAGAAGCCCCCTGGTTTTCCTTGCTTCTCATCTGTGCCCACACTGTGTGAGAACATGTTTGCTGAACACTAATATAGCAAACTGAGCTGCTTTGGTTTGGGTAGGAGGTTTGGAAGGATCCTTTCAGTAATTGGCATGGGAAAAGAGAAGGCCTAGTCAAAGCACATTTGGGACTCAAATAAAGACTAGTTCAGAGAAAGGTGAGCAATATAGGTTGCTGTCTTTACCATTTGTCAGTCTCATCATGGGCTCCTGGAGCAGGCTTGGGCTGTCTGGTTGGAATCTGCTTATACCTGCTGCTTGGCCTTGCACAGAGTTCTCAGCTTGATCAATATTGACCTAACTACCATGAGACCACTGCCCTTCCCCCAATGCTGTAGTTGAAAATGCCCTCTTCCCTGATGCCACCATCCTTTGAGACCTTGAACAAGCATACTTGGTTCCTGGTGGGGCTTGAGCTTGCTAGACTGCTCAGTCCAGAGTTTCTACAGGGAAAAATGGAGAAGTCATTCTTCCTTTACTATTAACGTAAAAGGGAAAGATGAGTCCTTGAAGCTTTGTGCTATATCTTAAGACATGGAAAGGAACTTGTTTAAGAAAAGAGTTTATTTTGTGTGCATGGCTGTTTTGCCATGCACCACATATGTGCCTGTTGCTTGCAGAGGCCAGAAAAGGATGTCTGTTCCTCTGGAGCTGGGGTTAAAGATGGTTGTGAGCCACCATGTGGGTGCTGGGAATTGAACCCAGGTCCTCTGGAGGAGCAGGCAGTAGTCATAACCATTGAACCATGTCTCCAGCCCCAGTAAGGAACTTGTTAACAGCAGAGCAAGCAGCCTAGGGTGATAGAGCCCCTTTTGAAGCATGGCCTATTTTTTTAAAACTACTGTCGAAGGACTGCATGCACTTGGTAACATTCAGTAGTGTTGCAGGGATTTATGATCAAATTAACAGTCCCTTCCCTTCATCTGTGTTCACACCCTTCAGATCAGAATTATCTCAGTTTAAACTTCTATCTAAAGCGATTGCCATAGCTTCACTTAAATGCTTGTGACTATATCTTGACCCTTTGTTGAAGAAGAAGGTTTGATTGTAGAAGATTCATATTTGGGGCTGGTGAGATGGCTTAGCAGTTAAAAGCACTGACTGCTCTTCCGAAGGTCCTGAGTTCAAACCCCAGCAACCACATGGTGGCTCCCAACCATCCTTAACAAGATCTGACTCCCTCTTCTGGAGTGTCTGAAGACAGCTACAGTGTACTTACATATAATAAATAAATAAATCTTTAAAAAAATTCATACTTGTTCAGGTAACTATGACATTATTTTGTTTCTCAACCTGGCATTTAACGTAGCTCTAGCTAATGTATCTGAGCCTTTCTTTCCATTAATTTGGAGTAGGGTTTGAACCCAGAGTGGTGCTCGTGTTAGGTAACACCCGCTACTACATTAGACCCTTGGTACACTACCCCAGTGGCCCTCTTTCCCAAGAACTTTGCTGGCTTTCCTTTCCTACCCACCTCCTACAGTAAGATATTGGCTCCTTTATCTTATTTCCACTTCTTGTGATCCATTTCAAAGGATCCTTAAAAGGAAGGGAAATTGAGCTGACCTGCCTGCTTGGAAGAAGAACCGTAGATCAGAAGATCCTTAAAAGCCATTCTATGAAAAGTTGGGGAGCTTGTTAGGCCACCAGGATTGGTGTGAAGTGGTTCATATTTATCATGCAAGGAAAAAGACTGAAGAAGCAATCATAGTAATTGGGTAAGGGCATTAATTTGGGTCTTGGTACCATCTTGCCTGAGAGGCCAGTCCAGTAAGTCTTTTTATGAAGACCTTTTTCATTTAATTCTATGCAAACAGAATTTTTAAGGTGCTCTGAAGCAGAGAGCCTGGTTAAGAGGTAGTATTCCCTGGAAAGACCTCTGTAGACATAACTGATCAGACCCATAAAACACACAGTGGCCACTTTCTCTGCTTCTCAGAAGCTGTTCTGTACTACTGTAACCTGGATCCACGCTGAGACTTAGACTTTCCTCTACTGTATTTTTCTCATTGCTATCACGTAACACCTGACAAAAGCAATTTAAGGAGAATTTCTTGGCTCACAGTTTAAGGTTATAGTCTACCACAGTGGGTAAAGCTTAGTGTTTTGAGTGTGAGGCAGCTAACTGGTCGTATCTGCAGTAAGAACAGAGAGAGGCATGAATGTTTGTGCTCTAAATCCCATGAAGTTGATTTAAGATTATTTCTCATGCCTTCCTCTCCCAGTTCTGTGGGGTCCAGTTGGTAACACTTTAAGCTCTGATCTTTCCCCAGCCCCATCTCAGGCTGCTAGGCTCATACAGGAGGCCTCTTCTTTTTCCTTGCAGTCTAGCTGAAGGAGAGTTTAGTGCCTCAGCTGTGAATGAGTGATAAATGCAAGACTGTTTTTTCTCCCTTTTTTGTTTCTGCATTTTAATCCTTTTACTTCAAAATAGTGTCCCAAGGTTGATATTTATTTATTTAAAGATGAAGAAATTAATGTTGAACACCATAATTGACTTAGATTTTGAAGTATCTCTTTAGTTCTGTTACTGTGTGTATGTGTCTCTGCCAGTATGTGTTTATTTGTGTGCACATGCATGTGGAAGCCAGAAGACAAGTTCAGGTGTTGTTCATATGCTGACCAACAACTTAAAAAAAAAGACAGGTGTTCCTTCCCTTGCCGCTGGCTAGTCGGACGGCCTGGCTGGCTGGTAAAGCCTAGGGATCTGCTGTCTGCCCCAGCATTGGGGACCGCAAGTGGGTGCTGCAGGCTTCATGCTAGGTTTTGTTTGCCTGAATTCTGGGGATCAGACTCAGATCCTTGATCTTGCAGAGATCTTCTCAGTCCCTGTTCTGTTATCTCAATTGCCAATATGATCTGATCTTGTCCCTCATATAATTCTCTGTTACTGGCAGTTCCTGAGTCCCCAAGAACCAGATGGTAGCTAGTAGTTAGTGGATATGCTTGTATAAAAAAGAAGTTGGGCTTTTTTTAAAAAGATTTATTTATTATTATATGTAAGTACACTGTAGCTGTCTTCAGGCACCCCAGAAGAGTGCATCAGATCTCATTACGTATGGTTGTGAACCACCATGTGGTTACTGGTATATGAACTCAGGACCTTTGGAAGAGCAGTCAGTGATCTTAATCTCTGAGCCATCTCTCTAGCCCGAGAAGTTGGGCTTATCTGCCCTACTTTTGGGGGGTTTTGTTGTTGATTTATTTATTTATTTATTTATTTATTTATTTGTATTTTGGTTTTGGGTTTAGTTTTGTTTTGACAATTGTTTCTCCTGCCTCTACTACCCAAGTGCCAAGATTACAGGCATATACCACCATGCTCTGCTTTTTCTGAAATTTCATGTATCATTTGTGTATGTATGTGCTCGTGTGTGTGTGTGTGTGTGTCTGTGTGTCTGTGTGCATTAGCGCACAGTAATACACATGCTACTCCGTGCATGTGAGGATGAGAGGGCGACTTTCCCGACTTGATTGATTCTCTCCTGCCTTATGCTCAAAGGATGGCACTCGGGCCACCAAGCTTGCACACACGGCAAGTGCTCCTACTCACTGAGCCTACCTCACCTGCCCTATGCCTGGCTTTTCTGCACATGTTGATAGCATCTGATTTCTTGGACAGGTGAGAGAGTCTGTGTACTGTGGAAGAACTCTAAATACTGCAATATGGGGTTCCTTGCTGAGCCCTGGGAAGTTGTCTTCTTTTGCCTATGGGATAAAAGGGTGATGGTGTCTTTACCTGCCTTCCTGGAGTCAATAGTAAACACAATTCCAATTAATTGGAACAGGAAAATTAATTTCCTGGTGACATCTAAGAACTCTTGTGTTTGAAAATGACAGGATTTCATTTCACTTGAAAGTTTTGGGGATGGTTGGTTTTATTTTAATGGTACTGGGGATCAAGCACAGGGCTTTGTACATGTTAGACAAGCAGTCCACTTCTAAGCTTATACTCTCAGAATCCCTTTAAACTGTGTGTTTTGTTTGTTTTTAAATGATTCTTGTAATCTGGGCCTTGCACTTTTCTGTGTAACTGAGGATGACCTTGTGCTCTTGATCCTATGACTCTCCAGGGTTACAGTTCTGTACCTGGTACCAGACCCCTTTACAGTTTTGAAAAGCAGACTTTTAGGAGCTTTGTAAATTAGAAATCTCTGGAATAGAAACCATGAAAAGGACGAACTAAGCATGTAGACACTGAGAGTTAGTTGAACCAGATAGGTTGAGGCCAGAAGATCTAGAAGGTAGAAGTCCCAGTTGAAGTAAAGATCATGAGGGTGCCCTACAGAGGTGCGGCAGTGAGCGATTATAGCTTCTTTATTATTCCTGTACAATCCACAGTCGCGGTCACAGGCAGATGCACATAGGCAGCCATGCTGGTTCTGCTGCTCAGAGGCACAGCCCGACTCTGGGAGAGATTGTAGAGAAGGAACACCACCTTCTTACCTACTGACACCAAACCAACACTTCATCAGGAAGTGCAGAGATACATTTCCTGCATGACAGTTGGGAGAAAGACGAACTAAAGTATTCCTTTTTGTTGGTATCTGAGAGTAAAAGAGTTTCTTTCTACACAGCTTTGGTACTGACTGCTGGGGTGGCAGGAAACTGGACTCTGTGTTACTGGACAAATGAATGCCATGGAAGGAAGGTGGTAGGAAGCAGGGTGTCTGCAGCTGGAAGTGCAGCTTAGCTGGGAGAGTGCATGCCTAGCACACATGAAGCCTGGATTCAGTCCCTGTCACTGCATAAACAGGCAAACCTGCCTCTAATCCTAGGACTTGGGAAGTAAAGGCAGAAAGAAGTTCAGAAGTTTAAGATCATCCCCTGCTAAATAGTGAGTTCAAGGCCAGCTGGAAATTCACAGAGACCCCTATGGGGGGCTGAAGGGAGAATGAATAAAAATTCCTCAGAGTGACCGGAAAACCATATACTGAACACCCTTTTTCTACCCACCCAAAGTATCGATAGCCCAGCCTCACTAGAACAAAGGAAAATGTCACTAACACTTAGAAATGACTTACTCTCTAGTTTTAAAAAAGCCTCTCCTTCTGAAGTGTGCACTAGATGTTCTTTGCTTGTTTGGGATAAGGGCTCTGAGTTTACTGATAGCTATACCCAGATTCTGAAGCCAGGATCACCTGGAAAAATATTCTAGATTTATTTTCCGGATCTGGATCACTCCAAAATCCCCTCCTGCTTTTTGCTGATTCTCCTGATCTGGTTTGGTGACAAGGCTACTCTTAGAAGCAGTGGCTTTTATCAACAGCATTCTCTGACTACTTCTACAAGTTCATCCAGAGTCCTGATTTCTTTTTGTCTTCTTAGAGCCCTTCCTGTTTCTAGAGCTTCTACGTGACAGTGGGGAAAACAGTAAGGGGTAGGGAAAGGTGGTCATAAGTTTTTCAAGAGTCACAAATGGCAAATGCAATTCAAATCCCTCTAGAATAATAGTATATATGCATGTGCTGTTTATTAACCTTTTATGGTGTTACAATTCAGCTAGCATTGTTGAATACTAGAGTTCTACTGTGTGCCGGAGCTGTGTTAAATCCTTTTATCCACATCAGCTTGTCTTCTGTACAGCAGCAATGAAGTAAGTACTTTTCCCTCAATTTGCAGCTGAGGAAACCAAGACAGAAGATACATGGTGTGTTTACGTTTTTGTGGCTTATAAACATAGAGCATGGGTGTGGTGTTAGGAAGCCAGATGTGAAGAAAATGGTGCAGCTTCTGCAATGTTGATGATGGCTGGCTGGCTGTTTTAGAGATGCTTTCTACTAAATGAAGCCTAGTATTGTACTTGCTGGCTCTTATTCCCTGGATTCTTTGAGTCTGAAAAGGAAATTATCTATAACCAAAGCATAGAGTGGTAGCTGGTGCCTGTAATTCCACTACTTGGAAGGCTGAGGCAGGAGAATTGCTACAAATTTAAGAATAACCTGGGCTATAGAGTAGGACTCGGAAGACAATAACAGCTTTGATACTAAATTAGGGGAGAAGCAGAGGACTTGTGTGTGATATATGTTATGAATAAGAAGATACAGCTTAAATAAGAAAAGGAAAAGCATCGCCATGAGCATTTGAAGGTGACACAGGAAGAGCAAGAAAAAAGTAGAGTTAATGAAAAGAGAGTAAGACTTGAGTTGATCTCCAGTATACTGAAAAATTTGTCAGACTGTCTTAACATACCACATATAAAACAGCATTTTCACATACAAGCAAAGAACCAAGGCTACTGTGAATACTTACGAATGCAATGATCAGAAGTGGGGAGGTAGTGAGGGCAGATTTCTGTTGAGATGACTTCACCTGTTGTTGAAGGAGTTGTTTGAACAGGCTTCATGGTAAAGGGAAGACCTGAAGATGATACCACTAACCAGTGTATATATGTGTCCCTTTCTGTTCTTTTCTCCCTCCCTCCTCTAGCTTGGAAGCTCGAAGTCTGGCTGTAGCCATGGGAGACATGGTAGTGGAGCCTGCCACCCTGAAGCCAACTTCTGAGCCTACTCCTAGCCCATCAGGGAATAACGGGGGCTCCCTACTAAGCGTCATCACGGAGGGGGTCGGGGAACTGTCAGTGATTGACCCTGAGGTGGCCCAGAAGGCCTGCCAGGAGGTACTGGAGAAGGTCAAGCTTTTGCATGGAGGTGTAGCCATCTCTAGCAAAGGCACCCCGCTGGAGTTGGTTAATGGGGATGGTGTGGACAATGAGATCCGTTGCCTAGATGATCCACCTGCCCAAATCAGGGAGGAAGAAGATGAGATGGGGGCTGGTGTGGCCTCTGGCACAGCCAAAGGAACAAGAAGACGCCGACAGAACAACTCAGCCAAACAGTCATGGCTCCTGAGGCTGTTTGAGTCAAAACTATTTGACATCTCTATGGCCATTTCATACTTGTATAACTCCAAGGAGCCTGGCGTGCAAGCCTACATTGGTAACCGGCTCTTCTGCTTTCGCAATGAGGATGTGGACTTCTATTTGCCCCAGTTGCTTAACATGTACATCCACATGGATGAGGATGTGGGCGATGCCATTAAACCCTACATAGTCCATCGTTGTCGCCAGAGCATCAACTTTTCCCTCCAGTGTGCCCTGTTGCTTGGGGCCTACTCTTCAGACATGCACATTTCCACTCAACGACACTCCCGAGGGACCAAGTTACGGAAGCTAATCCTCTCAGATGAGCTGAAGCCAGCTCACCGAAAGAGGGAGCTGCCAACGTTAAGCCCAGCCCCTGACACAGGGCTGTCTCCCTCAAAAAGGACTCACCAGCGTTCTAAGTCAGATGCTACAGCCAGCATAAGTCTCAGCAGCAACCTGAAACGAACAGCCAGCAACCCCAAAGTGGAGAATGAGGATGAGGTAAAATTGCGGGGAGGGACAGATGGGCAAGGTGTCTGAGAGTTGCATGAAGACAGGATGTCTTACATGGGGTTACTCTACCTTCTGTTCCTCTGTTCATTTCACTTATAGAAGCATGGAATGTTAGAATGGAAAAAGACCTTAGAATTCATGTATTCCAATGGCCTCATTTTACACAGGAAAAATTCAGAGACTAGAGAGATAAAGTGACTCGCCTCAGGTCATCTAATGGCAAGGCTGATACTCTTGACTTTGTCCAGGGTTGATTTCACTAAATGGCATTGTCATTCCATTAACCACATACTAAGAACTGTGACACAGACCTGATGCACCCTGCTTGAGACCTTGCCTAGCTGAGATCACAGCAGCCACCACAGGGAAGGAAAAGGAACTGTGCTCTTTCTGTGTGCTGGGAGAAAGAAGATGCTAACTAGAACATCAGCTTCTTCTGGCCATTTTCATCATTATTTTCCCTCACTCCCCAAAGATCCCACTTTTTGTTAGCATAGATTTATTCTCTACCAATAGGGCCTCAGCAGAATGTAACAGCCTGCCTTCCTTTGAGATATATAAAAGGGGGAGAGAGAAATAGCCTTGTCAAAGTGAATCTAATGCCGACTTGATGAGATGGAGCTGAGGAACGGAAGTTCAGCAGCAGGGTGTGTCTAACCTGAGGTACAGAGCAGAGAGTGAGCAGTCACTACCTTAGTGCCACCTCCACTAAACATCCAGAAGAGCAGGTAACCAGGGGGCCGATGTCCCAGACAGTTGTGCTCCAGTCCCCATCTCTGGCTCACTGTTGGCAGGCTCTAGTCCTGGTTGCCAGCCAAGCCTCGGAAAGAAGGGATTTAAAAAAAAAAAAGACTTTGCACTATTGGAATACATATGCCCATGTCCTGGCATCTGACTCTCTGACTGTGTGGTGTAAACCACCCACATATTTAATACAGTAGAGTTTCTTTCAAGTAGAGAGATGTCAGAGGATAGAGAAAGGAAATATAGTAGGCAAGGGAAATTCAGAGTCTGTTCACCCTGGAAATGTATTTTATTATGATATTTTACACTTGATCTTAGCCAAAAGGCCGAGAAGCGATTTATTATGATATTTTAATGATAACTAAATCTAAATGTGCCAACATTTACTGACCATTGATATACTAGGCAGCATGCCAGATAATGTACATGGAATCCTCACAACAACTCTAAGTGGTGTGATTTTACCCAGTGAGGAACAGACTTAGAGAAGTTAAATGACTATTAAGGTCGCTCAGTAGTGACTATTAGACCAGGAACCCAGTCAGTCCATAGTTCGTGCTCATAGTCACTGCTGAGCTGCCTAGTTTATTATTCAGCATCTGCCTCCCCAGATCCCAGTTGTAAGAGGTCATTGGAGAAGAAGAGCCCAGGATGTGACAACCTGCACTTCCAGATCCATGTACAGACAAAGCCCAAGCTGTTCTGGGAGCTAGATCAGACTGTTTCCATTTCGGTTTAGCTTGGCAGTAGAGTCTAGAATGGGAGGCCACTGCAGAGCAAGAATAATCCAGATCTTGATGGAACTGAGGTCCTAAAGGGCTTGAGCTTCTCTGGAAGCTGTCTCATGTAAGGTCAGACCTGGTCAGAGTAAGTGTGCTTCTGGGAGGGGTTCACTGGTGCCTCCTGTCTGGCTTGACTTTTCCCTGTATCTATTTTTTAGTCTGCACCTTAGGACCAGAAAAACAGAGACCTTAGGGTTTCTCTTACCCTGTGCTGGTCTGGGGTCCCTCTTCTATGCATCTAACTTCTGCTGCAGGATTATGGATGGCTCTGAGAGGCAGGTATTCTATGAGTGTTTAAATCTCTAGGGTGGGTTCTCCAGTTACCTTTCTTCCCCACCTGGCTCCTCTTGGGTTACTAGATACAGGAAAGGAAAAAGATAGCACTTCCTGAGGCCCTTCTGGGTTATCTGATGCTGACAGTGAGACACTTAACTCCACTGAGGCTCCTTGGGAAATCAGATAAATAAACATAAATACCATTAGGTTTCTAGGCATGGAGACTTCAGCTCAGGAATTTCTGTCCGTCCCTTTTGATATTTTGATGATGTGTCTGTCAATGCCTTTGTGCTTGAGATACCAAGGGAATTGGTTTTCCTTTCTTCCTCCATTATATGAAACATTCATTCACTAAACAACTAGCTGTTATCCCTGTACGATGTGCAAAAGGATGGAGGATAAAATGCTGTTCTTGGACTAGGAACTGATAAAGTTTAACACTAGAACTCCATTATAAGGATCTAGTTAGTGTGTGTTTGAAAAGTTTATGGAAGCAGTAAGTAGATACATGCCTTACTAAAATGAACTACAAATTTTTCTAAAGCCCAAGCAAGATATTCTAAAGGAGAATTTCTGGGTGTGCCCTGACACTGTACTACCAGTCTCAGATGTCCTTGTGGGTTCTGGTTAATCCCATGCTCCTCCCACTATGGAGGAGCTCCAGAAAAGTGAAGTGGGGGCTCGGGAAGAGAAGAGGCCCAGGGCTACTTCCTGCCTGGAGTCTCCCTACAAAACTCTTCTTCATTGGCCAGATCTCCCAGAAGTTTCCATGTTCTTATGAGGATTCCTTTATGTTCCCTACAGAGTCACATACACACCCAAGCAACCCCCCCCACACACACACACCAAGCAGTTCTTATCAGCCTCAATTTCCCTTCCTATTTGTAGCCAAATGATAAATATTTTGGCATAGAGTTGGCAGGGTGGCACAAGAATCAGAGAGTGATTTAGGTGTCAACCCTTAATCACACCCTCCCTTACATAATGACACTCCAAAGAGATTAGCTTTGTCTTTTCAGGACTGTAACCTTTGTACAGAGAAATCTGCTGCACGTCACACTGGAAGCCTTTCCAGCCTGATAAGGGTGTCATGTCAACTCTTGGCTTCAGCTTTACTCTCTGAAGCTGACTCAGTACAAGTGACTCAGGCCTAGGGAGTAGGAGGAGAAGAATAGATCATGAGATCCCACTGCCTGCCATGGACATTAATGAATCCACTAGGGCCTGTCTGGGAAAGGATTAGCTAGGCCAGTTTTCTGCCTTTATTCTTCCACAATTAGCATAAGTATAGAAATTGGACCAGCAGATTATAACAGATTCTGACATCCTCATTGCCTCTTTGTTTCCTACTTCTACCCAAAGTAGAAGAGTTGTAGCCCTAGCAGGGTGTTTCTAAGTGTGGCTACACCCTGCAAATGCTCTTCTGCCCAGATTCCTAGAGGAAAACCCAAATGTAGTGCCTCTATCGAGAATGTCAGTCACAGAATTGAGTTAAGCAGAGGCTTGAAATGCTATCTGTAGAATAGAGTGCAATGCCCACTGCCTTCCTGCTCTAGGAATTCTCAAGACTCTGCCTTAGTCCAGGCCCCTCCCTCTTGCTCCTGCTCCTGCTGCCTGCCCTGATAGGATATAGTGCATAGAACCCAGGACATGAATACTGCCCCACAATTAATGAATGAGCTGTCCCTCACTGTGTTCCTAGACACCAGCTAACACAGGAGAGGGATGTTGTTCATTTTGTAATTTTTTTGTTTGTTTTCTAAGAAAGACTCAGTACATAGCCTAGGTTAGCCTTGAGGTCTTGATCCGTCTGCCTCAGCCTCCTAAGTACTGAGATTACAAGCATGTGTTATTGCCCTCAGCTGGGGTGATGTTTAGATTATTGGGATCTAGACTTTGGTCTGAAATCAAGATTGCCATTGCCCTGCTTAGGCTCTAATTGTCCAACATACGTCAAAAAATACAATATATTTAGTGTCAAATGCAGTAGCCTGACAGGAAGCCTAAGAAGGTTTGGAAGATAGAAAACTGATGCATTTTTTGAGCATCCAGCCCACAGCTTTCAGGTTCATGGGTTTGGGATGCCCTTTGTTGCACAGGTTCAAGGTTGGGATTAGATTTCCTAGGGTGATCACAAGGCTGATTGAGAGGAGATATGTACACCTGAAAGCTTAGCTCTTCCTGAGATTACAAAGAAGCTACAAGATCACAGACTGTACCACCGGGGTCTTGCAGTTTGTGGTTGTCCCTTCGAGGAAGGGGTTGGTCGAAGGCATGTGAGTGAGTAGTGTGAAAGATGTGAGCCTTGGCCAGGCAGTTACTGCACTGGGGACCCAGCTCTAGGATTTTGATCTGATAAGATTTGTTCAGGCAAGAACAGAAGATAAAACAGAAAATAAAAGGTGCCTTGGCCTTCAGCTTTTGATCTCAAAGTCTGAGCTGGCCTTCCAACATCCCACAGATGTCTAGACTCTGGGCAACTGGCAGTTCCAGGCTGACTGTCTTTCACTAAAGCAGATATAGCTGCACAAGAGAAGCAGTTATGAACCAAGTTGGAGCTAAATTCTTTGCCTTTGTCTCTTTCCCTCCCCCCCAACCCCACCCCTTCTTCCCCTTGCCCTCTGGCCCTTTCCCAGGAGCTCTCCTCCAGCACCGAGAGTATTGATAATTCATTCAGTTCCGTAAGTGGGGCCAGGCTGGGACTGGGTGGCAGGCTCCACACATGGCCGCATTTCCTCTCCGTCCCATGTCTTCTATGAGCAGTGAAGACTCTGTGATTCCCGGAGATTAGTATCTCCCTGCCAGGCTTCCAGACCTGGAGGCATCCCCGGAGCTCTGTCAGTGCCATGATGGGCTCACTGATGCTTTGCTCACAGACAGCAGCTGGAGTGCTGAGCTGCTTCGCCCTAGCTCCTCGGTCTCTGGAGCAACAGCTGGGAGAGGTGGAATTTACCCCTGGATTAGAGCCAGGGACTGCTTGACAGAAACCTCCAGTATCCCATTTCTCCCACCAAGAACCCTTTCCCTATGGCTTCTGCCATCAGCCCATCAAATATTTATTCAGTTTTCTGATTGTTAGACCCTGTGCTGGCTGAGCCAACTCCAAAAACAAACAGGAATTGGCCTGAGGGGAAGTTTTACCTTCCCACAACTGGTTTTCCTTTTTAACTTCATTTCTTCCAGGTCTGAGTTCTTCCCATTCCCCAGCTCACTGCCCAGGATATCCCCTAATCCCTGTTCTCTCTTCTTATTCTCTCTGGACTAACCCATGACCCTCTAGTCCTACAGGGTCTTGGACCTTGTTCCTGGGCAAAGACGTGAGAGGAAATGCTGGACCCTCTGGGAGTTTGGATGATTTAAAAGAAAAAAAATTTTTTTAACATTTTATTCTTTGTCTACCCAATCTGTTTTCTAGTTCCTGTACTGATCCTTTCCTAATCGTGATCCCTTCTTCTCCGGTGTGGCAGAGCCTCTTTTTTGGAGGCCTGGGGTCATATCCAGTATGGTTAGGTAACAGGGGTCTACAACTGAAAGGCTAATTTGTGAATGGAAAAGAATTCTGCCTTTTCTACATGAGATGACTATGAATTGGTTGGGGTGGAGGGCCCTTGGGACAGTGACCCTTTGCCACCTGAGTGGACGGATTTGGGGATCAAGATAAAGGCATGAATCTTTAGCTCTCTATCCCACCCCAGCCCTCTCTCTCTCTGGGAGGGAACCCAGGGCCTCATTCTTTTCTTGCTGTGTTAAGCCCCCAGGATATTTCTAGAGATCCTTGAAGTTTAGTTCCATCATATTTTCTTTTTCTCTTTAAGCTCTGACCTTAGAGCTTCCCTTCCTCACCACTGTGCAGAGCTTTAAGCCAGCCCTCCTCCCCATCACAGAGTAGAGGCTGTGAGGTGTCTTTGCATCCTGACTCTATTCTGCATGTACAGGTGAACACGGCATTGCTCAGTGCTCAAAAGAGGGTTCTGGGTGGGAAAAACTTAATAAGGCCCCACCCCTAGATAAGTTTCTCCAAGCAGACATTAGCTGCTAGGGGAGATAGAATCAGTGTTCTCTGGAATGAGCCCATGATAGGTTGGTTTCCCAATGCTGCCTGGTCAGCCTTAAACACTTGCACATATGTACAACACTAATTGGACTTAGTACGATCTATATTAAAAACAAGAATAAGGGGCTCGAGAGATGGCTCTGGGGTTAAGAGCACTGGTTGTTCTTGCCGAGGACCTGGGTTTGATTCCCAATACCCACATGATAGTTTACAACCACGTGTACTCCAGTCTCAGAGGACTGATGTTCTCTTGTCTCCATGGGCACTGTACACACATGGTAATAGACATACATGTAGGCAAACACACATACACACAAATAATTTCTTAAAAAATTAGCCAGGTGTAGTAGTATGTGCCTTTAATCCCAGCACATACAAAGGAAGAGGCAGGCAGATCTCAGTGAGTTTGACAACTAAGCCAGTCAGAGCTATACAATGAGATCCTGTCTCAAAAACAAAAACAATTTCCAAGCCTAGTAGTTTCATCTTTAATATTGTAAACTATTAAAAAAAAAGTTGGGGGGGGATGGGGAAACTGGATCTTTCTGCTCCCTTTGTTCAAACTCTGAATAAATCTACTTTTTAAGAAATGGCATTTATTATAGAAGAGATCATGACTTCAAAAGGGAGTATGAGGGATTTGGGGAGATGGAAGCAATACACTGTATACTCATGTATGAAATTCTCAAAGTAATTTTTTTCATTAACAAAAGAAGTCTTAAATAAAGTTTGTTCTTAATCTTGAAAAAAGAAAGAAAAAGATGTTCTCTTTTTCTCTTTCTTTTTTTCTTTTTTGTAATAATGAGCAGTAAGGGTAAAAAACTCTGAATCAGAAAAATAAGCAAGTTTGATGTAGTCTTTAATCCTAGTACTGAGAAGGTAAAGGCAGGAGGATTCCTGTGAGTTCAAGGCCAGCCTAGTCTACATAGTGAGTTCCAACCCAGACAGGGCTACATAGCAAGACCCTCTCACAAGAGAGAGGGAGAGGGAGGGAGGGAGGGAGGAAGGAAAGAAAGGGAGAGACAGTTGTGATAAATGAAATTTTATTTCAAAAAGAAGAACATAAAGAAGAGATTGTTCTATATAGCTGAAGAGACATAAGATATGGAGTGTGTAGGAAATATCTTTGGTTTTGTTTTGAGACAGGGTTTTGGTATGTAGTACTGGATGACCTAGTAATCACTAATCCAAGTTGGCCTGGAATTGTGTCAGCCTCCCAAGTGCTAGAATGTGGGTTACCATGCCTAGTGTATGGGGGGTTTGTTTGTTTGAGTCAGGTTCTTGCTATATAGCACAGGCTGGCCTCTAACTTGTGATCTTTCTTGCCTTGACTTTCAGGGTACTAGGATTATAGGTGTACACCATTCTGTCCAGCTTAGTGGCTGTCTTGGTAAAGGGTCCCTGTCATAGATAGGTTTAGACTAATAGAGCTTTTCCTCATGTCTATCTGAGTCCATCCTTCTCCCCACCCTCCCTTAGTCTCCAGACTTGACTTTGGCCTTTCTGGGAACTGCTGTCATACCTGATAAGAGGAACCAAGCTTACCACAGGGAACTCAAATGGGGAGCTTAGTCTCTGAGAGGCAGAGGAAGAGAAGAATCCCAGGAGGAATTGCTAGAGACATGCCTTTAGAAGGGCCACCAAGAGCTAAAAGGAGCTATTGCTTTCTCCATCTACCTATGCAAACCACCCTCCACCTGCTTTTCTCTTCCCATGGATTATGCCCTCATTAGTACAGTTCACTCATCCTCTTCTCATCCCCTGCATGTGCACTTAGCCCGTACAAGAATGTGGGATGGCTGGGGTATGTATGTGCCATGGAGAACAACAGGAGTCTTAGGATAAAGAGCACCCGCCTTCTCTGCAGGGGAAAGTACTGATTCAGGCCCCTTACCCTAGACCTTGGGGCCTGGCAGAGCCCCTCAGCACAGATCCAGCCTAAGGGCCCAGATGGGATGAACTCTTCTGTCTGAAGTCCTGGGTGGCTTTTTGAGACCTTGTCCCCTTGCCTGTACTAAAGGCTTGGAGTAATTTTTGAGGACTCAGGTCCAAGGAAAGGATTGTCCCAGTGAGCTGAGTTCAGGTCACCTTGAGTCCCCAGAAAGTAGCCTTCAGAAGAGGGAGTGTTCTTCCCAATTCAAGCTGAGAAAAGTAGGGAGGAAACTCCTATCATAGCCGAAGGTAGCTCCTTTCCTGCGGCTCTTTAAATACTAGGGGCCCTGGCCAGAAAGAAGTAAGAGGGATGTCCACTTTTCTCAATGTTTCCTTTACCGTCTTTGGTTTAATCTCAACCCTCTGTAGCCTGTCCGGCTGGCCCCCGAGCGAGAATTCATCAAGTCCTTGATGGCAATCGGCAAGCGGCTGGCCACGCTCCCCACTAAAGAGCAAAAAACACAAAGGCTGATCTCCGAGCTTTCCCTGCTCAACCATAAGCTCCCTGCCCGAGTCTGGCTGCCCACGGCTGGCTTTGACCACCACGTGGTCCGTGTGCCCCACACACAAGCTGTTGTCCTCAATTCCAAGGATAAGGTAAGTGGCTCTCGCCCGGACCCTTCCTCCCACCCTTGGCTGCTTGGGCACTGTTCCCTACTGGTATGTTAGAGACCTTTTCAGTCTATGGTGCATGTGCTAACGGTGCCTCTACCTCACTGCTCTTGTGATGCTGAGAACCTAAGAACCCTCCTGCCCAACTTCTTGAGTCTTGTTTTCATGGACCAAAGCAGTCTAATAATTTCAATTTACCATGTGCCATATTGAGGGAGAATGGCTTTTCACCTACTCCTCACCCTCCTTTGGTAGCTCCTCCAGCCTTTTTCTAACATTTAGGCTACCCAGGCATAACCTCCATGTATGTAAAGGAAACAGTTTATAAGACTTTTTTGATCAGAGAGGGCAAAAAGGAAAGAAATACTCCCAGTTCATACTAGGGAAGATAAGCTATGTTTGTCTGCTTGCTGGAAGGATGTGATGGTCCTCATGGTTCATGTTCTCTCAGAGGACGTACTGAAAAATAGGATTCTCTTTGACACATAGCTCACTTTATCCAGTTTTTGTGTCTACCTTCTTGGGCCCTGACTTTAGCGTGAGCCCACAGAGCTTTTAGGCCTCTCTGAAAGACTGTCATTGATAGTTGGAACAGTTTTTTCCAGTTGCACATGTGCCTTCTGAAGCCCTGATGAAAAGCTCAGAAGACATGTGTACCCTTTACCCAAATGTAATACAAGTTCCTACCTGTGCATTTGTCCATAGTCTTAATGGACTGCTGACGAGGGCTGGAACAGAAAGAACTGTGTCAATAGAACTTAGATAAGGAAGTAGTGGCAAATGCTCTCTTCTCCCACCTAGGCTCCCTACCTGATCTACGTGGAAGTTCTTGAATGTGAAAACTTCGACACAACTAGTGTTCCTGCCCGGATTCCTGAAAACCGAATTCGGAGTACACGGTCTGTAGAGAACCTGCCTGAATGTGGTATCACTCATGAGCAGCGGGCTGGCAGCTTCAGCACTGTGCCCAATTATGACAATGATGATGAAGCCTGGTCGGTGGATGACATAGGCGAGCTGCAAGTGGAGGTGAGGGATCTCCAAGGAGATAATCCTAGGTGCACAGCACCTGTTCTCTAGGAGCTTTTAATACATGTGAACTAATACACCTGTTAGAGTGAGGCACATATCCATATGAATATTATACATAGTAAGGGGTATGATAAGGAAAAGCTCTGAATAGCTGGTTGGAATAGGTTCAAGCTTGTTCTCTTACAGCAGGAGTTCAGGTTGAATGTAAGGGAGAATATCTAGACCTAGGGGAAATTAATAAAATATTTAAGAAACACCTGCTATATAAAGTTGAGGACAGCAGAGACTGACAAGCCATGCATGCATTCAGTCAAATATATAAAGGGCTGGAGACATGACCCAGGGTTAAGAGCACTGGCTGCTCTTGTAGAGAACTGCGTTCCTTTCCCAGCACCTTTACAGTGGCTCACAACTGTCAGTAACTCCAGTCTCAGGGGGACCTGATGCCCTCTTCTGGCCTCTTTGGACACTGTACATACATGGTACATGCAGGCAAACACTCATATACATAAAATAAATATTTAAAAAAGAAATAGTGATACCTAGGTGTAGTGACTCACAGCTTTAATCTCACCTGAAAGGTTGAAGCAGAAGGAACGTGAGTACTATATGCTAATGAGTGAGACTTGGCTTATACCTTTAAGAGTTTATGTGCTAACAGAGTCAGACCTGACAGCTGGCAATTCTAGTCTGGTGTGATCTGTGCTGTAACAGGGAGTGTGAGACACATTTTGTAAGTGCCCAAAGGTGGAGAAAGTGCTTACTCCAGACTCAGCATGGGAATCAAAAGATTTCCTGGAGGATGTGATCTTTCAGCTGAGGCTTGAAGCATGGTTGGAATTAGCAGAACAAAAAACATTAAGACTGAGGAAGAGAAGATGGAACATGGCCATGATAGGAACGAAAAGAAACTAGTATATGCTGGATGTGTAGTATGAGGGGAAGAGCAGTGATGAGTGAGGCTAGAGAGGCCGGCCCAGCCCTGCCAAGCAGTGCACTCACTCAGCCCTGTTAGCTATGGAAAGAAACTCAAGCTTCACTATGGGGCTGTCTGAAGAGATACATGAGTCACTGTGCATTAGATGGCAGGTGGAATTGAGAGTACTTTGTAAAAGGAAGGACAGAGACTTCTTGGGGCCCGGCAGAATATATTATAGTTAAGAGTGAGGAGATTAGGTGGAGATTTAGCCTGAAGAAAACATCCGGATGTGGTAGTTCACCTAGAGTCCCCACACTTAAGTGGAAACTGGGAAAGCAGGAGTTGGAAACCGTTCTTGGAGAGTGTCGGGAGTATTCTAGAAAGTTTACAAAGATGCAACTTCGAGATTTCATTCCCAGTAGTTGTAATTTGGGCTGATGATGAGAACTGAGAATCTGCACTTCTGTGTGTTTCCATGTGCATTTCCATGAATTCTGTTGGGGTAGTTCACACTTTGAGAACACTGCTGTGGGATCCATGACTCAAGGCCATAGTGATGTGGAACTGTGGTGGCTTTGGGAGAAGGCTGGAGTGGAGTGTAGGCCACCATGCCATAGGTAGGTAGTGGCAAGTGAGCCGAGGGCAAGAGGGAGATCTGTGTTTAGCACTTCTGACCTGCTCTTCCCAGCTCCCTGAAGTGCACACCAACAGCTGTGACAACATCTCCCAGTTCTCTGTGGACAGCATCACCAGCCAGGAGAGCAAGGAGCCTGTGTTCATTGCGGCAGGGGACATCCGGTATGACCTGATCACATCATCTTTCATCTTCTTCTTCACTCTGCCTCTCTTTGTCCTGTGTCTGGTCACCAGCTGTCAGCCTTGTGTCTCTCTCCTTTATCTCCTTATTCTATCCTTGTTCAGTACTTGAGGCCCTGAAAGTTCAGCTGAAACATTGCTTGAGCTACTACAAAAAAAAAAAAAAAAGATAGTTGCACTTGACTAGCATGTGAAAGACCATGGGTTCAGTTCCCAGCACCACAAAAAAGAAACCCAAAACCAATAATCAAAGTGAGAGACCCCCCCCCCCAAGTGGAATCCTTCTCTTTGAAGGCAGAGAGGAAATCTTGTTATACATGCAGATTCTGGAGTCACACCTATTCTGAATCAATATTGGGATAGAGGAATGAGGAAAATCAGGCCCTCTGCATTTTAACATGATCACAAACTACCAGGTTAGCAAAATTGTACCACTGATTATCTTTGCTTCTCTGGCTTTCCCAACTAAGAATCTGCCAGGAATCCAGGAACTGTGGCAAGTGGGCAAAGCATGCATGCAGCTCTGAGATAACTCTGCCGAGTAAACTGTGTGTTCTCTTCCTGCTAGACGGCGCCTTTCAGAACAGCTGGCTCATACTCCCACAGCCTTCAAACGAGACCCTGAAGACCCTTCTGCAGTCGCCCTCAAAGAGCCTTGGCAGGAGAAAGTACGGTGAGGAGGGTGGAGGGTAGAGAGTGGTCTCAGTACCCCCTCATATTCCAAGGCATCCTCAGGTGCTCACCTCTTCCATTGCCTCTAAACACTCCATCAGGCTTCCTCTTGTGGTCTGAGTCCTTACTCTGGCATCATCCTGTGACTTCTTTCTTCACAGGAGGATCAGAGAAGGTTCCCCATATGGCCATCTTCCCAATTGGCGACTCCTTTCAGTCATTGTCAAGTGTGGAGATGACCTTCGCCAGGAGCTGCTGGCTTTCCAGGTGTTGAAACAACTGCAGGTAAAGAAATGGAAGCACAGCAAATAAAGGAAATGAAACACACAGGAAAAGGGGTGTTGAAAGAAAGGCTCTCAGTGCAACTCCAGGGAGCTCTGCTGGGCACCTGCTTCCTACCCAGGTCTGAATGGGAAGATTAAACTGAAACTGGTTTGTCTTTCTCCTGAGAAGCGCAGCCACATAATGAACAGCTCCATGGTGGCCTCTGTTGGTTCTTTCTGGAACTGCATCTGCCCTGTTCTGATCACTGAATATCACAGTGCCACGTCTGTCTTTGTTTGTTTTTGATTGAGGAGTATGATTTCAAATAGGATCTTGTAATTCAGGATGGCCTTGAACTCTGTTATAGTTAAAGATGGGCTTGTATTCTTAATCCCCCTGCCTTCACCTCCCAAGGCTAGGATGATGTACATGTACCACCACACTTTGGATTTGTCCTTTAAATCAAACCTCCCAAATGATCTGGGATGGATGGATTTACACTATGCTCAAGTATTTGGGTTTAGTTTTGTGTTTTAAAAAAAAAAATTTCATTTATGTGTATGGATGGTTTCCTGGCGTGCTTGTCTACACAGCACATGTGTACAGTGTCCACGGAGGTCAGAACAGGGTGTCAGATCCTCCTGGAACTGGAGTTGTAAGAAGCCACATGGGTGCTAGGTACTGAACCCAAATCCCCTTCGAGAGCAGGAGGTGCTTTTAGCCCCTGAACCATCTCTCTAGCCTTTGCTTTGTCTGTTTGAGATGGTCACTGTAGTTCAGGTTTACCTGGAACTCCTAAGCAGTCTAGGCTGGCCTTGAATTCATGACAGCGAATTCATGCATCAGCTTGAATACTAGAATTACAGATGTGCACCACTGTCCCTGGCTATGCTGTGTTGAGATGTTGATCCCCTGGGCTGGTGATCTCCAAGAGGCTTCACCTGTTCAGTCCAATTCTGTATAATATTTGTAGGTTTTTTTGAGGGATAGAGGTAGCTTGAACTAACTTTCTCTTGATTTTGGTCTTGTTTTTAGAAAGGATCTCACTTGTAACCAAATGGAACTTGCTTGTACCCTCTCCACTCTCAGCCAGTGTCACTACTATTCTTGGGTCACTCCATTACTCTTGCCTCAGCTTCCCAAATACTAGGATTATAAGCAGTACATGACATATGGCTTAAGTACTTTCATTTTGTTCTGTTTTTAAGACAGTGTCTCATGTAACTCAGGCTGACCTCTGACTCTACTGTAATCAAGGTTGACCTCAAACTTGTGATCCTCCTGACTCTGCCTTCCAACTGCTGTAAATATAGGCTTATGCTACCACATCCAATAGTATTTTCATTTTCTAAAGTAGCTTTCTCTGCCCCTAAAATCCCATCTTTTTATTATTCAAACTTACATTAATAGCCCCTACTCACCCTATTTAGGTGATAGATTTCTTCTTCTACCTTTTTCCTACCTCTATGTGTAGTTGCTTCCCTTTGCCATGCTCTGAATTTCTTTTTAAACTTCCTTGTTCTGTTATTTGTGGTTGTGTACACCTGTAATCCTAGAACATATGGAGACAGGGCTCAGGAATTCAAGGTTAGCCTCCATGAGCCTCTGTCTCAAACAGAAAACTCCCTGGTTCTTGTAGGTCAGGAAGTCTTTCTTATTTGGAGGAAGATGAGCCACTCTTGATACCTTTGTGTCTCTTCACAGTCCATTTGGGAACAGGAGCGAGTGCCTCTTTGGATCAAGCCATATAAGATTCTTGTGATTTCGGCTGACAGTGGCATGATTGAACCAGTAGTCAACGCTGTGTCCATCCACCAGGTGAAGAAACAGTCACAGCTCTCCTTGCTCGATTACTTCCTACAGGAACATGGCAGTTATACCACTGAGGCATTCCTCAGTGCCCAGCGCAATTTTGTGCAAAGTTGTGCTGGCTACTGTTTGGTCTGCTACCTATTGCAAGTCAAGGACAGGTAAGTGACTTGTGCCCTTCATCCAAATCTTTCAGAGGGCTCTTCTCTATCCATCCCTTCATATACAGTTCTCAGTTGCTGAAACAACATATTTTTAAGGAAGGTTTGTTTGTGTGACATTAAGCCAAAGAGGAAAACTGGAAGAAGTGAGAAAGGAAACTAAGGATTTATAGGGGTGACCATTTGAGTGAGTTGGGCAGAAAGGATAAAGGAGAATGAGGACAGATGGAAATGTTCCATTAGGATCAAAACTTGGATAGCAGACAGTGACATGAGGCTGAAGAGTCTGGGGGTTTTTGGTTTTTGAGACAGGGTCTTTCTATGTGACCCTGGCTGTCCTGGAACTTGATATGTAGACCAGGGTGGTTTTGAATGCAGAGTTCTTCCTGCCTCTGTGTCCTGAGTGTTGGGATTGAAGTCCTTTGCCACCACACTCGGAGAATTTTATTTTGCAGGATAGGAATTATGTGTTGTGGTCTAGGTAGATGCCATATGGTGCTGAGGATGAGGATTGGTGTGACTGGGTCCTTAGCAAGAAAGCAAGAAATAACAGAGCCTGGTACATGGTGTCAGTGACCAAAAGCAAAAAAGGAAATGGATAAGGTATTCCATGGAGAGAAGCTTGAAATTCTCAGTCATGCGCTCTCCTTTCTCCTCACTCCATGATTTCCCAAACTTTGTGTGTGCGTGGGGGCAGGGGGGTATTTTTCCTGCATATATATCTGTGTATACCTATCGCCAGTGGAGGCCAGAAAGGGCATCGGATGCTCTAGGACTGGTGTTACAGGCAGTTGTAAGCCTCCATGTGAGTGCTGGAAAGTAACTCAGCATCCTCTGAAGGAGCAGCCCCTGCTCTTAACCACTGAGCCATCTCTCCTGTCCCTAATTTCCACAATTTTTAAGTATCTTTTGTTTTGCCTAGATTGTCATTTCTTTCCATATCATGTGACTTTTATGAGGCCTAACCTCACATAGGTGAAGCATTTTATACATTAATAATGGCTCCACCTATGCTCCGCCATCTAAGAGTATCTACAGGCAAGTGGTTTGAGGTATGTGGCCTGAATGCTTCTTTTTGCACCTTTCCCTGAATATACAGTGACTAGGGCCTGGCTAGATGGTTCAGTGGATAAGAGGTGTTGCTTAACCCCTGGAACCAATTCTATAGAGTTGTCATCTGACCTTTACACATACACTATGTCATGGGCCGTATGTATGCATATTCGAGCTTGCATGTACTCATAAACATACACCAACACTTAAAAAACTGAAATTTGATGGCCTGTGTTTCCAGGGCTCCTGTGACATGGCAGCCCATTGACATGAGTCAGCTGAACAGCCTCTTAGAATCTGGCATCTATTTAGTGACTGTATATCAGGGATACACTATATCAAGTGAAAACCCTGTTAGGGGAGTGACCCCTCAAGAGGAAGATAAGGGTCAGTAGTAGCTTTATGAGCCTACAGTCATTCCTCCCTGCTGGACCTACAAGGAAATGAGTAAGGGCTCTACGTGTGATCTTGACTGCAAGACTAGATCTAGACTGTCCCTGAGTTTCAGGATTTTGAACCCAGGGCCTAAAAAAAATCCCAGGGCTTAGCTCCAGGATTCAGTAAGTGGAAAGCAGGAAAGCTGGCTTACTTAGACCTCAGGAATTTCAGTTCAGAAACTGATACGTAAAGATAAAAGTAAATAAAACCACCAAAAAGAAAATGTTTGGAAGATGAAAGTCTGTTCCTTTGGCAGGGCAGAGAGCTGATAACCATTTTTTTTATTCTTCTTTTTTAAATGTATGAATGTTTTACCAGCATGTATGTGTGCACAACCAGCATAATGTGCCCATCAGAGCCAGAGAGTATTAGATCCCTTGGGAGTAGAGTTATAGATGGTTGTTAGCTACTGTGTGGATGCTGGGAATTGAACCCAGGTCCTCTAGAAGAACAACCAGTGCTCTTAACCACTGAACCATTTCTCCAGACTATGATAAACTATTTCTAATAACTTAAAAAAGAAGAGATTTGAGTTGGTGATGTAGCTCAAGTTTAAAGAGTGCTTTGCTTAGCATGCACAATACTCTGGATTTGATCTCCATTACCACATAAACAAGGCATGACGACCTGTAGTCCTCACACTGGGAGGTAGTTGCAGGAAGTTCAAGATCATCCTAGCTATGTGAGGAATTTGAGGCCTGGACCACATGAGATTCTATCTTAAAAAAAAAAATCAACTGAGAACCATCTCATAAGAAGGTGGCCACAAATAAAAGGAAGTTGTTGGTGTTGATCAGCCTAGGTCTAGGCTCCAACTTGTTATAAAAATCACATATTCAACATTACACAAAACAAAGCTAAATCAGCCATCCTCATAACTGTCCTGCTTTAAGTAAGTTTGAAATAGAGGAGTGTGCCATATTGGCCGAAGTGTTGCCTATCATTATAGAAGCAATAACATCAAATTAGGCACAGAGTGTAGAATACACTAGCGTGTATTCTGGTGACTTTTTTTTTTATGTGCATTGGTGTTTTTGCCTGCATGTTTGTCTGTGTGAGGATCTCAGTTCCCCTAGAACTGGAGTTAAAGTTGTGAGCTGCCTGCCATATGGGTGCTGGAAATTGAACCTGGGTTCTCTTAGAAGAACAGTCAGTACTCTTAACCACTGAGCCATCTCTCCAGCCCCCATCAGGTGATTTTAACATTAATACAAGCCTGCTAAAACAGGCCCAGAAAGAGTAAATCATTCAAATTTTTTCTTTAGTAGACTTTCCCAGAGCTTCTTTTTTACTGCATTTTTATTTTATGTATTTTGCCTGCATGTATATCTATGTGCATGCCTCATTCCCACAAAGACCAAGAGAGTGTCAGCTGCCCTGGAACTAGAGTTACAGTGAGCTGCCATGTGGGTGCTGGGAATCAAACACTGGTTCTGTGGAAGAACGGCCTATGCTCTTCACTGTTCAGCCATCTCCTCAAAACTGCTTTTAAAAGGGGGTGATGTGGGAAAGGGCTGAGTATGTAGCTTGGTTGGTAGGGAGTTCACCTAGAATGCACAAAGCCCAGGGGTCAGTCTCCAGTACTCCATAAAACTAAGCATAGTGGCACACACTTGGGAGACAGACCCGAAGTTCAAGGTCAGCCTCATATGTTCCAGGACAGCTTAGGGAGACTGTCTCAAAAATTTAAAAAAAAAAAAAAATTAAACATACCAATAACAAAAACTCAGCAAATGCATATGGATTTATTTTGTATGTCACATGTCTAGTTTGAGTATATAAGTTTTTTCATCCATAGCTGAGGCTACAAAAAGGTACTGCACTGTTGTGGGTCTCTGTGCCTGTCAAGGAAGTTAGCTCAACAAAGGTAGGATCCATTTGGGGCAAAATGATTTTTATGTATTCTCAGCTGGACAGATCCAATGTTAAGATTCAGTTCTTCACTCACTCTTATTTCTGGAAAAATGTTCACTCTGGTGGTATCCTGGCAATAAGGTCTTAATATAAGTCTGGAGCAGAATTTGACACAACTGTCACTTGGGGGAACTGAAAAGAGCATGTCCACTGTGCGACCAAGAAACTTACCTCTTTTTATTAAATGTACGTCAGGGATTTCTAATACTATAAATTTCCAGTAAGTGGAATTTGTTATGTTCTGAGTTTTAAAGATGAAATATAAATACATTTTTAAAAATTTATCCAAAAAAGTCGCTGTCAAGACAAATCAGAAAACAGTAAATTAGGACAATTAAAAACCAAACAAAACCCTCCATGTCAAAAGGAGTCTCAAGGCAGCTTTCTAGGTAGAAGCTAGGCCCGGCCAGGTAGTTAACAGAATGAGAGAAACTGCCTATCACTGGCTTTGAGACCTGGGGGTGAGGGTGGATTCACTTCCTCTCTCCGGGCCTCTAGACTGTGTGGGTGCTGCTACAGTGCTAGTGCTTTCCCTCAGCTCAGGTGGGTCTTGCTCTCTCTCTCTCTCCCCCCCACCTCTTCTAGACAGTCTGACCAACTTAGAGGTGGCCTTCAGCTGGGGCATGAGTGCTTGGCCTAACAAAGCTTCTATTGATAGTGAAAAGACTGGTCATGCTGAATAGGCCAGACCTCACATGCTTAGCATGCTAATTGTTCTTCCTACTAACATGAATGTGGGAATCACAAAGACCTGAGGTATCTTCCTCTAACTCAACTTCCCCTACAGCTGGTCTGGATTATACCATTTCTAAGGCTTTTAATGTAAGTCATTTGCCCCCACGCTGTTTTATACGTAAAGCTTTTTCAGCATACATGATGACTCAATCATATGATCTTAGTTAGCACTTGGGAGACTGAGGCAGACTTGGGCCACAACAGTAAATTCCAGGCCAGCCTGGGCTACAGTACAACATGTCTTTAGGAGAGGGGAGAGCCTGAGGAAATAACTTCAGTCCATAAAGTTATTACCATAAAATCATGAGTACCTGAGTTTAGTCTCCAGAACCCACATAAAAAAACCCTGGTGTGATTTAATACCAGGTGGGGAAGCAGAAACTAAAGGATTTCCTGTGCAAACTGCCCTAGGGATTCTAATACTGAGGAGACAGTGGATGCAAGTCTCAGATGCAAGTGGATCTCTGAGAATTTGAGATTAATTTAGTGAGTACAGATAGACCATACAGGGCTACACAGTAGCCCTGTCTCAAAAAAAAAAAATACCAGGAACAACGCCTTACAGTGACCTCTGGCCTTCACACACAAGTACACCTGTGTGGACCTACATACATGGACATAAAATAATAAACTAATTGTTGCTCTCTACTAATGGGACTTTGGTTCTGCCATGGACTGATTAAGAATTAAAATAATTCCAGCACTCAGGAGGCAGAGGCAGGTGACTGAGTTTGAGGCCAACTTGGTACTATACAGGGAGTACCAGACCATCAGAGGCTGCATAGTGAAATTATCTCAAACTGATTCTGGATGAGGTCCTTCCCTCATTCACACAGCTAGCTGCTGGAGCCTCAAAGACCTTTTCTTCTTACCTGTGTGCTTACTACTTAAGTCAGAGTCAAATCTGAGTACTAGAAGTACAATTTGGGAAAAAATAGCATGTGTCAGTCTGGCCTCTGTATTTGAGAATGACCCTCAATTTAGGATCTTCCAGCCTCCTCCCAAGTGCTAGAGTTACAGGCATGTGTCATCATTCACACTCAGTTTATGTTGTTAGGAAACAGAGCTAGGAAAAAGCATTATAGGCAAGCAATCTACCATCCTCAGCCTTCTGATAATCCTAAAAGTATTTTTATTAAGCTGGTAATAACTGAATTTCATACCCTTCTTCGTAGTTTTCTAACTTCCTTTTGTTACTAGTTTTAAGTCCGAGGAAATTGACCCAGACTTGTAAGCAACAGGAAACACGGCTGGGGCCTCCCCTGTCCGGTATGGTGAGGCCAGTATTGCAGCTTGATCCAACCTAAGTCAAACTTACTGTTGCCTTTTCCTCAGGCACAATGGGAACATCCTTCTGGACGCAGAAGGTCACATCATCCACATCGACTTTGGCTTCATCCTTTCCAGCTCACCCCGAAACCTGGGCTTCGAGACATCAGCCTTTAAGCTGACCACAGAATTTGTGGATGTGAGTCAAAAAAGAGAGGTGCTTCCAAGGGTCACTGTGTTCTTCCTCTGAGAGGAGCTGATGGGCTCCCCCAAATTAGGAACAGAACAGAAATGGCAATAAGTCAGGATGAGGCAGGATTTCCTGGGAGCTTTCTTTTGAAAAAAAGAAAAATGTAAAGATAGTGATAGTGAAATTTAACATGATTGCCTTAAGAGAAGGAAGCTCTGAGAGGCCACAAGGAAAGGACCCACCAGAATTTCTCTGTGCACCCAGACACTCTCCTTGCTTCCAGGTAATGGGCGGCCTGAACGGTGATATGTTCAACTACTACAAGATGCTCATGCTGCAGGGGCTGATTGCTGCTCGGAAGCACATGGACAAGGTGGTACAGATTGTGGAGATCATGCAGCAAGGTGTGGCTCAGGAGGGCCCTGGCTGGGTGGCTCAGGTTGGGTTGCCTGCAACTTAGAACTTTTAGGAAGTTGACTCCACCTTAAGACTCAGGTGGGGGAACATTTCTCAGGGGGTCTCCATTTCCCCTTTAGAACATTCTTCACCCTGGTTTTGGAGGTGGGGCAGGAGAAAAGGAACAGCAAAAAGCTCTTAGGTGCCCTCCTGGGAAAACAGCCACCTTCAGCCTCCTGGTTTTTCCATTCTTCTATTCAACTGTATTTCTCAGTCTTCTCCTTCCTTCTCCCCACTTCTCTCCCATCATCATACTTGGTCTGACTGCCCTGACCTTGGCCACCACCACTTCCTACTAACCTCTCCTGCTCTATCTTTCCTTTTTCCTTTCAGTTTGCCACTTCCTTGGTCTGTTTTTTGCACAGGACTCCCTCCTCCTCCTCCAGTTCCTCTGGGCCCTCCTATTTTCCACACCCCAGACTCCAGATGTCTATACTACCTAAGCTGCCAGTCTCCTCCTCCCCATCCTTGCCCCTACTCCACAGGAGCATCTCTGTCTGGCCCCGTGGTCACGGTGGCCCAGGTCATCTGTGAGTGTCAGACCTAGCATAGGCAGAGGCCTGCAACCAGATAAGTGCAGGGCCCATTCCCAGAGCCTCTTCCCAGCCTTCCCTCTGGGCCCTAAGACATCTCTCCAGTGCTTAATGGGGGAAGTTTTGGGCTTGCCTTTCCCTATCCTGCCCACATACTCCCACCTACGGAGGAGCTAAGGAGTATGGGATGAGGATAGACTGAAAACAAGGCTTCCTGACTGCTTTTCTCTGCACAAGCAAAATTGCTCTATACCATCAAGGATCCCAGTGGTGGGGAGGGAAGGGGTACTCTAGCTCTTTTCCTTGTGGCTACTAACTACTGGCCTGCCTTCCTAATTGTCCATGACCCTTAGTTTCCACTGCTTCCCCCCAGGTTCTCAGCTTCCTTGCTTCCATGGCTCCAGCACCATTCGCAACCTCAAGGAGAGGTTCCACATGAGCATGACTGAGGAGCAACTGCAGCTACTGGTGGAGCAGATGGTGGATGGCAGCATGAGGTCCATCACCACCAAACTCTACGATGGCTTCCAGTACCTCACCAATGGCATCATGTGACACCATTTTCAGGCCTAGAAGTGGTGGGATTGAAGGCATCCTCCTTAGGAGGACCCTTGCCTAATAAAACCCAAATCACAAAACCCACCTACCTAACCACCTACCCAAGGGAAATGGAAGGCAAGAAACACAAAGGATCATGTGGTAATAACCATGAGAGCTTGCCAGAGGGTAGGAGAGCCAACCACGGGGTCCAGACTTGCTGGGGCTTCCCGCCTCTTGCTGTGTCAGTATTACCACCTGACAGATCCCAGGACTCACTGCCCTCCAGAGAACAGAGGTGAACATGAGGAGGACTGGAACCTTCTTCCCCTCAGGGGTCTCAGAAGTTTTCTACAAACCATCTTTTATTTTCCCTGGGTCCCAGCAAGCTGGGAGGAGTGGACTCTTGGTACTTAGGACTTAATCCTATGTTTGGCCATGTTGCTGCCTAACTGTACCCCCTCCTGGGGGCTGACCCCTAGTCCTGCACTTGCTGAGGTTCCCCATCATGGGGGTAAGGAAGAGAACTGACACAATCCCTCTAATGTATTGAGGGTATTGGCTTAGCCATGGGGAAATTTCTTACCCTGATCCTTTCCTCACACCCAGGGAAATAGCTCTCAATTTTTTTTTTTTTTTTTTTTTAATTTTTGTTTGAAATAAAGTCCTTAGTTAGCCATCTGTGTCTTGTTGCTTCTGGGGGTAGAGTGCTTGGAAAGGGTTAAGTCCAGCATACAAAAGGCACCAAACACACACCATGAAGGAAGATTGCTTTTTCCATCTGTCTTTGTCAATACTGCCTGTTCCCTGAGCAGGGCTTCCCCAGTTCTGACTCACCCCTCCCTATCAGTGCACATTATCCAACTCACAGAAAAAGAAAAGCCTGAATGGGGATTAAACCACAAGCAGTTTTAATGGTCTGGTTTTCTCCCTCCTGTTTCTCCCACTGTTAGTATTACTACTACAAGAATAAAGGATTCCTGAGAGCCTGTCCTCTCCTCTCCTTGGAACCTACTTGACAGGACTCATCCCCACCACCACCCCCACCCCTAAATTTCTGGGGGGAAAAGACAAATGGAAGGCACTGCAGGGATTGGGGTGGGGGTGTTAGTGCCAATGAGTGTTGGAGGAGGGGATAGTAGGGCAGAACCCAGCCCAGAAGAAGAAATACTGGTCTGTGCCTGAAGAAATCTAGTAAAGGGGTAGAAGCTAGACCCTGTACATCCTTCAGTCCGTCCCTGCGCCTGTCTTAGCAGGCTTGCCAAGGTCCCATCCTCCCACACAGTTACTGGGAGTCTGCAGCAGGAGTATTAGTGTTGGATTCAGAAAGGAAGAAGAGAGGGCCCACTTAGGTAGGACCTAGGGGCCAAACCCAAGAGGAAAGGGGGTGCAAGTCACTAGAATCCTCAAAAGCCTTTCCCTCAGGGATGGAGAAAGTAGTAAATGTTACACTCCCAGCCCAGGGAGGTGACAGCAGCAGTGAAACCCAAGTCCCAGAGAAGAGGCCTGGTCAGTCTGAGGCCTGGGACCTAGTTGTCCCCACTGCCTCCCTGCCGGGCCCTGATGAATGCCATGCCATGCGTGCGGAAATGGGTCTTGAGGTTCAAAGGGCTATCACAGCTCTTGCCACAGACCTTACAAGTCAGAGGGCCTCCAGAAGCAGGTAAAGGTGAGTCTCCACCCTCTGGGTCAGAGCGTAATGGAGGAGCCTCTTCTTTCCCATCCCCCAGCCCCAGGACACTGGCTTTACCCCCAGCCCGTCTCTTCTTGTGGCTAATGAACCGGTGGCGGCTCAAGGAGCTGGGGGAAGCAAAGCACAAGCCACAGTCGAGGCACTGCTGAGTGCCGCCATCCACCCTCAGCCCCACAAGGCTCTGTTCTGCTGAGCCACTGCTTCTATAGCGCAGAGGACCGTGGCCTCCTGACCCAGGGCCACCCCTCAGGGACTTGGCTGGTGGTGTTGTACTGTCAGGCTCCTCACTGCATGAGTCAGAAGACTGGCGGCGTTTCCGTCCTGGCCCCTGGAGAAAAGTGGAAGAAACCGGGCCTCACCATCACCCTGGTTTCCTGAGACCAAGGTCTCACTAGTTTCTCAATCCCATGACATAAGGAAGGCCTTTTCTTACCTGGGCTCTGCCACCAGAGCCTCGAGCCAGGGAGCCTCCTCGGCCAGAAGACTGGGTCCCGAGAGGCAAGCCATGGCGGACCTGGACATGCTTCTCCAGGATCAGGCGACTGCTGAAGGTGCGCTTTCCCTCTGTACAATACCTAGCAGAGGTAAAGTGGGCAAGGTAGACCAGAGGCACAGACAAAGACCAAGACCCATAGCTCTTGAGAGAAGGAAGGCTGCCACAGCAGAAGATGGCCTCAAGCAAGAGACAGGTGGCCAGGTACTCTCTGCTAGGGAATGAGTTAAGGGTTACCTGCATGGATAAACTCGCTTGATTCCCTCATGGTTGACCCTGACATGGCGCCTCAGGCTTGGGGCAGAGCAGAAGGAGCGCTCACACAGGCGACAGGGGAACTTTTTCACTGACTAGAAAGCAAAGGATAGAAATTTTCAGTCACTCAGGTCAACTCCAAGGCTACCCTCCAGCCTCACCTTTCCCAAGGTGAAACCCAGCTCACCTTGCCATGCTCCTTCTTCATGTGAGTCACATACTCATCACGCTCAGGACACCAGGAGTGACAAAGGCCACAAGTCCAGCCCCCAGCCCCCCCACCCCCGCCTTTGACGCCTTTGTTTCCCAGTTCTCGTCGGGCTCTTTTGGTTGGGCGGGGAGGCTCAGGGGAGCTGGGCAGCTCTTCTTCATCAGATGAGGAAGATTCCTCAGTAGCAGGGGCTGCCTCTGCCTGAGACACAGCCAGCTCCTCAGGCTCAGTCTTGGGGGTCAAAAGGGCACCTCCAGCCCCTTTCCCAACTGACTCTTCCCCCACACGTCCAGACTGATGAGTGTTCTATAAGAAGACAAGGAAGATGGCTAGGTGGAGGAGAGCCTGGCTTGGCCAAAGTCCTCACTTCACCCTGCTCCCCACTCCCAGAGGATTCTATGACCCTAATTCAGGTCAGCACAGCTAGCTCAGTAGCCATTCCCTAGCCTTTGCTCCTCCTGTACCTTGAGATGCTCCAGCATGGTTCTTTTTTGGGCAAAAAGCAGAGGACAAGACGGGCACTTAAAGACACTGACACGCTGGGGCAGTAAGTGCTGGTCGAAGTGTGAGGAGAGGAGGGGTTTGTGAGTGAAGACTGTATCACACATGGCACACTTATAGATCAGCCTGTGGGGGCAGAAGGTCAGTATAAACATGGGTGATAGCACAGCCCTTCCCTCACCCAACCTCCAGTCCGCCACCCCACCACCTCTTCACCAGTCCACCTCACCACCATGCCCCCTCCCCAGGTCTCACTTGGCTTGCTGGGTGAGGAAGCTTGGGTGCTGGGAGTAGAGGTGGGCATGGGCGCTGGGTGCAGACTTGAAGGCCATGGGGCAGATGGGGCACTTGTGGAAAACTTCGCAGTGTGATGCCTGTATGTGGGACTTGATGGAGTTCACACCCCCAAACACCACTGCACAGCTGGGGCACCTTGAAGAAGAAGTGAGGTACTACAGTGAGGTAGGGGCATCTCCAGCACTCTCCTCTTCTTGAAGATAAGGCAAATTTCAAAAGGAAATCAACAAAGAAGCGTGAGGAAGGCAGAGGGAGGAAGGAGGCTCAGTCCCCGAGAGAGAGGTCTGAGGAGGCAGAGCTGGGATGCCACCGGGGACCCTGCTCTCCACTGCTCCCATAACACATAACTAGATGGCAGGGTGGATAGGGTGTGTCAACACATAGGAAAAAGGATGGTTCTCCTTGAGAAGCCATCTAGAAAGATTACTTCTAACAAACAGATCCTAAAGTTCTCATGAGGAACTGAGCACGAGGTACCTATATCCTACACGGCGAGAGAAATGCAGACAGGCCTCTCGAAGATGGGTCTGAAAGTTAGCTTGGAGGAAGTTGCCCCCACACTCAGGACAGACGTGGGGGGGTCGGTTCTTATGTGTGCGCTGGTGGGCACTGAAGCTGCAGCGATTGGGGAGCATCATGGGGCAGGACGGACATACCTGTCAAGAGGTTAAACAATGTTAATTGATGAGGGGTGCCCTGTGTCCTATTATTTTGTTTACACAAGCTCCCAGTACCTTCCTGAATTTTTACCTCCATAGAATCTGGCTGTCCCTTGCCCCAGAGAAGGGAAATGAGAAACACTCACATTGCTGGTAGACCCAAGCGCAGGAGGGCCTGGCTGCTGGAAGTGGGCTGCCATGCCGGCCTTGTCCCGGCACTGTTCTTTGCACTCCAGACAGCGAAAGCACGTGTAAACAGAGGCAGCAGGGGGAGCAGGGGGCTCTGTTGGGAGTGGCAGCACAGGAGCTTCAGTGGCAACTGTAGTGACGGTAGAGGAAGTGACAGCCCCCTCCCCCTTGCCCAAAACTGGCAAGGCCAGAGGTCCAGGAACAGGTGGGACAGCCACAGGAAGCAAGGGTGTGATGTCTGGCTGCCCCACCATCTGGTCGAGGGCTACAGGCCTCATGACCAAATGTGAGCACTGCATGACAAGCCCCTTGTCCTTGTGCTCACGGGCATGCAGGAGCAGACTACACTTGTTGAAGAAAACCAGGCGACGGGCACAATGGTTACAGGTGACCTCTATTCGCATGCTTCTGCGATCATAGTGCCGCGCCAGGCTCTTCTCCAGCGAGAAGGCATCTCCACACTCAAGGCAGCGGTAGCCTGTCGGAGGCAGGGCCAGACCAGCCTCGGCTGGCGGACTCAGGTTCGGTCTGTAAGCAGGCAGCAGGTTCTTGCTGTTCAGGATCTTGTTGAAGGCCTCGACCAGACTGGACTGAGTGCGGGAGATCACCGAGCCAGCTGCTGCGCCTGGCCCAGGAGCAGACTTAGAAGGCTGTACCATCACCACTGAGGCACCGTTTACCTTCTGCCCCCCAAGGCTAAACCCTGTCCGCACCTCGGCCTTGGGCAGAGTTTGGGGCACCAGACCTAACACATTCTTAGTCACAGTCTTAGGGCTAGTGGCATTCCCCCCTGGTAGAACCACAGCTTTGCGGGCAACACTAGCTGCCATGAGCATGGCCGTGCTAGCATTCTGGATGGTAGCCACAGGCAACACTGTACCTTTCAGCCTTGTGCCATCACCCAACTGGACACTCACCACCTTTGGACCCTCGGGGGTTGGAGTTACAGGGGACAGTTTCAGGAAGCTAGCCTCAGCCAGGAAGGCCCCCTCGGCCAAAGGGGCAGGAGGACCAGGTTCTGAGGGAACCCGGGTTACAGTTCTTGTGATATTCCCACAGGATGTTTTAATAGTCTTGATCCGCACCTTGAGGGGCCTAGAAGAGTTGGAGGAGGTGGGGGAATCATTGCTGTCCTCATCTGCAGCCTCAGCTCCACTAGAGGGGCTCTGGGAACTTCTTGGGGGAGACTTGTCCACTGTTCCCTCATCTTCTTCCTTCAGGGGCTTACAGCTGGGCGCCTTTACAGGGGAAGCAGAAGGGCTCTGGTGTCCTGGAGACTGCTTGAAGGACACCCCGGCCACCTGCGGGGGTGAGACACTGGCAGGGACGCCTGCTGCCTCAGGGCTGGAGCCTGAGCCTCTCTGGGTATGGCCCTGGGAATGGTGAGGGCTGCAGCTTTCCTGTTTCAAAGCCCCTTGAGGCAAGAGAGAAGCAGGAGGCAGCAGGGTTGAGCCATTTTCTGGGGCCAGTTCGAAAGGAGTGGGGAAAGGAGGTGGGGCCATGTCACCATCCCGAGGGAGGGAAGGCTCAGGAGGTAGGGGATCTGGGTGGTCTCCTGGTTCAGACCCAAAATGAGCAAAGAGGTCCAGGCATGTTTTGCCTTCCACAGCTTTTTCTTTCCAAGCATCCCCACTGGCAGGTGCTGAAGAATGGGGGGTTTCTGAGAGAGATGGCTCAGGACCCCCAAATCCATTTTGCATCAGACAAGACCCCACAGGTCCTTCCTTAGTTATATCTGCAGCCTTGGTCTCTTCCTCTCCTGAATTCCCAGTCAGGGTCTCTGACTGCTCTGGACACACTGTGTTCTTGACAATGACGCTTACTGTAGAAGTATCCGGTGGCTGTGGAAGGCCATGGTCAGAGGCCTCAGCTGGACTCTCGGGGTCATTCTCAGCAGCCGCTGCTGCTTCTCTGTCTTTCGAATCACCTCCTACGCTGGGTTCTGGCTTCCCTTGGTCTCCTGGTCCCTCATTTTCTTCTGGCCCAGAGTGAATGGCTTCATTTGCATCAATGTCAGGGATGTCAAAAGCAGCAAGGAGGTCATCAAAATCAGGAGTCTTCATGTCCCCCATAGTGACAGGTCCCAGACCTAGTGAAAACAGTAAGAGTGAGGAGAAATTGGGATCTCCATATCTAGACCCTGAATCTCCCCTTCTCAGTACTCTGTACTTATCCCTTCTGACTTGGTATATCGCCACCATATTGTGAACCCTAGAGAGCTGCTTGAGGTATTCACTGTGCCAAACCCTAAAATTAGGTTAGTGGGAAAACACTAGGTACTGCCAGAATCAAAGTCCAGAGAAAACGAGATTCTTAGAAATTCAAAGAAAAGTAAGAGAAGTTGAAGGTTCTCAGAGATCATCTCTGAAACCAGAAAAACTGTTCCCGTGCCTCACACAGAACCAATTAACAACAGAACATCAAGGAGGAGGGTAGACATAATGCTCTAGGTTTCAGGGCTTGAGTCAGCATGGGATCAGTATTATTCATGAAATATGAATTGGGGGTCCATGGAGATCTGAAAGGCCATTTATACACAGGAGCAGTGATCTCGGCTAAAACTTAACTTGTTCTGCCTTTAGCTTTATCCCCACTCTGCAAGCAAGTTACTTCATTACCTTACTTTTGCTGTTTCAAAGAATGGACAAGTAACCCATTTATCAAAGTTCTACAAACATAAAATTGTTTGTGAGTTTCAAACCCAGGATACAATTTACTAATGCAGTTGGGCCAAATTAGGACATGTGAGGTCAAGCGGGAACTGGCTGCACTGGGAAGGAGTATGTACTGGCCACCTAGGGCTAGGGTCAGAGCTAAGAGTCAGAGGTCAGCTAAAGCCCTATGTGAAAGATCTGGAGCTCCTCCTGGCATGGTCAGCAAGGAGAAACAGACTCAAGGTAGAAAGAATAAGACACAGAAAGAGGTGGGGGTGGGGGTGAGCATAGTCACAAGGCCCCCAGCTGAGTCCTCTCCTGTCACAAACACCTGCTGCTCATTCACCTTCCCCAGAGTGTCTTCCCTCCTCCCTCCTCCACCTTGCTCTCTCAGGGTTAAGACTCCAGGGTACAAGCTGATCCAACATAGCTGCCACACTGGGGGAAAGCTCCTCCTTCCCACTGTCATTTCTGCTCAAAGCTCCTACACAGGCTACCCTCCAACTCAAATTCCACCTTCTTGGGTAACAGTAGCCTAGAAGTCTCCCCCAACCTTAATCTGGCCCAGGGAGAATTGGGGTAGGAGGTAGTCCCAAAAGACTTGTGTGTCACTAAAGCAATAAGGAGGCCAGCTCAGAGACTGTAGGAGACCCAAGCTCTATCCTCTATCTGTTCTTAACCATAAGTAATTCTGTATCTAGGAAGACTCAGCAAAGAAGGGACAAACTGGCTCCCCTTTACACATTTCCTGCCCAGGATGCAAGCAAGTCATTTCCCAGGGCCAATTCTCTCACCTCTTTCCAGCCTTCAGACTGTAACTGGAGATAGTCCCAGCAGGTGGCGGCTGGCATTGCACGGACCAAGGTGGGGGTTGGGGACAAGGGTACCAACTAGAGGAAGAAAGGGTAGTCCTCCTTGTACATTGCCCCTCTACTTCATTCTGCACATTCTGGGTTTGAACAAAGCCCTTAGTTTTAACCCAGATGAGTCGCTAGGTCCCTCTTCAATTCGGCTCTCCCGCTCTCCCGGGTCGGGAGACCTGGGCTACCTTGCCACTCAAGCTCCCAGCAGGGTGGGTCGGTGGAGTGCAAACCAATGGGGACTAAGAAAACACCTGCGAACCTACTTCTCCCAACCACCTCCCTCTGCTGCGCAAGTGACTTGGAGGTCATCCGATAGCCACCTGGAGCAGACAGGGGGCCAAGCACAGAGGCTTAAGGCCAATGAAGATCCTCCACTCAGCCGCCAGGCCTCTGGAGCTGCCATCTCCTTACCCACTTTCCCCCTCTGTTCTCCAAAAGCAAAAGGGGGCTTAACAAGAAGAGGGTGAACAGACACTTGGTCGGGTTGGGGTTCCATTGCCCTTTGCCCAAGGCCTACAGCGCAGAGCAAAACGAAGGGGCCAGAGCACGGCCGGGGGCGATTAGGCTGCGGCCAAGCTGGGCAGCGGGCGGCATTTAAGTCCCTGCCATCTGCCAGGGACTGGCGCGGAAAGTAAGTCCGGGGTTTCGCGTAGGGGACAAGAAGTACATTATAAAACTGAAGGGTAAACTGAGGCGAATGGTGCTTCTTTCACTTTCACGGGCTAAGAACTCAAGGCCGGGCCTCGGCAAGGCCAGGCCCTTAGGATCTGCGGCGCTGCACGTCGGGGGCCAGGACTCCGCGGCAGTGGGGAGTGGCGCGAGGGGAGTGGAGACACAAGAGGGGGCGGTCCCTGCGTGATTCTAAGCTCCGCAGCCAGGTCAGTCCCGACTCCAACCTAGTCCCCTTCATCTCTGAGAGCCGCGCAGCTGCCCCGGCTCCGACCCCCAGAGGCTCTCTCCAGACCCGAGTGACTGCAAGGCGCGCACCAGGATCGAGGCGCCAGCCTGAGTCCTGCCCGGGCCCGGACGCTGACCAGCACCCGGTCGGGATACAGGCTCCTCTCCGGCTGGGCCCAATTCCCCCGCCCCCACCGCCCGGCACGGACACCATTTTAGGTCGCGACATCCCGCAGCCTCGAGTCCCCCGGCCGCACTCCGACTGCCTCTCGGTCTAGGAGCGCCAGGACTTAGGGGTCCAGAAACCCCCTCCCACGTTACCGGGCTAGGGGCAGTGCTTCCAGCAAACTGGAAATCCAACCGGTGGTCCTCGAAGAAGAAGGCGGCGACCCCGCCAGGCAGGCAGCCGCCCTGGGGGGCGGCGGCACGGGGAAGGGGGTAGTTGACCAAGTGGGGGAGGGGCAGGGGTATTTACCCGCCCCCCCGGGAGGCGGAGCCAGGGGCGGGTATTTGCCGCGAGCATGCTTACTTGTTCCGATCCTGGTGCGGGCTGAGACCCTACGGCCTCCTCCCGGTTCCAGCCGCCACCACCGCTGCTGCCGCCGCCGCCCTCCCCGCGGCCTCCGCTACTTCCTGCTTCTCTCCGCTTCGGCCTCCCCTCTCCCTCAGCTCCCTCCGCGCTCCTAGTCCGGGCTGCCCGCTTTCATACTCGCCATTGGCTAATGGACCCGTCAATCAACTGTGAGCCCCACCCAGCCCCGTACGGGACTGGTCCACCATACCCCGCTCGGAACTGGCCCCTCATAGTCTTCTCACCGCGATTGGACAAAAGGTCTGGGCCCTGTGGAGAAGCCTCTCCCCATTGGCTGCTCTGGAGTTCACCTGCCGTCTAGGCAGCCCGAAAGCCATTGGCCAGCGCCACTGTCGCTTAGCAAGAAGCCAGCCTTAGTCTCTGCTTTGGGTTGCGAGGGGTGACTGGCCAGCTCAGAAGCGTGGCCGTCCTCTCTCCATTGGTCGCTCGAAGCTGGACACTGTGCCTCACGTATGCAAACTTAGGAACTCTAAGTGTATGGCGGCGCGTCTAGGAGAACCTGTCGACTCCATGTGGAACCTTGGGTGTTTTAAGTGTCCGTGCCGTTTCCTCAGACTAAGCCGCGATCGCAAGGATGCGGTTGCTGGGGTCACAAAATGGGGTACCACCCCCAAACATTACGTCATCGGGGTGACCATTGCTTGGCGATCCTCGCAGTCTAAATTGCTTTATAATCCGGATGGATGCGGTTCTGGCGTCCGCCTGCCTCTGGGCGTACGCACCACACACAGTCCCTCCCTCTGCCGGAGAGCCTGACAGACTTTGGGATTCAGAGTGTAAAAGAAACCGGAACCACCGAGACCTGAGACCTGGGACACGCTGCGACCGGAAGTGGGGGAGGTGACGTTGGGAAGTGCTGGCGTGGCCTGGGCCACAGCCAAGGAGAGCTTAAGGTAGTATGCTGATAGGCCTCTTCCGCGAGAGAAGGAGGGCGCCCAGATCTATTTCCCATTTAACAGAGCTCTTTTTCCCCGCCCCTGCCAGGAGCTGGCAGTACTGTTCCTGTTGAGCTTTCCCGCGCTTTCCCGCCCCGCCCCTTGGAGGCGGGGAAGGGGGCGGAGTCGCAAGGAAGACGAATTGCCTTGACACTCGCCCAGCTGCGCTGGTTCAGCTTTTTGCAGGTTCCATCTGCGAGCCCAGCGTGCCACCTGGCGCGCAGTCTACCCTGGCCGCGCGCCGCCGCCGCCCACCGTGACCGCAGCCGTTTCTAATGACAAGGGATTTTAAATTTCTGTTTTATTACTACTTTTTGCAGTGTTCGGAGTGGAATCCAGCGCTTCACCCAGTCCAAGCAAGCAACCCACCAACATAGCAACTTGGCGAGTCTTTTTGTTTTGTTTTGGCGATACTGATTATTGAACGTTGGGAGTCGCACACGATAGACAGGTGCACTTGTAACACTGAAGCTACACTATAACCTATCACTTTTTGGGACAGGGTTTCCACTAAATTGTCCTGCCTGCCTAGTAACTGGGGCTACACTGCTGCGCCATCAGGGCCCAGGTTTGGGTAAAGCTTTTAAAAGAAGGCTCTGTTACCTGCCCTTGGGCCCCCCCATAGCATTGGACCCAAAACGATGGGAGGAATCTTGGAACTACCACATTCCACATGATGACATCAGGCAAATCGTTCTACCTCCCTGAACCTATTGTCTCATGAATAAAATGGTAACTGTAATATTCACCTGCCAAGATTATTTTTGTGAGCATGAAAAGCTTAGACGGCAGAGTGCTATTTATAAAGCGATAGCAAACAGGATAAATGCAGCCTCTACCTCCGCCTCACCTGCCATCTTTCTCTGCAGGTGCTGCAGCTCACAGCACTCTCCTTTCTCTGAATAACTGAGAGTTCTTTACTGGAGAGCTGAGGATGTGGCTCCGTTGGTTGATTATATTTTACAAACTTGGGTTGGTGTCTTATGCTCATAATCCCAGCACTTGGAAGGTAGAAGCAAGAGTACCAAGTTCAAAGCTAGTCTTGGCTCCATAGGGAGTCTGATTTCCTCCTGGAATACATGAGACTCTTGAGTCCAACAAGGGGGAAAAAACCCTCCTGGAAGCATTCCATTTCTACATCCTCCTCTGGGTCTTTCTATAGGTTTAATAATTACTATTCATGTACATGTACTGTGATTAGAACTTTATGTTAACTCATTTAATCCTTACAATTCTAGAGGAATGTATTAGTATGGTTATTTTATAGAGAAGGAAACAAGCATAGGCAGGCTAGATTAACTGATTTACACAAAGTCAGAAGTGGTGAAGTTAAAATTTTGAGAATCCGAAAGAGTAAGTGGTGAATTACAGATTCTCTTGCCAAGAGAATTCTGGATGGAAATTTGTTCTTCGATTAGATGAGTTAGTCATTTTGTTTAAGAACTATTTTTCAAACTAGGTGTAGTGGTAGAAATCTTGTAATCCTAACACCTGGGAGGTGGAGGCAGAAGGAACAAGAGTTTAAGGCCAGTCTCAGGTACATAGCAAGTTCCAGACTGTATTAGTTACTTTTCTATTGCTGTGGTAAAACACCATGGCCTTGGCAACTTATAGAGGGCTTATTTGGGCTTACAGCTCCAGTTACTATGATAGCAGTGAGTGGCAGGCATAGAGGGCAGGAGCAGAAGCTGAGAGCTCACATCTTGACCTGCAAGCAGAGAGGGAACTGGAAAGGTGTGAGTCTTTAAACCTCAAAGCCTACCCTGGTGACATATATCGTCTAGCAAGAACACACTTCCTGAGCCTCCCAAACATCTCCATCGATTGGGGATCAGATATTCAAGAACCTAAGACTGGGGGACAATTCATTCAAACCACCACACAGACTAGTCTATGCAAGTGAGACCCCATGACCAAATGAGGGGAGGGTGAGGAAAAATATTTTAATTCAGGTAGTATTTCATAAGCACCATCTGTGAGTTAAGCACTATTTTGGGCTGGAGAGATGGCTCAGTAGTTAAGAGCACTGACTGCTTTTACAGCCAGTAAAAACCAAGTTTACTGACCAAGTTCAGTTCCCAGCACAGACGTGGAAGCTCACAACCATCTGTAACTCTAATCCTAGGGATTCTGACAATCTCTAACTTCCACACGCATCACACATGTGGTACATAAATACCCATGTAGGCAAAACATACATAAACATAAGAGAAAAAAACAGAGCTCCTGGTATGACCTGGACATTCTTACAAATCTGTGGTCTCACCTGCTGCAAAGGCTGAGACAAGCAGGCCTGTCCAGCCTGGCCCACATAGTGAGATCCTGTCACTAAGACAAAAAGTAAAAAATAAAGAAGCATATTAGAAACAATACTTGCCAGGAGGGGAAGGAAGGTTGTCAAAGCAATGAACGTGCATGAGGTCCCTATAAGTGCATATTACCATTAATAATTGAAAAAAACAAATCTGAAAAGTTACTGACTGAACTATTCCAACTAGTCTAGATTCTAGACAAGGCAACACCACAGAGGCAGCAATAAATCAGTGGTTGCCAAGGGCTAACTTAGGTGGAAGGAAGGATGACTACATAGTGCACAGGGGAATTCTGTGGCATTGAAACTTTTATATGACTATGATAGACACGTGACATTCCATAGATTGAATACAAGATGAAGTTCAAAATAAATTAACTCTAGTTATTAATGATAATGCATTAATATGTGGAGCCGGAGAGATGACTCAGTGGTTAAGAGCACTGGCTGCTCTTCCAGAGGACCTGGGTTCAATTCCCAGCACCCACATGGCACCTTACAACTGTCTATAATTCCAGTTCTAGGGCATCTGACACCCTCACACAGACATACATACAAGCAAAGCACCAATGCACATAAATAAATTATAATAGTATAATAATAATAATGCATCAACATGGTTGATCAGTAGAAAGTAATGTGCCCTTATTCAAGATAATAAGGGAAATTGATGAGGAATATATGGGTACTGTCTGTATTTTTACCCAACTTTTCTGCAAACTTAAATATCACTTACATGAAGTATATTAAACAAAATTTTAACCTGGCAGTGGTGGCACATCTTTTTAATCCAGTACTCAGGAGACAGAGATGAGTCTCTAAATTCAAAGCCAGCCTGATCTATAGAGTGAGTTCCAGGAAGGCTAAGGCTACACAGAGAAACCCTGTCTCGAAAAAGGGGGAAATTTTTTTCAAAACCAGGGACATTTTTAAATTCAAAAACAAAATTTCAAAGCAGGGAAGGACAACAGGAAGTATGTGAGGGTTGTAGCTCTACATAGGGTGGATGAATGAGGCTTTTCTGATAAGATTGCAATTAAGTGGTCCCAGAAGAGCTGACTGATTTTTCAGCTATCTGGGTCAAGAACACAGGAAGGAGGTACAAAAGGTTCTTAGATGGAAGTGTGAAACAGAGGGGTTGGCAGATAGGAGAGGTGAGTCAGGTCATAGGGTGATCTGAAGGCTGTTTAAAAGGTCTTTCATGCCTACCAGATGTGGTGGTACACCTCTTTAATCCCAGCACTCAGGAGACAGAGGCAGGTGATCTCTGAGTACAAGGGCAGCCTGGTCTACAGAGTGAATTCCAAAGAGAGCCAGGGCTACACAGAGAAACTTAGAAAGGAGATATGGATGCAGTGGCACAAGCCTGTAAGCCCAGCACTGGGGAGGCCGAGGCCAAAAGATCACAAGTTTTAGTCCAACTTGGGCTGTCCAGCAAGACACTGTCTCTAAGTTTAAAAAACCAGCTGGAGAGATGCATCTGTTGTTAAGATCACTTGCTGCTTTTGTAGAGGACCCAGGTTTGATTCCCAGCTCCTACCTGGGAGTTTATAGCTGACTATAACTCCAGTTTTCCAAATGATCCAGGACTCTCTTCTGCCTTCCTCTTACACCACACATATACACAGTACACATACATACTTTCAGACAAAAAACTCAAAAATAATAAAATTTAAAAAAAGAATCTCACAGAGACAGATTGATCTGGGGCCATAGCTCAGTGATGAAGCTTTCCTAAACAGGTCTAAGACCCCAGCTCCAATTCTCCTATACCACAAGAAGAAATCAGAGAATAGTCACAGATTCCTGTATTCCCAGTACATGGAACGGGCTGCAGTAGGATCAGAAGTGAGTTCCAGAAAGACCTTGTCTCAGAATGTGAAGACAGGAATGAAGAGGGTCTAGGGTGTGTGTGAAGACTGGAAGGAGGGAAAAGTCCACACGTCATCCAGGGCAATTCCAAGCTTTCATGGAGGCAAAAAGAGCCACGAGGGAACCAAGAGAATTCTGAAACCTTAAAACCAAATTTCCTGTTCCTAGGAGGGACGGAGAGTGATGCACTGACAGGTCCCACTCACATTAACAGTGGGAGAAGTGACTTTAAATTTCCTGTTCCTAGGAGGGACGGAGAGTGATGCACTAACAGGCTCCACTCACGTTAACAGTGGGAGAAGTGACTATGGATTAAAGAAGATAGAGCTAGCTCATCAGCAATCTTGTTGAGAATGCATACGGTACATTGATGTGCAAAGGCTTATATAGAGTGAGTTTGTAAGGATGGAGAAGAGAGGCCAGGCGTGGTAGTGTAACCCTTTAATCCCACCTAGCATTTGTGAGGCAGAGCCAGGCTGACCTACGTAGTGAGTTCAAGGACAGTCAGCCAGGGCTACATAATGAAACCCTGTCTCAAAACAGGAATGAGAGTGGTGAAGGGCAGGCCAGATGGATCTAATGGATCTCACAATCCCACAAGGTGGCAGGAGATAATCAACTGAGAGTTCTCTGACCACACTACTCTGTGGGACACATGGGTGCTTACATACACACACACACACAATTTTTTTTAAGAATGGAGGAGTGAGAAAGCAAATGAGAACATTGACTCGTCAAAGGAGAGAGTGGTACCCATAAGAGAGCAATGAAGCAGCAGCTTCGGAAGGGATGGGATTGTTTGCAGTGCTAGAGATTGAGCCCAGGGCCTCACAGATTAGAAAAGCACTTTACCACTGAGCTATATCCTCAGCCTAAAATATAACTTTAAAAAGTTGTTTATGTGAACTGTGCATAAAAGTACCTTCCAGTTAGGTAGTGGTGGCGTACATCTTTAATCCCAGCACTTGGGAAGCAGAGGCAGGTGGATTTCTGAGTTTGAGGCCAGCCTGGTCTACAGAGTGAGTTTTAGGACAGCCAGGGCTACACAGAGAAACCCTGTCTTGAAAAACAAAAAAATAAAAAATAAAAAAATAAAAAAAATAAAAGTACCTTCCTAGGTCAGAAGATAGTGTTGGATTCCACAGAGGTAGAGTTATAGACAATTGTGAGATGGGAATCAAACTCAGGTCCTGGGAAAGTGGCAAGCAATGTCAACTGCTAGACTGTCTCTCCAAGGAAAAAAGCGATGTTTTTATTTTGTTTAATTGTTTTAATATTTTATATAGGGGTGTTTTGCCTGAACAATCTATTTGTACTGCATGTCTGTGCTACATGTGCCCCTAGAGACCAGGGGAAGGCATCACATCCCCTGGGACTGGAGTTACTCATGGTTGTAGGCCACAAGGTGCTGGGAATAAAACCCAGGTCCTTTGCAAGAGCAGCCAGTGCTCCCTCGTGTGTGTGTGTGTGTGTGTGTGTGTGTGTGTGCGCGCGCGCGCGCGCTTTTTGTGTGTTTGTTTGTTTGTTTGTTTGAGGCAGGGTTTCTCCCTGTGAAGCCCAAGCTGGTTTTGAACTTTGATCCTTTCTGTCTCTGCCTCCCAAATGCAGAAATTATATACAGATGTGCACCACCATAACTGGGAGAAAGGGACTTTTAAGATGAAAAAATTGAAACCGTGATCATAGCTCACTTGGTAGGTAGAATGCTTGCCTAGTGTTCATGAAGCCATGGCTTTGAGCCTCAGAACACTATAAAACCTGGCATGGTGGCTCAGGTGTATGAACCCAGTTCTTCAAAGGTGTAGAGAAGAGGAGTAGAAGATAAAGTCATGCTCAGTGACACAAGAAATTTGAGGCCATCTATCTACATCAGGACCTGTCTCAAAAACCAACAAAATAATAGAATGTTAATAAAATATGTTGTTAATACACTATAGGCAAAAATCCTATAGAGGGAAGACTGAGATTACAGAAAAAAAAGTTGATTTATTTTTGTTGTTGTTTTGGTTTGGTTTTGATTTTTTCAAGACAGGGTTTCTCCATGTAGCCCTGGCTGTGCTGTTGTATAGATCAGGCTGCCTCAAGCTCACAGCAATCCACCTGCCTCGTCTCCCCAGTGGCATACACCACCACCTGACTCAGAAAGATGATTTTTTTAAAGATTTATTTATTTATTTTATGTATCTGAGTATACTGTAGCTGTACTGATGGTTGTGAGCCATCATGAGGTTGCTGTGAATTTGGATTCAGGACCTCTGCTTGCTCTGACTTAAAGATTTATTTATTGTTATATCTAAGTACAAAGAGGATGTCAGATTTCATTACGAGTGGTTGTGAGCCACCATGTGGTTGCTGGGATTTGAACTCAGGACCTTTGGAAGAGCAGTTCGTGCTCTTAACCGCTGAGCCATCTCTCCAGCCCCAGAAAGATGTTTTTTTTTAAAGGTTCTAGTTAGTATTGGATGGTCGAGGCCATCTTCAGGGCCGCCTGGCAGCCATTGTGGCCAAGCAGGCACTGCTGGGCCGGAAGGTGGTGGTTGTTCACTGTGTGGGCTTTAACATTTCTGGAAATTTCTACAGAAACAAGTTAAAGTATCTGGCTTTTCTCCGAAAGCGGATGAATATCAACTCCTCTTGAGGCCCCTACCACTTCCGAGCCCCCAGCTGCATTTTTTGGAGCAGTGTGCGAGGCATGCTGCCCCACAAGATCATAGCTCACTTGGTAGGTAGAATGCTTGCCTAGTGTTCATGAAGCCATGGCTTTGAGCCTCAGAACACTATAAAACCAGGCCAGGCTGCCCTGGAAGGTGTTGGATGGGATCCCTCCACCCTATGACAAGAAAAAGGGGATGGTGGTCCCTGCTGCCCTCAAGGTTGTTAGGCTGAAGCCTACCAGAAAGTTTGCTTACCTGGAACCTAGCCTACCATCTTCGGCAGCCGCCTGGGACGCCTTCCTACTCTTTTAGGGGAATTTTTGGGTCATTATGTGTACGTGTGTGTGTATAGCATAAGTGATCATGGATGTGCAAATGTGTGCAGCCGTGTGCACATCAGAGGAGGGTGTTGAATGCCCTGCTCTGTTACTTTCTGCCTTACCATGAGAGCCAGGTTTTGTGGCACATACCTATAATTCCAGCATTGAGGAATTGGAGGTAGCATGATCTACATAACAAATCTGAGGCCATCCTGGGCTATCTGATATCCTATCTAAATAAATAAATAAATTGGACATGGCAGTACACCCTTGTAATTCCAGCACTTGGGAAGAGAGGCAAGAGGAACAGGAATTCAAGTTGATCCTCAACTATGTAGCAAGGGACTGGAGAGATGGCTCAGTGGTTAAGAGCACTGGCTCTTCTTCCAGAGGTTCTGAGTTCAATTCCCAGCAACCATATGGTAGCTCACAACCATCTGTTATGGGATCTGATGCCCTCCTCTGGTGTGTACTCACATACATAGAATAAATAAACTAAAAAAAATAAAAATAAAACTATGTAGCAAGTTAGAGGCCATTCTAGGCTACATATAACTCAGACTCAAACAATAAACATCTTACTTTAAATAAGTAAATAATAAAGCAAACGATTGGGTGATGTTGTAGCATAGTCACACTGTGTGTAACCACTACATCTACCAGTTCTAAAACATTTTCATCACCCCTAAAGGAAATCATGTATTTTCTGGCAATCAGTTGTGTTTCACCTGACTGTTATATCCCATGTAATGGAGTCATACTCTATGTGGTCCCTTGTGCCTGACCTTTGTAACTTTTTTTCAGATCCTATTTTTAATGATGGTTCTTAAACGCTTTAACCTCCCTTGTAACCCACCACCCGCCAGAGGTAGTAGAAAAGAAAGGATACAGGAGGAGGGGTGTGGTGTGGGGGGGGGAGTAGACCTGTTTAGAAAGGTTCTTTGGAGCAACTCCTGTCTGTTGTCTGGAAATTGGCAACTCAGTTCACAGGTTAGCAGGCAGTGGTATCTCGATCCATTCGCAAACAACCCACAGATACACCAGCAGTCTAGTTGAGTAGAGTCAGGATAGCAACAGCAGTGACATGACCTAGCAGAGACAGCCAGGCCTCAGCCTCAGTTAGCAGGAGGGACCAGGAAGAACACCAAGAGAAGCTGTGCCTCTCTCAAGGAAGCGAAGATCAACAAAGACGCAAGACCCACAAGGGTTGCACAGCTCGCTGTACCAACAAGTCAACTGTCACTAGTCTCCGTCACTCTATGAAGTCCCATTCATACCCTCCAGTCACCCCGTGTCCTCCACGTGCCTCGCCTCAGCACACGCATGCAGCCAGCCTGAGTCCTTGGGAACGGCCAGAAGCTGCAGCACACCGCCAGTTTTTTGGGTACATTTCTCCATGGCTGCCTGGCAAATGCAGCTCAGCTACATAATGTAAGGTGGACCAGTACAGGCATGTCCTTAGCAAAGACTCCTTCATCACGTGTCCTCTCACATGCCTGCTTTAGCAGGACATCCTCTCTCCTATTCCTGCTTCAGTGAAACGTTCCTTCACGAGTCTGCCTTAGCCTTTCACCTGTGTCTGCTTTAATGAAACACTCCTTCATGTGCTTGCCCCAGCAAAACAACATTCAACTGACTTTCCAAAGAACCCTTAAGTTTCCACTTCAGACCTTTATTTCTTTTATTCTTCTCTTGTTCATTACACCGCACCACAGTTTCCCCTCCCTCCACCTCCCCTCTCATCCAGATCCACTTATCCTCTGTTTCCCTTTTAAAAAGAGCAGGCCTTCCGGGGATATCCACTGAATATGGCCTAACAAGATACAATAAGACTCGGCATAAATCCTCCTCAGTTCTGGATATGGCAACTCAGTAGGAGGCAAAGGATCCCAGGAACAGGAAAAGGAGTCAGAGACACGCCCACTCCCACTGTTGGGTGTCTCCCAAGAACACCAAAGTACACGTCATAAGGTGCATGCAGAGGACCTAGCTCAGACCTTGTGTATGGCTTTTTAAAAAAGATTTATTCATACATATGATACTGTATTTTTATGTATGCCTGCATGACAGATGAGGGCATCAGATCCCATTACAGATGGTTGTGAGTCACCATGTGTTTGCTGGGAATTGAACTCAGGACCTCTGGAAGAGCAGTCAGTGCTCTTAACCACTGAGACATCTCTCCAGCCTCTGTCTGACTTCTTTAGTGTACATATAAATAAAATGTTTTCAAGGTTCATCCAAGAAGCTCAAAGGTTTGAATTTTTTTACAGGGGCTGGAGTGGAGAAATGAGGTTGGTTTGTTTTTTTTGGTTTTTTTTTTTTTTTTTTGAGACAAAGAGTCTTGCTATGTATGTATCCCTTACTAACCTAGAACTCAGTATGTAGACCAGGCTGCTGGCAATGTGTCTCATATAAAGTCAGAAAGTTCTTTTGTTTAGGTCTTGGTTATCTTCTTATGTTTGTTTTTATGAGCTATTATGAATTAATGTTCACATATCATATGAGCTTAGAGACCAAAGTGCATTTCCACCATTTGTTCCCCCTCTGACTTGCAATGGAGTGACACTAAGCACTAAGCTTTTTTTGTTTTATTTTAAACAAAGCCTACTGTGTCCTCAGACTTGCTATGTAGCCATGGATGTCCTTGAACTTCCGATACTTCTGCTTCCACCTCCTGAGTGCTGAAATTACAGGCAGGCAGAGTGCTGGGATCCATCCCAAGACTTCGATGCTAGGCAAGCAGTCTGCCAACCAAGCTACATCTGCAGCACCGTGCTGTGCTCCTCAGTACCCAGATAGCAGAGCCATCCCCTGGGGGCTGCCAGCCTCCAGCTCACTACCAGAACAACCTTCCCATGTTCAGAGCATCCTTCCCTACTGCACTTCCAATAATTCTGTAAGCTCGCTCTCTTGTGCTCTCTCTCTCTCTCTCTCTCTCTCTCCTCTCTCTGAAACAGGGTCTGTGTAGACCAGACTATCCTCAAACTACTAGAGAGCCACTTGTCACTGCCTCCTGTGTGTGCTAAGATTAAAGGCCAGCCCCAGGGGCACCTGGCCTATTAGCTCTAAATTTGGTAAATTTTTTTTTCTCCCTAAAATACCTGGATTGGTTTTGTTTCTTACACTGAATGCTGACTAGTAAGTTATCTAAGCATGTAATGACATAACATCTGGACCCTAATACTATTTGTGGCATATATTTTTGTCCAGAGCTTAAATGTGTTGTACTAGAAGCATCCTTGCTATCAGGTAGATGAGACTGTGATAACAACAACAAAAAAATGTGTCCCAATGATTTATTGTAGAATGTTGCCATGTAATGGGAAAGTAAGCCACCAAGAGGCTGGAGACAGCTCAGTTGGTTAGAGCACTTGATGTTCTTGCAGAGGACCCAGGTTCAATTCTCTGTACCCACACAGGGGCTTACAGCTGTATATATTAACTCCAGTTATGGGGATCTGGCACTGTCTTCAGTCCTCCACAGGCAACAGCACACAGCATGGTGCATGTACATGCACCTCATATACATTCATACATATAAAATAAGAAAAAATCAATCTTTTAAAAGGTCACTAAGACCACCATTGCATGAGTGTGCCAACCATCCTCAAGTCTCAGTCACACACATGTTCAGCAACAGTCTTCAGAACCTGGAAGTTTCACGAGCTGGGCTGATGCCTGTGGTCTTAACTAAGTGGGATCACTCAATCCCAGGAGTTCAGAGTTCAGGGCCAGCCTGAGCAACAACACACACACACACACACACACTTCTCCACTACCTGACTCCAGGACTCAATCCACACCTGTTCTCTGGGTAAGCATGTACATGTGGTCACTATCTTTGCCTAATATCACTGCCTGCGTGGCCTTTGCTAAGCCCTCCATCTGAGCACCCTGGGCTACCTGTAAAAGCTTCAGAGGCTTCTAAAGCCCTGTCTCAAGAAAAAAACTCAGTTTCTTGCCATGTACTCTCATTTCTGAAGCTAAATCTTATGGGATGCCACCACTAAACCAAATGCAGAAACCCAGGAGCTGTCTCTTCCTCATCCCAAGGCCCTGAGATTGCTCCTTGAAATGACCAGGAAACTGGATGCTTCTTGGGCATTACTGTGTGACTAAGTAATTTAGATTTCTGCAAATCTATCCCGTGAGCCCAGTATCCCAATCCTTCTTCCCTCAGTCACCCCATCTGCCTAACCTGTCCATAAAATTAATCAAAGTTGGAAGCTTAGTGTTCTTCTTCAGTTGCCTGCACACTCATCTCAAGCTAGATGCTTTCTGAGCAGTCTGCGAGTCTCGAAACCTGCCACTCCTTGCATCCTGTGCCACAATGCCTATGGCAGCACCTCTAGGGCAGAGGCTGTGAGAATGAGAAATCAAGCCAGGCCTGGTGGCTCACACCTGTCACCCCAGCACTCAGAAGTCCAGCAGGAGCTGCGTAGTGAGAACCTGTTTCTTTTAGTTTGAGACCATGTTTCACTTTGGAATCCAGGCTGGCCTAGAACTCACTGTGTAGGTCAGGTTGGTCTGGAAATCATCCTGCTGCAGCCTCTGAAGTACTGAGATTTTAGATGTGTGATACAATATAAACAGCTATGAAGTGATTTGAAAATTTATAATTATATTTGGCATGTGCCTGTGTGTGTATGTATGTGAATGAAGTGGGAGGGAGAGATGTCATTCTCGTGTGGAAGTCTAAAACCAGTTTATGGGAGTTCTTTCTTATAGTATGTCATCCCAATGATTGAACTCAGGTCTTCGGGCTTGGCTGCAGGTGGCTTTACCTGCTGAGGCATCTCAGTGAGATTTGTTACATATCACCCAGCTCTCTCAGCTTCGGCCTTCAGTTTTACTCCCTAGAGTTGTACCATGTTGGTGGACCGCTAACATTTTTTAGCGCACAATTCTGGTTAGTAATGTAAAAGGTCTTCCACTAGGTGTGGTGACCCCACACATGAAATTCCAATATTCCAGAAGCCACTCGGGCTCAGGTAAGAAGGTCTAGTTCAACTAGCTCCACATAGTGAGACCTTGTCTCAGAAAACAAAACATAAAGGGGTTCTTTTTTCTTTTTGTTTTTCAAGACAGTGTGGCCATGGCTGTCCTGGAACTCATTTTATAGACTAGTCTGTCTCTGCCTCCCAGTTGCTGGGATCGAAGTCATGCGTCCTGGATAGGGGACCTCCTTTTAAGGGCTCTGGGAGTGGCCTTTGATTGGGGAGTTCCAGTTGGGAGCTGCACTGCCCCGCCATTCTACTGCAGCAGTGTTCATTTTGTTTGTTTGTTTCAGGGCAGGGTTTCTCTGTGTAGTCCTGGCTATTCTGGAGCTCACTCTGTAGACCAGGCTGGCCACAAACTCAAGAGATTCACCCATTTCTGCCTCCAAGCTCTGGAATTAAAGGCCACTATTCCCCCCCAAAGGGTTTATCTTTCCTAAACTCAGTCCTAGAGTCCCTCCCACCATCCTCTTGGTGGCACCAGCTGACACAGGAACAGGTGCATGGCACAGCTGTTGCGGACACCCATGCTGCCTGCACAGCCATCTGGCCAGTCCTCATTTCCTGCTGTCCTGTATCAGAAGCTCCCTTCACCCTCTGTGCTGTTGCCGTATCATCTCACAGTGCCAGCTTCTTCCTGTCAGCTCATCTTTCACTTTTGCATTCACTTTACATCCCGATAGCTGCAACCCTCCTCCCGGTCCCCCGGGATCACTATATTTTCATACACACCATATTATCCATTTTTTCTTCCCAATTAAGCCCCATTTTACTCTCATGTCTTTTCTCCCCCCCCCCCTTTTTTTTACATGTATGTTGTGCCTCAGTGAATTTCATCAGGGTTGCTTACAGGAGCATTGAGTACAGTACAAAGTTATTTATAGGAACATAGCACCTTACCAGTGATTACATTAGTAAGGAAAATGTCTCCCTAATTCCAGCTAACAGAATCTATAGTATAGATGGTCAACATGAGTAGGGCTTTGTGAGCTCCCTGCCATGACTTTATAAAAATTTTTGGACCATCAAACCCTGACTCCTCATTACCCTGACCTGATGTCTCTGTGAGTTCAAGGCCAGGCTAGTCTACAGAGTGAGTTCCAGGATAGCCAAGACTACACAGTGAAACCCTGTCTTGAAAAACCAAGAAAAATAAAATATATATTATATATATAAAATCCTGGATTACTGTAATGTGTTTCCAGTTATAATCATTTCCTTATTCTACACTGAGTTTGTTCTCTCAGGATAGGAAGTTATGTCTTTCTCATAGCTCCTAGGTACATAAAAAGGTACTTTTAGGATTTCAAGAGTCAGATGAAAAAAAAAAAAGAAAAAAGAAAAAAAAAAGAGTCAGATGATTCATACACTTGGAAGGTTAAAAGAGTTCTAGGCCAGCCTGAGCCACAGAGACTCAAACTCAAACAGTCCAGCTGTAAAGTGACTAAACTCAGGAAAGAATTAATCTTTGCAGGGTTGGGTGTTGAAATGACTCAGCTGGTAAAGGCACCTGCCACCAAGTACAATATTCTGAGTTCGTTTCCTGGGACCCACATATGGTAGGAGAAAACCAACATTCACAAGTTATTACTGAGTTTCATCCACATTTGCACCACTGCCCCCTCCCCCACTAATATACAAAAAGGTCTGTTCCTTTTATATTATCTCCTGTGAGTCTTATGGACGCTAACAAAGATAATCATTCCAAAACTTGCAGTGAACTTGAAGCTGGTTTTATAGCTTAATCTGTTTTTTCTTAGAGGTCCTCCCTTAATAAGCATTTCCTATTATATGGAAAGAAAATCATTAATCCAGCACTTGTTAGAGGCACAGGCAATATCACTTTAAGCTGGAGGCCAGCCTGTTCTGCACAGCAAATGTGAGTAAGGCAGCAAGGGTTCCAAAGGAAACCCTTCTGGAAATGAACCAAGTGGGGCTGGAGACACAGCTTGGCGCTAGATGCTCTAGCAGGAGTCAGATTGTTGAAGTACTTGTCACAGAAGCATGAGGACCTGAGTTTGACGCAAACACCCATGTAAAAGCAAGATAGAACATCATGCCTGTAATCCCAGCACTGGAGAGACAAACGAGAGGATCTCTGTAGATACTCTACAAACTGGCAAGGTCCAGATCCCATGAGATACACTCATCTCAAAAGATAAGGGGACGGAACTGAGGAAGATACAGGGTCCACCCTTGTCACCACATAAGCACACCTGGGCATGTAAACATGAACATGCACACACACAAACATACAAAGCAATCAAACAATCCTGATACATGATTCTAATAGTCTAATACCTAGTATAATAGTAGGTACTAAGACATGAATGAGAAAACTGGGTCAAAAGAAGGGGGCTGATAGGAAGAAGAAGACAGCTCAACAGTTTAAGAACACTTACTTTTGCAGAGAACCTGGGTTTGGCTCCCAGTATTGATAGGACCACATGTAATGCCAGTTCCAGGGAATCTGATGCCTTCTCTGGCCTTCCATGGCATCAGGCAAGAAAATGGTACACACTTACATGCAGGTCAAACATATACATATAACTTCAAAAAATACTTTGGGCTGCAGAGATGACTAAGTGGTTAAGAGCACTGACTGCTCTTATAGAGAACCTGGGTTCAGTTCCCAGAACCCACATGGTACCCCACAACTGTCTTCGTCCCAGGGAATCTGGTGCCCTCTTCTGGCCTCCACAGGCATCAGGCACACAAATGTCAAAAAGACATGCAGCAAAGCACCCACTGCCATAAAAACAAAAATAAAAATAAGTAAATAAAAGGCTTGGCAAGATGACTTAGTGGGCAAAGGTACTTAACGCTGTGAAAACCTAAATTCAATCCCTAGAACTCACAAGGTAGGAAAAAGAACATATTCCCATAAATTCTAACATTTATGTTCGTGTTACTGTATGGACATACCACCCCACCCACAAGCAAACCCAAAGCCAGACTATTGTTTTCTGAGTTGAGAAAGACACACATAAAGTCAGGCATAGTGGCCTATGTCTTTTTTTTTTTCTCTTTTTTTTTTTTTTTGTTCGAGACAGGGTTTCTCTGTATAGCCCTGGCTGTCCTGGAACTCGCTCTGTAGACCAGGCTAGCCTTGAACTCAGAAATCCGCCTGCCTCTGCCTCCCAAGTGCTGGGATTAAAGGCGTGCGCCACCACCGCCCAGCTGGCCTATGTCTTTTAATCCAGGCACTTGAGAGGCAGATGCAGGTAGATCTCTGTGAATCTGAGTCCAGCCTGGTCCACATAGTGAGTTCCAGAGCTACATAGTGAGACGGTGGGGGGAGGGGCAGGCTGCAGTGATGGCTCAGCCATTAGGGGTAGACTCAATAATATAAGAGCATGCACTCATAAATACTGACCTCGGGAACCTGACTTATAGTCCTGGCTCTTGGGAGGCTACAGCAGGACTGCCATGAGCTTTACATATGGCTAAGCTTGGACTAGACTGCAAGCATCTAAAGAAAAGCCAGGGAAAAGTGAAAACTGACTCGCACACACGTACAGGGCACCGGGAGAACTCTGGCTCCTGCCCAAGCAGCAGTGTGTGCTTGTTCTGTTGTATTTTAGGGCAAATACAGGTTCCGTGCTTCCTGTCTGTCAGCACTAGTCACCACTTTCATGAGACAAAGGAAACCACGTGTGGCCGTGCTGCAGTCTCAGCACTAGAGAGGCTGAGGCAGGAGAATCATCACTAGTTTGAGACCAACCTGGGGTACACAGACTATGTCTCAAAAATTCAAGAGAAAGTAAAGTTATGTGAATTCTGGATTCTAGTCTATAACTCAATGTTTTTTGTGTCTTCATAGGAAACTAGGTCTACATAATAATGGTCCTTGGTCCTAGGCCACTCCAAAAACCAGCCTATGAGCTGCTCAGGTCTTAAATGTGTCTCCATCTGCCTCCACACACCCATCTCTTCCTTATTTTTTCAGAGAACTCATGTCCCTCAGGAACCTGCTGTGAGGTCACCAGAGGCTCGATCTTTCTTCTTACTGTCCTGTAGTAATTGGTTCATAGTTCTCTTTAACTTGATATTCTATTTATGACTCGGGTGGGGGACACATGTCCCATGGCATTTAAAGTGGAGACCAGAGGACAAGCCTGGCATCTTTATGTGGACTCTGGGGATCAAATTCTTATCATTAGAGGCTGGAAAGACAGGTCAGCAGTTAAGATAGCTCTTAAGCACCAGCTGCCCTTCCAGAGGACCTAGGTTTGAGTCTCAACACCAACATGGCAGCTAACAACCATCTGTAACTCCAGTGTCTAGGGAACCAATACTATCTTCTGGCCTCTGTGGATGCCAGGCATGCACGTAAAACACAGACATACATGCAGGCAAACACATATAGAAAACTTTAAAATTTTTTTAATTAATTTATTTATTATATGTAAGTACACCGTTGCTGTCTTCAGATGCACCAGAAGAGGGCATCAGATCCCATTACAGATGGTTGTGATCCACCATGTGGTTGCTGGGATTTGAACTCAGGACCTTTGGAAGAGCAGTCAGTGCTCTTAACTGCTGAACCATCTCTCCAGCCCCCCCCCCTTTTTTTTTATGTTCAAGACAGGGTTTCTCTGTATAACCCCAGCTGTATTGGAACTTGCTCTGTAGACCAAGCTGGCCTCAAACTCAGAGACCCACCTGTCAGAATTAAAAATATTTGCCACCACTGCCTGTCCCATATACAAATTTTTTTTTCTTTAAGACAGCGTTTCTCTGTATAGCTCTGGCTGTCCTGGAACTTGCTCTATAGACCAGGCTTGCCTTGACCCACATAGAGACCCACCTGCCTCTACCTCCCAAGTGCTGGGATTAAAGGAGTACCACCACAAAAACTTCAGAAAAAAAATTCTTAGGGAGTTTTCATGGCAAGCGCCTTCTCCCACTGAGCCATCTTGCCAGATCCCTTCTAATTCTCTTCTGAGCCAGCATGCTGGTCCATACCTTACTCCTAGCAATATGGAGGCAGACGCTATTGCGTCTCTGTGAGTTTGAGGTCAATTTAGTATACTTAATAATTATAGACCAGCCTAGGCAAAACAGTGAGACCCGATCTCAAAAATACATACATACATACGTATATACATACATACATATTCTTTGAATCAGACATGGACTGTTCTTGTCCCTAGACCTGGTGCTGTCCTCGATTCATCTCAGTGGCCTTAGGATTTATGAGTGGGTCCTCAGCAAAGCTTCTCTTAATGAAGAGCAGGTGAGGACATCCCTTCAGGTCCACTCCTCCCCTCTATGTGCAAAGCTATCACTATGTGAGGCAAAGGGGGAAACTTGCCAAGCTTTATTCCACTGTAAAGGCTACAGAACACATGTAAGTCTCTACCCGACCCCATCTTTACAGTCCCGAGCAGACGCAGCTCCCCTCCCCCGGCCTCACTTCTTCTCTTCCTCTTTCTTGTCCTTCTTGCCATCCTTGGTGGCCTGGGAGGCCAGAGAGCCCATTGCATTTCGAATAGCTTCATTGTTGGGATCCACACCTGGAAGGTTCTCTAGGACGCTCTGAAGGAACTCTGGGTCCTGCATCACGTCATAGTCATCCTCTTCCTGAAAAAAGGCACCATGACCTGGGCACGTGGAGCAGCAGAGTGCGGTGGCAGGGAGTGCAGTGTGAGGGACAGCACCGTGATGCTACCCACTCCTGACTGCAGGCCTGGGGTGTGCAGCCAGAGGAAGGGAAGGGGCTAGCTAACAGAGCTCAGAGGGGAAGCCAGGCGCCACCACAGCAGCTTTCTTGCAGGGTGGGGGGTGGGGGGAGGGGGAGGGGACACGGGGGGGCACTCAGCACTCCTTTCCCCCAGACCCTCTTGGGAGGAGTCCCACAGAACTGTTAGGGATGGAGATGAAAGGCCAATCCCACTAGAAAATTCCAGGACAATGGAATACTTCTCTAACTCACTCTGCTGCCTTTCTATTTACAAAGAAATACAATATACACACCTATGTGTTTCCTTCTGTTGCTCCAAGATCTTTCTTATGAAATGCTAGGGAAGAAAGGCCCTGGACCCAAGAGGATGAGGCTCTGAATACAAGGGGATTTCAGACATGCCTAGATGAGAGAGTCACTGCTCGCCCTCACCTTGACTGGCTCAGATGTGTCCATGGCTGAGCTGGCATCGATGTCAGCTGATTCTGTTTGGCCAAACTCTGAAGAAAAGAGAGCAGCAGTCTGCTCAGTGCTAGCCCCTCACCCCAACTCTGCCCAGGTCCTGCCACACAAGCCCTGGCTCACCTGCTCCCTGCAGGGACATCTGCATGGCATAGGCAATCTGCTCTTCCTCAGTCATACTGCTTAGGTCCGGAAGCCCAGCACGGCCAAACTCCTGCTGACTGATGGTCATCTTCAGTAGGGCATCATCTGAGTCTGGGCAAGGACAGAAGGCCAGGGTAGACCTAGTAGACATTCCACAGAGCTGGCCACACTTCTCCCCAAGGCCAGGCCAGCCCAGCCCAGCCCAGCCCAGCCCAGCCCAGCCCTCTGCAGCTTGAAATGGCTAGAACCCTCAGGCCCGGGACTTCGGAATCCACCTCTTTCACCTTCAGTCCCAGGTGTAGCAATTCCAGCCTCAGCTGCAGAGGCCGCAGCGGCCCGCCGTGCCTCCTCCTCCTGCCGCTGCCGCTGCTCTTCCATAGAGACACGAAGGGCCTGGGAAAGAGCAAGACAAGACCAGCTCCTAGGGACCACAGTTGATGCTGTGGTATCCTGCACAGGATGGCACCTCCTCTGGCTTGCCACATGGAGAAAAGCTGTAACACTGACAAGTCATAAGGGGAAAATGGAAGAAGCAAGGCAGAGCCTGGGGTTTATTGGGGAAAATGAAGATGCTCGAGTCTTGTATTGGTGCCCTTCAAGGAAGTGAAAAGGGTCTTAGAAAACAGTGATATGGGACTATCTAGTCCCATCAGCTGTACAGGGAACAGAACCCCAGGGTCAACATTTGCTTACCAGGGCCAATTCAGGATCAGCACTTGGATCTACTCCAAACTCAAAGTCACTGGCACCAAGACCCAGCATGGCACCGCCCTCACCAGCCAGAATAGGAGAACTGATGAGAGCATCAGCCAAGCTGGGCCCAGGAGGCACCGTCACTAGATGGGATCCAGTTCCGTCCTTGCCGTTCAGTGTGTTCACAAAGGCTGTCAGCTTCTCTGTGTTCACCTCCTGCAGAGCAGAGCACTTACTGCTTCTCAGTCTACAGCTGCAGCCATCTCCAGAGAGGCCCGGTGGGGGCTCAACTCTAGGAAAGGACGGCCCTGTTCATAACCATGGGATTGGATTCCATGCCCTACCATCCTGACTTACCTCTTCCCCAAAATTGATGATGTCAACATTCACTTTTTCTTTCTTAAGGCGTTTAGCTAGTTTCACCAACTAGGAAGAAAGGGAAAAGAAAAATCAAGAAATTGATTCTCTATAGTGAGGACTGAACTTGCCTCATAGAAGCATACAGAAATTCAGCATCCTACCAAAGGTCTGCCCCAGCACTGAAATCACACATCTACCTTTCCCCAGACAACATGCCTAACACCTCTGTCTACTCCTAAGTACTTCAAGACACTTCCAAATGGAGGCTCTGCCTCGCAGGCTGTCTGTGAACTCACATCCTTCTCGTTGTCCTCCACAGGGCTACCCACGAAGGCGATGATGCGCATCTTGTGATTCTTGCCCTGCCGGTGCTTCAGAGCCAGCTTGGAAAGGAAGAGAAGTTCCCGTCAGTTACAGGAAGCACATGTCCCTCCCTGGGTCAGTCTGCGTTTCCTGCTCCTTACAGTACCTATGAACCTCAAGTCTACCGTAATGCTTACTCAATACATTCCTCTTCTTTCTGTTGTACCTCAAGTGGACCAGAATGCAAGACCAAGTCTCACACTCATCCTGCCCCATCCTTTCTATACCAAGTAAGCACCCTCTAGGTCAGTGGCTCCCAGCTTGGAAGGGGTTGGACGACCCTTTCACAGGGTAGCATATTAGAAATTAACATAATTCATAATAGGCAAAATTGTAGTTATGAATAGCACCAAAACGATTTTATAGTTGGAGGTCCCCACAGTATGAGGAACCGTATTAAAGGATCGCACCGTTAGGAAGGCTGGGATCTAGGTCCTCTCTCGTCTTGCTCTATTTAGCTCTGGAGAGAAAGGATCACAGACCCTCACAGCAGGGAGCCAGCAGGACTCACATGGGCCACGCGGATGCCAGTGCAGAAGGTGATCTTGCCTTTGGGTTGGACAGTGTGGAGCTTGGAAAGGATGCGGCCAGTGTCAGGGGTGAGTGTGGTCAGCACCTCACAGTCACTAGGTGTGAGCAAAGCAGCTTAGTAAGTTCAGATTACACAAGTGCCTCCTAACCACGCCCGTTCATCTTATCCTCCACCGCCCCCCCACCCCTGCAGGGTTTCTCTGTTCTGGGTGTCCTGAAACTCACTATATAGACCAGGCTGCCCTCAAACTCAGAGATCCACCTGTCTCTGCCTCCCAAGTGCTGGGACTAAAGGCGTGTGCCACTACCACCCAGCTATTTATCTTTTGTTTAGAGACTGTAAAAGCAACTTTTATCTTTTTTTCTGAAGACATGGTTCACTGGTTAAGGGCACTCACTGCTCTTGCAGAAGACCCAGCTTCATTTCCCAACAACCACAATCAGCTGTAACTCCAGTTCCAGGGGATCTGAACCCCTTTTCTGACCTCTGTGGGCATTATGCATGACCATGGTGCATACACATATAGGCAAAACATTTATATACATAAAATACAAAGTAAATCTTAAAAACAGAAAGGTTTATATCAAGTTTGAAGTTAGCCAGGACTACATGAAAAACCCTGTGTGAGAAAAAAGTCGAAGTCAAGAAATCCTCCCCCAGCACAGCAAGCTGTCCACTACTGAAGGAGGTGGAGCCCAGGACTGGATGAGCACAGCCTGTGCAAGCAACCAAAGGGCAGTCACCTGCAACCCAACATGGGAGCACCACCCACCTTCACAGCCCCACTGTGTCCCACGTACTTGGCCAGTGTGATCAGGCCCACGTTATTCTCAGGGTTGCTTCGGGTCTTTGAGTGACATACAATGTTGACGGCATCCTGCTGGGCCTGCAGCCGGGTGGGAAGGAAGTCTCCATTCCGCATGTACTCACTGTTGTCCACACTGTCAGACCAGGAGAAAAGAAGGAAAAGAACACTGGAGGATTCCCTGAAACACCCTCTATAAATGGAGGGCCCTTCTTCACCTACTACAGATGCATGCGGTACAGCAGCTGCTTTGACTTCCGAAACACAGAATCACCTAAGATGCTTTCTTTTTTTTCTAAGATTTATTTTATGTATGTGAGTACTGTTGATCTCTTCAGACCAGAGTAGGGCGCTGGATCTGCCTCTTCAGTACATTACCCTTCCTTACCGTTTTTTATTCTTATTACCAGATAAAGCTTTATTTTTTTTAAAGATTTATTTATTTATTAAGTATACTGTAGCTGTCTTCAGACACTCAGAAAAGGGCCTCGGATCTCATTATGGATGGTTGTGAGCCACCATGTGGTTGCTGGGATTTGAACTCAGGATCTTCAGAAGAGCAGTCAGTGCTCTTAACCGCTGAGCCATCTCTCCAGCCCCAGATAAAGCTTTATAAGGTAGAAAAGTTACCACTGAGCTAGAATTTTCTTTTGAGAATAAAGTATTTTGTTCTGCTCCCTTTCCTTAGCACAAGTAGTGTCACTGGCAGCAAGAACTCTCCTAGACCTCAAGGGTCACCAAGAGTTGGTCTTGAACCAGAAATGTGGCTCAATAGCAGATGGTAGGCTGTGTGAGCAACAAAGGTGGGAAACTGAGAAGCCAGAGTCTATGTTTCATCTTATGTAGAGTCTGGTTGGGGTTGATTTCTTTTGTTGTTGTTTTGAGATGGGGTCTCACATAGCCCAGGCTGGCTTCAAACTTACAATGTAGTTGAGGCTGGCCATGAATTCCTGATCCTCCTAGCTACATACACAGAGTTCCAGGATTGCAGCTGTGTGCTGCCTCACCTGTTTAAGATGGAAAGAGTTCCTGGCTGGAGAGATGGCTCAGCAGTTAGGAGCACTGACTGCTCTTCCAGAGGTCCTGAGTTCAATTCCCAGGAACCACATGGTGGCTCACACCATCTGTAATGGGATCCGATGCCCTCTTCTGGTGTGTCTGAAGACAGCTATAAAGTACTCAGATAAATATAATAAATAAGTCATTAAAAAACCCATATCCATGTGTGTATGGCTGCTTCGTCTGCATGTGTGTATGGTGCCGTGTGCTTGCCACTGGAGGACAGAAGCATGTGCTGGATTCCCTGGAGCTAGAGTTACAATTTGAAACTTGTAGATGCTGGGAATTAGAACCATGCCTTCTGTAAGAGCAGCCAGCGCTCTTCTGACCACTGAACATCACTCTCCAGCCCCTGGTTAATTTTTTAACTCTAAGAAAGTTGCATGTGTTCTGAGTTCGAGGCCAGCCTGGTCTACAAAGTGAGTTCCAGGACAGCCAGGGCTACACAGAGAAACCCTGTCTCGAAAAACCAAAAAAAAAAAAAAAAAAGAAAGTTGCATGTTTCTCTAAGGCCCAGTTATTTCACTTTTTCATTCTATTACTTTTGGGAACTCAGAACGAATGTGGCGCATGCTGCCGCAACTTGCATATAGAAGTCAGAGGACAGCTTTTCGGAACTGGGTTTCTCCTCCCAGGGTTCCAGAGACTGAACAGGTCATCAGATTTACAAGACAAGCACTTTTACCAGCTGAGCTATCTTGCCAGACTCTGTGTGGTTTTTCTTGTATTCTCCATATGGAGTCGCTTTGAGAATTACATGCATGAAAAGTACCGAGCATAGTACCTAACACTTAGCAAAGATAAACACAGGCTACATGTATGATATCCTGGATTTGATCATGCCACAACAAAACAGGAAGCATTCCAAGAGAGTAGTTTAGTGGTGACACAAACACGCATCTATGAACAAACTATGTGAAGGCCCAGCTGATCCACGGGCCATCCACGGGCCATGTCACTAAAGTCCTGCTTTCCTGAAACAGTTCCCAATTCTCTTCCAGGAGGGTGTGGCAGCCTTTCAAACTTCAAATAAAGCAGCAGGTCCAAACATAAAAACAGAGGCTTCAAGCATAGTTTAGATGGACCAGTCACTAAGTGCAAGGACTTCAGGCAAGGCCAATGAATAGGAAAGGTGTGGGGGGGGGGGGGGGGCAATGAGCATTGAAGCTGTGCTGTCCTCACCATCACTGGGGAAGGAGAGTGGTTACTGGTTGAAAAACCACAGGTGCCTTACCACCTATGCATACGTCCTTTAAAAAACCACATTGTCAATGCTAATCCTACTATTCCAGAGGCAGGAGGACTACAGGGAATTCCTGGCAGGGCTACATAGCAAGATGTTGTTTCAAACAAACCCCATGCTGCCCACCTTTGCCTATTTCCAGCTTGGTATGAATAGGGTAATGTCATTTGTATTTCTTAGAACTGCTTTCCCTCACAGCATGTAATTCTCTCTTTCATCCCCCAAATCATAAAAATTTGGGCTTAAGGTATTACCCAACCTTTCCATGACACCATCATTTTAACCTGAATACAGCTGGGGTGAAGTTCTGTGCTGGGGTGCTTGCCTGGCATGAACAAGGCCCTGGGCTTTATCCTCAATACTGCAAAACCAATCAATCCATCAACACAGGACAGGCAGCAGAGTATGCCTGTGACTCAGCTATTGGGGAAGTCAAGGAAAGAGGATTTATGGAATCCAGGATTTGGGGGCAACAAACTGAGATCTTGTCACTCTGTACCCTCTCAACCTCTCTCCCTCAACCTTAGTCTCCCTTAGGAACAGGATGAGCTTTCTATAACTGAAGAGAACACGGAACTGATCTTCCTGAGTCTATCTCTTAAGTGCTGGGATTACAGGTGTGGGCCAGCACATCTGACTTGAGCTAACATCTCTATTATAACACCACAACAGAGTTCCAGAGCTCTAGACTAGCCTACTGGCCAAGTGTAATGCCATGTATAAAAAAACTAACAGGAGAATCTGGCTCAGCAGATCAAAGCTAAAGTCAAAACACTTGCATTTTAGAATAGGCTCCTACAGAAAACACTGTTGCCTGGAAATCCAGGACACCTCATAGAAAACAGGGTCACATTAATCTGTTCCTGGACAATTACACTGACGGCTAAAGTTTCCCGTCCTATTCTTTCCTTTTACGTATCAATCTAAATTTTTTTATTTTTTTGAAACAGGGCCTCAATATGCATTCCAAGTTGCCTTGAACTCATGATCCTTCTGTCTCAACCATGCAGTGTTCTCAACACCTTTACAGGTGTGCTCCACATCTGGCCAGATCAATATTCTTAAATCAATGCCAGTATGTACAAAGGTCTGACTCCATCCCTTTCAGAATCTTCTCACTGGGGTACAGAACAGAGTTCAAGCTCTTCAGTCATTTCTTTCTACAGTGACTCCTTCCACCTTCTAACAACAATCTATGTTAAGGGTCACTCTGGTCTATTTTGCCAACACGGGACTTTTACTTTAGCAACTTTGTAATGACCTCCCCTCAACATGTCTCTTTACAGCTCTTAAATTTTGAGGACTCCCCAAACACCATGCCACTACAGTACTCTACACTTTACAGAGCACCATCATATATGACTTACCTACTTATACTATGAGACACATAGAAGTTACTACAATTCTCTGACAATGTGCAAAAGGTAAGGGCCAGCCAGCAAACAGTTTGGACTTCAAATCCATCTTCTATTTTAACATACTCTCTCCCAGAAGTGAAAACAAACTTAGAAAGCAAAATGTAGGACTTAAAGTTAAATTTTAATTTCAGATGAATAATGAATAACTTTCAAGATTTATTTTTATTGTTTTTAGGTGTGTGCGCATGCACACCTACAGAGATCAAAGGCACTGGATCTGCTGGTTCTGTCAAGAAGGCAGCAGTGAAAACACTATGGGTGCTTGGAACCAAACCCTGGTTCTCTGCAAGAAGAGCAAGTGCTCTTACTCACTGAGTCATCTCCCCACCCTCAACAAGTAGCTATTTTGTTGCTGTGTTTGTTTTGTTTTGTCATCTTTTGAGACAGGGTTTCTCTGGATGTCCTAGAACTGGCTCTGTAGACCAAGCTGGCCTCAAACTCGAAGAGATTAATCCAAGTGCTGGGATTAAAGGTGCATGCCTCCACTGCCCAGCCCCAACGAGTAACTTGTGAGAGTAATATTTGGGTTGCACTTAAAAATTCCCTTTTCATACTAAAAATCACTCATGATTTGCTTGAAATTCAAATTTAACTGAGCATCTGGTAGTCTTGTTTTGAGACAGAATCTTGCTAGGTAGACCTGATTTATGGTAGGTAGACCTGATTCATGAAAACCCTCTGATCACCCTCCAAGTGCTGGAAAACAAAAATGCCAACCTGCATTTAGGTGGCAGTGCTAGCCAATCTCCAAATGAAAACACAGGTCTAGTGACTCAGGCTTATAATCCTACATACTCATTCCAAGTTCAAGGCCAGCCTGTGCATCTTTTCAAATAAAGACTTCAAAGCCGGTCTGAGCTACAGTGTCAAAACTCCATGTAAAAATAATAAATGCAACCCAGAAGGGGTGTGACTCATTGGTAGAGCACTTTCCCTGCGTTCACAATGCTCTGGATTTAATTCCCAGTATCTGAAATCACAAAAACGAAGTCCTTTTGTAGCCCTGAAAAAATATGTTCTCAGCTTTATTTCTATTTATTTTTCTTGTCCTCAGTTTCTAATCTAACTCTTAATAGGTACTCATCCCAAGTATAAACTGGTTAAGACCTAATTCATGGGAGAAGAGCACTGTAGTTTTAAATTTGACTCCTGCTTATCACGACTACTTAATTTGCTGTGACTACAGCAGATCACCTAAAGTACTTCCGACTCATTATGAAATGAAGGACTATTTTCCCTAAATGCTGTTGTGAGGTTTAGGTGAGATAAAGTACAGAGAAAAGGAAAAGTTGGAGGCGAGTGGATGGGGCAGTTGGCCTCTGCTTTGCGGGAGACAAGGAGGACAGGGTCCGGGAAGGGGTTCCCGGGCCTGCGTTCCTGGGCCAGGATGACTCAGGGAGTCGCCTGCCTGTCTCCCGCGGGCCCCAAAGCCACATCTCGCTTGGCGGCCCTGTCCCCACCCCAGGTCCTCAGGCTTCAGCGCCACGCGCACCAGCAACCCAGACGCGCCCCCGGCCACGTCCGAAGCTCCTCACCAAACCATAGTGCTCTCCAACACCATCTTGCCACCTTCCCTCTGCGGACCGGCTCCGGAACTGACAAATAACAGCACCTCCGATTGGCCTGGCGTTCAACACCAACCAAAGAACTCAGTCTTCACGCTGCCCCGCCTCCGCACCTCGCGGTGCGTTCTGGGACTTGTAGGCACCACGGACGTGCAACGGTAGATCATCCATTTGAGTTGGCTACCTTCGCAGCCGCTTCCGGAGCTGCTGTGGAGCAGCTGTAAGCGCTCTGCACAGCTGGCACTCGCCAGGAATCAACGCTGCATTGTGAGGCAGGAGAGCTGTAATTTACCCCCTCCTCTGCTCTCTTTCTTTTGAATATTTGGGTTTTTGTTTTGTTGTTTGAGAAAGGATGGCTGCAAATTCACTGTGGAACTCAGGCTAAACTCCTGATCTTGCTTCACCTCCCAGTGCTGTTTACAAGGTGCACACTTATACTCATATCTGAATTGCAATTTCCAGGCCAACCTGGGCTACATAGCTACATAGTGAGACTGCCTCAAACACTAACAGATACACACGTGTGCGTGCACTACTGTGGATATGTCAGTTCAAGCATAATTTAAAAAATGTCAGGATCGTTAATCACATTCTAACACCCTGTTTCCCATTGCCCTGTGTTTATGCAACTGCTATAAAACACTTGTATCCTCAAGTTCGATATACTTATCTACTGCCCGTGTTTAATTAAGTACAGACGAAAAAACAAAAAAACAAAAGACTTTGCAGTCCCTAACTCCAGTATTGAGTCTGACAGGATGAAGGAATCCAGAAAACTTTTGATCAATTTAAAAAAAAATTTTTTTTAATGTGTTTGTGTGTGTGTATTCAGCTTCCTGCAGAGGCTGGAAGAAAATATCAAATCTGGAACTGGAGTTCCAGGCAGTTGTGAGTTGCAGATCTGAGTGCTGGGAACTGAACTCTGGTCCTCTAGGAAGAGCAGTAAGCACTCTTTTCCACTGAGCCATTTCTCCAGCCCCCAATAAACACCACGTAATCACCCAAAGAACAAAGGACAAACCCGCAAGTTATTTTGGTTTGTTAATCAACACCTTTAACACCAACCCCTGGGAGGCAGAGGCAGGCAGATCTGTGGGCTTGAAGCCAGCCCGATCTATATAATGAGTTCCAGGGCAGCCAGGGTTATACACAGTAAGACTTTGTCTGGGGGGTCAAAGAAAAGAAAGCCTGTTGGCACTTGCCTGCCATCCCAACTATATAATGGAATGATTACAAGTTGAAGGTTATCTTGGAAATCTAGTGAGAAGTCTAAAAAATAAAAACGGAAAAGGGCTTAAAAGATGTCTCATACTTAAGTGTCCTGTCTTAGTAGAGGACCAGCATTCTGTTCCCATCATCCACATGGGGTGGCTTAAGCTACCTATAATTCCAGCTCCAGGGGACCCGATGACTCCTTCTGGCCTCTATGGTTATGCAAGTAAACACACACACACACACACACACACACACACACACACACACACACCCCTTATAAATAAAGGAGTACCTCAGGGGTGCCTCAGTGGCCAGGTGCTTTTTGAACACAACCAAGGCCCCAATTTCAACCCTTAATAAAAACAAACAAACAGCCAGGCAATGGTTGTGCACGCCTTTAATCCCCACACTTCGGAGGCAGAGGCAGGCAGATTTCTGAGTTCAAAGCCAGCCTGGTCTACAGAGTGAGTTCCAGGACATCCAGGGCTACACAGAGAAACCCTGTCTCGAAAAACCAAAAGAAATAAACAAAACAACAAAAAACCTCCCCCCACCAAAAACAAAACAAAACAAAACAAAAACAAAGTTCTGCCTGGCAATGGTGGTGCACGCCTTTTATCCCAGTACTCAGGAGGCAGAGGCAGGTGGACCTCTGAATTTGCTGCCAGCTTGACCTATAGAGTAAGTTCCAAGACAGCCAAGGCTACAAAGAGAAACACTGTCTACAAAAACAAGACAACAAAAAAATTCAAAATGCTTTGATTAATACCCCACAACCAGCCGGGCAGTGGTGGCGCACGCCTTTAATCCCAGCAGCACTTGGGAGGCAGAGGCAGGTGGATTTCTGAGTTCAAGACCAGCCTGGTCTACACAGTGAGTTCCAGGACAGCCAGGGCTACACAGAGAAACCCTGTCTCGAAAAACCAAAAAAAAAAAAAAAAAAAAAAACCAACATACAACTGGAAATCCTGGTCCTGCTCTCTATTGCTTGCAAATGCTTTATAGATTTTAATAAAGTATCCTTTAGCTAAACTTACTTATTTGTTCTGCTTTTAGGGCTATAGTTTTTCTGTTTTTAAAGGGTTTTCTTATTTTATAATTTTACATGTATGTGTGTTTTGCCTTCTTGCACATATGTATACCACATGCATGCAGTGTCTGCGGAGGTCCAGAGGGAGTCAGATTCCCTGAAACTGAGTTATACAGACACTGTGAACAGCCTCGTGGACGCTGGGAATAGAACTTGGGTTTTCTGCAAGAGCAACAAGTGCTCTTAATCTTGAGCCAATTCTCAAGCCCCCTATTTATTTTTTTTAGGAATTTCTTTTTATTATCTTTAATTACCTGTATTGCCTGTGTTAGGGTATGCACGTGTGGGTACAGGCACCCTCAGACACCAGGTGTCAGTTCCCTGGGAGCTGGAGTTAGAGGTGTTTATAAGGCTCCATAGAGTGCTGGGAACCAAACCTGGTTCTTCTATATGAGCAGCAAGTACTCTGAACCATGAAGCCATCTCTCCAGCCCCTACCTATTTATTTTTGTAGATGTATTTATTTAGTGTGTGTGTTTGCCCCTGGGTATATGTGTGTGTACCATGTCACCTTAATGGAGAAGGGTTTATTTGACTCACAATTCTAGATTACAGTCCGTCAAGATAGTAGGAGCTTGAAGGGCTAGTCACACCATATCCATAGTCAAGCAAAAGGAGCAGTAAATTAGTGCATGTGTGCTAGTTCTGATCACACCCTTATATGTTTATAAACATATGTTTATAAACTTGCATGCTTATACAGTCCAGGACCCCAAGCCCAGGGAATGGTGCCACCCACAGTGGGCGGGTCCCCCAACATCAATCAATGTAATTAAAATAATCCCTTGCTGGGTAATGGTGGCTACACATTTAATTCTAGCACTTGGGGGACAGATGCAGGTAAATCTCTAAGTTCGAGCAAATTCCAGGACAGCCAGGGCTATACAGAGAAACCCTGTCTTGAAAAACAAAACAAACAGAAAAAAAAAAAATCCCTCACACTCAGACATTTTCAGAGATCCTTTTCCCACAGAGTTCTAGGTTATGTCAAGTTGACAATTAAAATGTCCCTGACCCAAATTCCCAGGAATAAGGGTCCCAAATGGTGAGAGGACAGGATGAGACATAAGACATGGAGAAAAGACAAGGCAGTAGCTGGGACCAGGTCTGCACATGCTGAGGACTGATGCCAAGCGCATTTATTAAGAAGCACAGCATCACCGGGGTGCAGACGCAGGTGGATCTCTGAGTTCGAGACCAGCCTGGTCTACAGAGGGAGTTCCAGGTCAGCCAGAGCTACACAGTGAGATCCTGTAAAGAAGAAAGAAGAAAGCATCATATATCGGTGGGGATGGGGTTGGGGAGGGGAAACAGCCAAGGTCAGCAGAGAGCTAAATGTAACAAAGTTGGAAAATAACACAGGATACCTAAAACACAGGTGTTGGAGCTGATAATCCCAGCCCAAGGGGAAGATTCCCGTCTCCCGCTGTCTCCAGAAACCACAACCTTGACTCCTATGAGACACTGGCTCCAGCCCTACGCTGTCCTTGCCAAGTTCATTCCTGGACAAGGACACCGAAGTAAAGATTCCTTTGTCCTTTCATCAGGGCCTCTGAGAAAGTTCTGGATCCATCTGGCTCCCCAAACATCACAACTCCACCCCTTATCAGCCTGACACATAAAGTCCATCATGTAAACCATAACTCTTTGTCTCTGTAAGCCCATGGCCACCTTATAATTAAAAAATACACTTGGTCCAACTTTAAAAAGTTCCCATTGTCGTTAGCAATTTCAACGCGTTAAAAGTTAAATCTCAGCAAAGTGATGGTGCACGCCTTTGATCCCAGCACTTGGAGGCCAGCCTTGTGTATAGAGCAAGTTTCAGGGCAGCCAGGGCTACATAGAAAACCCTGTCTCAAAAAATAAAAAAGTTAAAAGTCTCAGGCCGGGCATGGTAGTACATGCCTCTCTAATGCACACAGGAGACAGAGGACAGTGGATCTCTGTGAGTTTGAAACCAGGTCAGCCTGGTCTACATAGCAAGCTCCAGCCAGCCAGGGATATAGAAAAAGACCTTGTCTCAGGCCAGGTGAATCCCATCACTTGGGAGGCGGAGGCAGGTGGATCTCTGTAAGTTCAAGATTGGCCTGATCTACACAGTGAATTTCAGGACAGCCAGGTCTATGTAGAGAGAGCCTGTCTTAAACAAACAAAAAACTAAAATAAACAAAGACCCTGTTTTGAAACAACAGAAAGGCCCACTTCTCCTAATTCCAGCAGGAAAAACGCCAAAGCTACAGCCCCAAGTGAGGCATCTGGGCTCCAGGGGCTTGAGCTCCGCCTCTCCATCTGCATCAACGCTGCTTCTCTTTTAGACTGTTCCACTCTAGAGCCGCAGTCCTCCTTGACAGACATCACACAGCCATGGCCATTTCCAGTATCCAGGGGTCTGCATTACAACCGGAGCGTCACCCTCACAGCGCTACATAATGGCCCCTCAGAGCGAGCCTCTCTGCAGTGATTCCGCCTTGACTGCTCTTTATGACTGCCTAAACCTTGCCTCCCGAAACTAGAACCAAGAGGAAAACATTACCAAGTTCCGATGTCAGTTCTTGGATGCTGACCTTGGGGAAACACTTTCTTTTTTTTTTTTTTTTCAGCATTACAAATAGTTGTTTATTCAACATTAGTCTCCCCTGTAGTTCTGGAGACCTCAGGGTGCCAGTATTGTTGGATACCATATGCCCAATGTCTAGCACATGCTTACAGAATAAATTTTAAAATGAATGAAGAAATCTGGTCAAGGCAGAAGAGTAGATAGTGATTAAGCCAATAGTGGCTGCCACGGACAAAGGTTAAGGCTCAGTTCTATTTTATACCCATATTTGCATTTTAAATACTCTCATTTCACACTGCTCTCTTGCAGACATGCCCATGGTATTCTTTTTTTTTTTTTTTTTTTTAATTTACATTCCAAATCACTTCCCCTTTCCCGTTTCCTCCCTCCCCGAAAGTCCCATAATGAATTCACGAAATTCCTAGGCAAATGGTCAGAACTTGAAAATATCATCCTTAGTGAGGTAACCCAATCACAAAAGATCACACATGGTATGCAGTCACTGATAAGGGGATATTGACCCAGAATCTCAGAATACCCTAGACACAATCAGCATATCAATAGATTTCTAAAAAGATGGAAGGAGAGACCCCTGGTCCTGGAAAGACTGGATGTAGGGGAACGCCAGGACAGAGTAATGAGAGGGGGTTGAACGGAGAAAAGAGGGAGGGAAGGGGGCTTATGGGGAAACACTTTCTTATGTATTTGCTTTCAAGAGGCAAGGAAGATTTGTTTTTATATGTGTGTGTGCCGCATGTGTGCGGGTGCCTCCAGGGTCAGAAGAGTTGGAGTTACAAGTGAGTGTGTGGGCTGAGAATGAAACTCAGGTCCTCCGTAAGAAAGCAAGTGTTCTTACTCACTAAGCACACCCCACCTCCAAGACTCTTCCTTTAAATCAATTAGGGCGGGTAGATGGAGTCTCTGATGAGCAGGTTTCCCAGGAGCCCAGGGCAGCATCTGAGACCTGTGTTCAGTGGTGTCAATCCCTTAACAAACACACCTACTTCCTCAGAACCAGCTTGAAACGTCTCCTGCCCTGAAAGCCCCCACGCCAGACAAACCAGTCACATCTCCCCTCCAACTTCATTCAGTTTATCACAACACAGGCAGAATGAAGCCAGATTGTGGCCAAAACACCACAGGAATGGCCACCCCTGTTCCTGAGAGTCCTACTCCTCTGCAACTTCACAGCCCGGAATCCACTGTATTATCTTCCAAACTCCCCAAAGTGTGCTCCACTATGCTCCCCCCAAAACACTCAACGGCTTTCCTAGCCCAAAGTGCCAAACTCTTCTACATTCCTCCAACCTAATTCCAAAGGCCTAAAAGCCACATGGTCAGGTTTACCACAGAACTGGTTTTTGGAAAAACTGTAGAGGGTTTGGAACATTGTGCTAGAAAAACCTTTGGATGCCGTAAGCAGAGTTTAATGAGCCATTCCGGCAGGAGATTGGGAATCTCAGCCCAGAAGGCTGAGATTAGTGTGCACTGTGGAGGGCTGGCTCAAACAGGTCCACAGGAAAGCAAGGCTGTTTAGGTTGGGTTTCCCCTGTGTAATTTATGTAATTATGTAATGTAATCCAGCTGCATTCTTCTATGTCCTGAGAGATGGACTGAAACTAAATTTCAAACTATTGAGCTTGGTGGAGGAGACTTCCTGGCAGGTGTCTTAGTTTCTTCCTTGTTGCTGTGCTAAAATACAGAAACAACTCAACAAAGGGCTTATGTTAGCTCTTGTTTTTGCTGTTTCAAGACAGGGTCTCACTATGTAGCTCTGGCTGTCCTGGAACTCAGTCGGTAGACCAGATGGGTTGAATTGACCCCCAGACCCACAGTTGAGGTAGCATGCATCTGTAATCCCAGTACTTCTGTGGTGAGATGGCAAAGAGAAACACCTGGAAGTCTGTGGGCCGGCTAACCTGGAGTACACAGCATAACAGGAACAGCAAGAAACACTACGCCTCAAAATAGGGTCTTAGGAGAGAAGCTACTCTCAACTCCTCTGACCTCTACACACATACTCCCCCCCCCACACACACAGGCATGCTTAGAAGCTGCTGTGCTATCTAATTTTATGTCATCTTGACACAAGCTAAGTCATCTGAAAGGAGGGAAACTTAATTGAGAAAATGTCTCCATAAGTTCCCACTATAGGGCATTTTCTTAATTAGTGATTGATGGGAGAGAGCCCCAGCTCATTATGGGTGGTGCCATCCCTGGGCTGGTGGTCCTGGGGTCTATAAAAAAGCAGGCTGAGAAAGCCATGAGGAGCAGGCCAGTAAGCACACTCCTCATGGCTCCTGCATCTCCAGGTTCCTGTCCTAACTTCCTTCAATGATGAACAGTGTTGTGGGAGTACAAGCCAAATAAACCTTTTTCTCCCCAAATTGCTCTGGTCATGATATTTCATCATAATAGAAACCCTGAGTAGAACAGCCCATCTCCCTGTGATTCTGGGTTCTACCGGAATGATAGTTAACAGGAACCATCACAGAGGAAAGGCATTCAATCTGTGACAGGGTTATTGCATTCTGTTAAGAAAAATAGCTCAAAAATGCAGGCAAAGTTAGTGCTGGAAAAGAAGCTGTAGTTATTGAGGAGAGACCACCTGCCCTGTCCTAGGACAATAGGAAAGGGTCTGCTTCCCAAATGCTGCGATTAAAGGTGTGTGCCAGCACACCTGGCTTTTCTGATACTGTTTATGAAGGGATAAAAGATACAAAACTGGGCTGGCAAAAGAGTTCAGCAGTTCAAAATAATAGCTGTCAAGCCCAGCGACCTAAGTAAATTCATCCCTGGGACCACAAGGTGAAAGGATAAGATGACTCTCCCAAGTTGTCTCCTGACATACACTCATGTGCAGTCGAATGTGCTACACATGCACGCCACACACACACACACCAAGAGAGAGGCAGAGAGACAGAGTCTCTGAGGTCATGCAACCCATGACAGGGTTGGGGGTCTCCTCAAGTCCATGAAACTATAAAGGTGAAGCCTACGGTTCAGTGTAGCCCTCAGGACCTCAGAGATGCCAAGACCATGGGTCATCATTAAGGAATGTGACAGGCACAGAATGAAGCTGCCTCACAACGAGGCGTTGTAAGAGTTAGGAGTGGTTGCACATGCCTTTGATTCTGACATTTTGGGAGGCAGAGGCAGGCGGATCTGAGTTCAAGGGTTTCTTTGTGTAGCCCTGGCTGTCCTGGAACTCACTCTGTAGACCAGGCTGGCCTCGAACTCAGAGATCCACCTGCCTCTGCCTCCCAAGTGCTGGGATTAAAGGCGTGCGCCACCACTGCTGGGCTAATTAGGTTCTTTCTAACAGTTGCAATGGTCATGTCTCTTCACAGCAATAGTATACTGATTAAGACAGGTGGTTAGGAGTGGGTACTGCTATTTCAGAGAACCTGAGCTCAGTTTCAAGCACCCACATTAGGCAGCTCACAGCCAGCTGTAGCTCCAGATCTAGGGAGATCTAATGCTTCTGGCCTCTGTGGGCACCTGCACTCATGTGCACACATCCACAGATGACACACACACATAAATATAATTTAAAATAATACAGATACATACTTTTTAAAGAAGAAAAACTGTCTTGGCTATTTGATGTCAACTTTACACAAGCTAGTGTCATCAGAGAGGAGGGAGTCTTAATTGAGAAAATGCCTCCGTAATATAAAGACGGTAAGCAAGCCTGTGGGATATTTCCTTAACTAGGGATTGATGGGCCAGCTCTGGGCTGGTGGTCCTGGGTTCTAAAAGGCTGAGCAAGCCATGTGCCGCAAGTCAGTAAGCAGCATCCTCCATGGTCTCTGCCCTGTGTCCAGGTTCCTGCCCCTTGTGAATTTCTCTCCTTACTTCCTTCGATGATGAACAGTTATGTGCTAGTGTAAGTCAAATAAACCCTTTTCTCCCTAACTTGCATTTGGTCATGGTGTTTAATCACAGCAATAGAAACTATAACTAAGATACATTGTTTTTGTAAAACAACACTATTAGGTCCTACAATCCTAGCACCTGGGAAGCTAAGGAAAGAAGAATGCTGTGATGGTCATTCAAAGCCAGCCTGGCCTACAGAGTTAAGACCCCATCTCAAAAACCAAGAACTTGAGGCTACCGGCTCAGTGATTATGAGTGGGTGCTGCCCCAGCAAGTTTGGTTTCTAACACCCACAACGAGCTTGAGTAGAAGCCCACAACCTCCTGCAGCCCAGATTCAGGGGATCTGGCACCTCTGACCTGTGCGAACACCCAAACTCACATACACAACCCTATCAAACATTGGAACATGCACATAATTAAAAATATGTTTTTATTGTTGTTAAAGATTTATTATATACACACTTCTCTGCCTGCACATCAGAAGAGGGCACCAGGTCTTATTACAGAGGGTTGTGAGTCACCATGTGGTTGCTGGGAATTGAACTCAGGACCTCTGGAAGAGCCCACATAAATCTTTAAGAGAAAAAAACAGGCTGGGTGTGGTGGCACATGCCTTTAATTCCAGCACTTAGGAAGCAGAAACAGACAGATCTCTTCATAGCCATTTGAGGCCAGCCTGGTCTACATAGCTAGTTCTAGGGCAGCCCAGGATGCACAATGTTTAAAAATAAACAAAACCAGACTCATGATTTGTTTTGCAGCAATATACTGGTTGCATTTGAATAGAGCTATAAGCACTACCCACCACTCACCACTAGAGGGACCCTATAATCAGAGGTTACTTACTGAGATGCCCTTAAGGATAGCAGGTAGATCATTCATTATATCTAGATTACATCCAATTACAAATTAGTAGATATGGTTTTCCCTTAATCCATCTCAAAGGGAGGCAAACTTTGAGTTAAGATCAGAAAGAGATGGAGAAAGACACTAGAAAACGGAAAGGCATCCCATGCTCACGGAATGGTAGACTCAACATTGTGAAAATGACCATTCTACCTAAAGCTATTACTGATTCAGTGCAATCCCAATCAAAATCCCAATTTCATTCTTCACAGAAATAGAAAAAAAAAAAACCTATCCTAAAATGTATATGGAACCACAAGAAATCCTGGATAGCCAAAAAAAATCCCAGGCAAGAAAGAACAATCCTAGAGGGATTACCATTTCAGATCATAAGATACATTACAGAGCATGGTACTAGCACAAGTACAGACTTAGAGACCAATGGAACAAAATTGAAGACCCAAACCTAAGTACACATAACTTCTGCAGTTTAATATTTGAAAAAGACACAAAAGTATATACTTGGAGGGAGGAAGCATCTTCAACAAGTGGTGCAAGGAAAACTGGACATCCACAGGCAGAAGTGGAAAGTTAGAAACTCCATCTCAATCCTACGGGGTGGCTAACCTCTGCCGATCATAGGGCGCCCCTAGTGGCGAGTGGCAGGTAGTGCTTACCGCTCTATTCAATTCAAACCACCTTGTGCAAAAACCAGTGGCGTCAAAGACCTAAATGTGAACCGTGAAAACACTGAAACTTCCAGAAACCGGAGTCAGCACTCTGCACAATCTAGGTGTAGGAAAAGTCTTTCTGCACAGAACCCCTTATGCACAGGAATTAAGGTCAACAGTTGACAAGTGGAACCTCATAAACTACAAAACATCTGCACAGCCAACAACCAGTGAAGGGGAATCCCACAGAACTGCAGAGCAGCTTTGTCAGGTATACATTTAACAGAGGATTAATGTATAGAATATATAAAAATTCAAAAGCCAAGAGTGAAAATAATAAACGACCCATTTGGAAAAAAAAATGACTCTGGAACCTGAATGGAGTTATCAAAAGAAAAAAAAATGGCTAAGAAATAGCAAAAAAAAAAAAAAAGCAAATCAAATAACTTTGAGATTTTATTCTAGTCAGAATGGCAAAGATCTACAAGACAATAAAGACAAGAGATAGCAAATGCCAGAGGGGATGTGGGGAAAAGGAAATTCATTCACTTTTAGTGGAAATGAAAACTGGTGCAGCCACTATGGAAATCAGTGTGGAAAATTCTCAAAAAGATAAAAGTACATGTACCATATGCCCCAGTGCTACCACTCCTTGGCATACGGCCAAAGGACTCGACTGACATCCTACTTCACAGATCCTTGCTGAGCCCTGCACGTTGCTGCTCTATTCTTGATAGCTGGGAAATAAAAACCTATGTCCTCCAGCAGATGGATGGCTGATGAGAGTACAGGGCACACACTATGGAGGAGCACAAAGGTCCTTGAGCTCACAGATCTCCGGGGAAAACCAGTAATGGTAAGCACATGGGATTGTTTTCTTTTCTTGAGACAAGGTTTCTCTGTTATCCTCTGGCTGTCCTGGAACTTGTTCTGTAGACTAGCCTGACCTCAAAAGCATATATCCACCTGCACCTGCTTTCTGAGTGCTGGGATTAAAATCACGTGCCCCCACAGCCCAGCTCCCGAGTTGTCTTTTCAATGGAAAAGAAGTAAAATCTGTTTCTGCCCACCAGGCAGGAAATAGATGACGAACACCCCTGAGATCTGTGTTATCTGTTGGGCCAGGCCATATCAAGCCCCTACAAACAGGACCAAAGGTAGCTAGTAACCTAAACGACCTCTACACTATCTGTATGACTGAGACCAGGCCAGATCCTTCCTTAGGCCCCTAAACTAGTACAGGCAGCCTATCTCCAGAACCCATCTTCTTGGAAGAAATGCCACATATCCTGAGTTGCCTTGACGTAATTATACCCTCCCCCAACAGTGGGGATTGTATTACACCAGGGAACTTTTTTCCCAATTGTACTATGTTTAAGTATGCCACAATAAATCCCCTGACATCAGACTTTTTAGAAGTTTCATCTAGTTTAATGAAGTCAAACGGAATCAAGTATTTAATTTCACCTCTTCACAGATCATTTCACTGCTGGTTGTGATACCTGAGGGACTCCCTCAACTTGTGCCAAAAATGTAGGACACATAGCTCTGAGAAGGTACGTTTTCTTTAAATAGAAATTAGGGGTTCAGAAAACTCAGGTCTCTCACTAAAAAGGTTTGCAACTTTAAGTGAGAGTGGAATTAATGAGTTCTCAGTCTTTTGAGACAAAGCATTTTGTACAATTATTGAAACATTTGTTAAGATCTACAGGATCAGCCAGGCAGTGGTGGCGCATGCCTTTAATCCCAAGCACTTGGGAGACAGAGGCAGACAGACTTCTGAGTTCAAGGCCAGCCTGGTCTACAGAGTGAGTTCCAGGACAGCCAGGGCTACACAGAGAAACCCTGTCTTGAAACAAAACAAAACCAGAACCCAAAACTAAAATGCACATAAATCTGTGTATAATATATATATATATACACACATATATATATATTTATATGTTAAATAATGCTGGGTGGGTGGGGCATGCCTTTAATCCCATCACGAAGGGAGACAAAGGCAGGCAATCTCTGAGTTTGAGGCCAGCCTGGTCTACTGAGTGAGTTCCAGGACAGCCAAGGTGTACACAGAGAAATCTTGTCTTGAAAAATGAAAACAAAAGAAATATATAAAAATATTTTTATGTGTTTGCCTGCATGTATATGTGTGCATCACATACATGCCTGGCATCTATAGAGCCAGAAGAGGGTGTCAGATCTCTGGGACTGGAGTTACAGAGGGTTTTGAGGTTGCTTGTCGGTGTTAGGAACCAAACCAGCAAGTCCTCTTAATCAGAGTCTTTTCTCCAGCCCTCCCTTACTTAAGAAGAGAGCCTTAGGGCTGGAGAGATGGCTCAGCGGTTAAGAGCACTGACTGTTCTTACAGAGGTCCTGAGTTCAATTCCCAGCAACCACATGGTGGCTCACAACCATCTGTAATGGGGATCCAATGCCCTCTTCTGGTGTGTCTGAAGACAGCGACAGTGTATACACACACATGAAATAAATAAATAAATCTTAAAACAACAAAGACAAACACACCACTCTATTGTGTAGTATGAATTGTGAAACACTGATTTAAAAAAAAAAAAAAAAGGAGGCACCTTCTTGATTTCCCCAGAGAACACTAGGTTAAGTCCGAAGGGATTCTAGGGCCAAGCACCCTCAGACCTCCTCTCCACCCTCATCACCTTCTGAGCTTTGGACTCTCAAATCCTTTTAAGATGGAGTCAAGATCTATAAAAGTGCTCTGATGCTGAGGGACTGTACAGTTGGGAGCTGAAGTCACTGCTCTCAGCTTGAGTTAAATGTAAGTTGAAGGCTGGGTGGAGATTTTGCTCATGCTAACACAGACTGAGTCCGGGTGGAGGAGGGGGCTGGAGCAGGGGAATATACGGAAAAGCTCTAACATGGCTGGGTGAGGCTCAGCAGTCAGGCAGAAGTTCAAAGTTCCCAACAACTAACCCCAGGACAACAAACAAGTCTGAAGAAAGGGCAGGCAGGGGAGGGTGGTCCTGTACTTTACGTACATGTATGAACATGCAATGAAATCATGCCTACCACACTAATGAAAGCATTTAAAATAGGTCTAAATAACTGAGAGAACTGTAATACATTAAAACCAGATATTTATTACTTTTATATTGCATTTGTCATTTTTCAACAATACAAAGTAGAGGCAAATTGTAACACTCCATAAAAATGTTGAATCCCATGTCCTTTCCCTAAGTCCCAGCCCTCCCTCAAATATTCCCTCCCACCCCTTACAGAACCCTGTCCTGAATAAAACACTTAAATACATCATAAATAGTAAATTATGAAAAAAAAATAGCAAGAAATTGTTTCTTTCCTTCTTGTAAAAAAGAACATGGCAGCAAAGACAGGCAGCCAGAAGCTGGCTGGGGTGTCTAATATAGACAGTTACGTGGGGTGGCTAACCTGCTATCAAGGGGAGATGGGACGAAGAAGGAACTAATGTGGGATTTCAACAGCCAGCCTGAAACACCATGCACTGCCCCACCAGCCAGGACCAGATGGGCTGGAACTGAGAGGAAGGAGAGGGCTCCCTGGCCCCATTTCCAGCTCCTCTACTAAGTAAGGGGCAGGCCCGGTGGCATGGCGACAACCGTGCAGAGGAAGTCTGTGGCTCCCTAGGAGTTTAAGAAAATATTCTCTAGCCTCATAGATACAGACTGCCTGTTAAACAGACACAAACATCTCCCTCCACCATAGCTCCACAAAGAGCAGAATACTGTTGGAATATATAGGAAGAACAAAGAAATCTCCTTTGGAGAATGGTCTAAAATCATTTGATAATTCTTTATATTTAGAAAAAACTATTAGGATCCATTCCAAATTGCAGAATAGTCATAACTGTAGGACCTGGCAGGGTCCTGCTAAGGTCCTATCCTAACATGGCTGCCCCACGGTCTGAAAAAAATGGGTGTGTGTGGCCAGGCCCTCCACTCCCTCAGCCCTCAGTGAGGGAGACAGAGAGTGGCTGCGGGTGGGGCGGCCCAGCCTCTCTGCTTTACACACACTAGGGCTCTTCTCCAACACCTCAAGGATTTGGATCTGAGACTGGCTCAGATTTACACTGTGTGCTCTTTGTGATTTTTTCCTTTTTTAAGGAAAAAAAGAAGGTTGGGAGTAAGGATCGTCCTTATTCTCCCCCACAAAACACCTTTATAAAAATCATTGGGAGTCTTTTCAAAGACCAGTGGGAAGATTGAAGGTAGGAACAATGTCCGTCCAGCTAGTCTGTCCTGAGGAAATTAAGAGTCCAGCTCCAGGTGAAAGGTAAAGAGGAGGAAACCACCTAGTCCAGCAACCCCACGTTCAGCACAAAGAATGGGGGTTTGAAAAATAGTCAGCTATAGACGCCATGGCAGGCAGTGGAAAATTCATGCCACCCACTTCTGGAGTGGTGGGGATGATGCTGTCCTCAACTTTCAAAGGCACTACTGCCCAGAGGAAGGGGAGACAGTGAGAGAGCCCTGCTAGCTCCACATTCTCTCCTCTGTTGATGACCAAGAAGACGACTCAGCATTCCTGGGGCAAGGGCTGACATCTTGGGATCAAAGCAATAGCGGAGTCTTGTTTCAGGTCTTCTGAGGCTCACTGCTTACCAAACAGAGAAAGAATATAAAGTTAACCATGAATAGGAGACAAGGAAGCAGGAGCAGAAGTGAAAATTGTCTCATCCTAGCTAGCAAATTTGACTTTTTTCTTTCTTTCTTTTTTTAGCTTTAGCTTTCAAGTATCTATGTAGTCTTGGCAGGTCTGGCCTCAAATTCTGCCTCCCAAGTACAGGAATTAACAGTGTGTGCTACTATGCCTGACTACACAACTCTTTAGAAGCAAGGTTCATGAGTACACCAGTATTTCTCAATCGCTGTTTTGTTCCATTCCGTCAGTGACCCACTTCACACCCTTCAAGCACCCCTGGATTCAAGAATACTTACATGGGTGAACTCTGACTCTGCAACATCAAGCTTTTCCAGGGTTGAACTAACAGAAGGAAATAAAACGGCAGAGAATTAGAGACAGAGGCGGCTTCAGGTGTGGCTTGAAGCAGAACACTCACTCAGCACCCACAGTCCTGGCTTCCATCCCCTGCATGTCCTCCAAGGTCATTATATTACCTCTTTACATTTTATTCTGATCCAGAAAACAGAACAGGGCTGGAGAGACGGCTCAGCGGTAAGAAGTGCCTGCTACGCAAGCCTGGCACCCTGAGTGTGATCCCTGAAACTCACGCCACAGAAAAGAAAACCCGAGAAACTATTAAAGACAGACACAGTGCTGCATGCCTACACTCCTAACTCAACATCTATGTATCTAGAAAGTGCCTTCAAGGCTATTCTGGGCAACCTTATGAGATACCACTTCAGAATACAAAGCCACAGGCCCAGGTGTGGCGGGACACACCTTTAACCACAGCACACAGGAGGCCGAGGCAGGTGAGTCTTTGCATTCTAGCCATATCTAACAAAATTACCAAGAAGACCAGAACAAAACAACACTGCAAGGCAATGGCGGCCACACCCGTAATCCCAGCATTAGGAGGCAGAGGCAGGCGGGTCTCTGAGTTTGAGGCTAACCTGATCTACAGAGTGAGTTCCAGGACAGTCAAGGCTACACAGAGAAACCCTGGATCAAAAAACCAAAACAATAGCCGGGCGGTGGTGGCGCACGCCTTTAATCCCAGCACTTGGGAGGCAGAGGCAGGCGGATTTCTGAGTTCGAGGCCAGCCTGGTCTACAAAGTGAGTTCCAGGACAGCCAGGGCTATACAGAGAAACCCTGTCTCAAAAAAAACAAAAAACCAAAACAAACCCCAAACAAACCAAAAAAAGCTCAGAGTAAGTGAAGAAGCTACTAGATTTAAAAAGTGTTTTCATTAGGTGTGTGTGTTCCTGCACACATGCCACAGCATGAAATTGGGGTCAGAGGACAAACCACAGAATAAGCTTTCTCTCTACACCATACGGGTTTTGAAGATCAAACTCAGATCATTGGGATTAATGGCAAATACCTTTAAAGGCTAAGCCATCTCAATGGTCTGAAGCTAAAAGATTTAGAAGCACCATTGTTTAATTAGGTTTTTTATAGTTTTTTTTTCCAGACAGAATCTCAAGCAATCGGGGTAGTTCTTTTTTTGTTTGTTTTTTTTTGTTTGTTTTTTGTTTTTCGAGACAGGGTTTCTCTGTGTAGTCCTGACTGTCCTGGAACTCACTCTGTAGGCCAGGCTAGCCTCGAACTCAGAAATCCGCCTGCCTCTGCCTCTCAAGTGCTGGGATTAAAGGCGTGCGCCACCACCGCCTGGCTGGGGTAGTTCTTTATGTAGTTGAGGGTGACTTTCACTCTCGGATTCTTCTGCTTCCTTTTCCCACATTCTACAATTGCAGGCATGTGCCACTGAGGCTGGCTATAGCGGGTGATCACCTTCCCGGCTCGGTTATCTGGCTATTGGCATGATCTGACTCCTTCAAGGCTATTCCACATAACTGAGCCAGGAATGAGATCCTTGCTGCTCTCCCCTAGCTCCTTCCAAACTTTTGTTTGTTTTGAAACAGGGTTTCCTTGAGGGTCTGTAACTCCATATAGTGAAGGTGGCCTCACAGCAGTCCTCCTGCCTCTGCCTCCCAAAGGTGGGGTCATGCTTGGCTCAAACTTTCTTCTTTTATGTGGCACTGGGGATGAACACAGAATCTCAAGTGCAAGTTCAATGTCCTGAGGCTACACTGGACAGCCCAGACAGAACTGGGGTAAAGGCTCAGTTAACACAGATGCCCTGTCTGCCTGAGTTCCACTGTACCCAGTGGAGAGCACCTGAGCCAAAGGCATCCAGCAGGTCACCTGGACTCTTGGTCCACAGGAGACCAGGCAGCTATGCTTGTTATGTCTAATAGTACAAATTCTTCTTTGTGGTGTTACCCTAAATTCTCCTATGTGGTGTTATCGTAACAAACCCTCCAATGGAAACACCATCCAGACGCAATAGTGCTGGTCTACTGTGCCTGAGGTCTTGAGATCAAACGTAAACACCTAAGCCAGGTGCAGTACCTCCACCTGTAATGCAGCGCTGGGAAGGCTGAGCTTCGGTCTCAGAGACAGATGTTTCAAAAGCCAACAAATGGGGCTCCTGACGCCCCTGCTGCCAGCAATCAGCACCTCGTCACTAATGAAAACACAGCAGAGCTGATAGCATTCTATCACTTCTAAGATTAAGGTCTAAGAATTCTACAGTCTCTATTTAGACACCTCTCTCACATGCACTGACAGAGAAGTTAGCAGCAATGTTCTGAATTACCTGGTGAAGAGGCCCATGCATCAAACAGATGGGTATCCTCAGCCACATACCAGCAAGGAACAAAGGAACGTCAATAACCACACCAGTGAGCTTAGAGGGACATTCTCCCATCTGAGCACATGACCCTACTCCTGCCCAACAGCTTCATTACCAGCTCCTGAGAAATCTTAGCCAAAGACCTATACAAGCTCAACCTGAACTCCTAACCCAAGAAACTAGGACATATGGTTTTTGTTTAGCATTTTATTCATTTATTTATTTATTTATTTTTGTTTTGGTTTTTCGAGACAGGGTTTCTCTGTGTAGCCCTGGCTATCCTGGAACTCACTCTGTAGACCAGGCTGGCCTCGAACTCAGAGATCCACCCATCTCTGCCTCCCAAGTGCTGGGATTAAAGGCGTGCGCCACCACCGCCCGGCTGTTTAGCATTTTTTAAAAAATATTTTTTCTTTTTTTTAAATTTATTTTATGTATATGAGTACACTGTAGCTGTCAGATGCACCAGAAGAGAGCATCGGATCGCATTACAGATGGTTGTGAGCCACTATGTGATTGCTGGGACCTCTAAGAGCAGTCAGTGCTGAGCCATCTCTCCAGCTCTAACTTTGTTTTTTGAGACAAGATCTTATATAGCTCAGACTTGCCTTGAATTACGATCTTCCTGCCTCTACCTCCCTAGGGCTGAGATGAAAGGTGTACCCCAGAACACCCAGTTATTTTAAGCCAATAAGTGTGGTAACATTTATTATGATATGACAGATTAACATACTAGGTAACAAAATTAAGTCAAGCTTATATTCGCCTCTCGAATGCTTGGCTGTTAACAGGTATGACAGCAATCCCAGGACACAGGAGGCTCATACAGAGGACTGCCCATCTGAGGAAGCTTAGGTTGTTCAGTGAGACTGTTTCAAATCCAACCAAACAATAAACTCTTTTTCTTTTTAGATAGGGCCTCTCTATGTAGCCCTAGCTGTCCTGGCACTCACTATGTAGGTCAGGCTGGCTTCAAACTTAAGAGATCTACCTGCCTGTGTCTCCCCAGCACACTACAACGTCCAGCCAGCATAGACTCTTGAAATACATAAAAACAAAGATTTCTGATGACCTGAAAACAGATTATCTCAAGTAACAGGTCAAGAAACCAACCTCAAATTTAGTATTTGCAAAGGTTGTCCAATTACAGGTGAGAAACTGGGGCCAGGAACAGGTGAACCCTCACTTATCTCCTCCAAAGGTGGAGTCTGAGGTAAGACATCAGGACGTCCAAGGTGTACATCTGTAGAAAAAGGAAAAGAAAAAAAAAATCAACTAACCAATCAATAATCAATCAATAAATCAAAGACTATGTGGTTAGAAAAAAACAGGGGAAGATGTCCAGTGCCTCAGGACATGGTGACTCCCTCGGTAATCCCAGTCCCTGGGAGGCTGAGAAAAGTGGGTCATGAAGCTGAGGTCAGCTTGGCTACACAGTGAATTCCAGGAGAGCCTAGGCTACACAGTGAGACTCTGCTCAGAACCAAGAACAGCCGGGCAGTGGTGCTGCACGCCTTTAATGCCAGCATTTAGGAGGCAGAGGCAGAGTGACCGCTCTGATTTCGAGGTCAGCCTGGTCTGCAGAGTGAGTTCTAAGACCACAGGACTATACAGAGAAACCCTGTCTGGAAAAACCAAAAACCAAACCAAAACAAACCAACAAGGCAAGCTTAGTTTTTACTGCATAGAAACAGGGCACAGAGGTCCTAGGGGGAGAACACAGGGCTCAGAAGCAGGACAGTGTCCAATGCGAGGGGACCCCAAGCCCTGAGCTGACCTGGCTCCACTTCCGCCTTTGTAGTCACTTGTGCTTTGAGTTCCCCAGAGGCCGTCAGCTGGGAAGAAGTGCAGGAGTTGCCGCTGGGGCCTGATCGCCGAGAGAAAGATGGGCCAGACCGAAACTTTTTGGTAGGAGAAGGCTTCACTTCAAAAGGGAGAGAGAGAGCCTACTTAGCACCTGCCTCAGAAACCATCACCAAGACAGACACCAACACATACCCAAAGTTGTTCTGGAGCAAAGGCAGAAAAAGGGTTAGTGCAGAAAGATGGCTTACAAAGTACGACCCAGAGAACAGGGTCGAGCCACATCACTTTGCACAGACGAAAGTGACACACGCACAGTGCTCTCTGACCCGGCTCTCACTGATGGAGCACTCCTTCTTGTTCTTCATCAGCATCACCCAGTTAGCCCTATTGTCAACGATGATCTCATCCCTTCTAGCATGTAATGTAGCACGGACATCCACTGCTGCTTCACTTTGAAGACAGCTTTCCTCACCTTAAGCCCATCTGCAATGGCTGAGTCGCCTTCACCTCGCTCTGGAACAAGACCTGCCCATGATGAGAGCCCGGGAGGAGGACCTGGGCTCTGCCAGTGTCACTAACAGGAGTGTGAAAAGGGAACACTGGCACTTCTGGATCGAGAAAGTTGACAGGAATGACTAGACACTCCTTCAACGGTCATCAGCAAGGCTTCCATCACTTGGACTAATCTGAAAACTCTGACACCTGGACACTGAAGAAAACTTAAGACCACTGCTAACATCCTCGAGGTCCTTCCTACACAAAAGTCTGCTTCTGGGCATCTGAACCTGTATCCACAACTACACATTTTTTTTCCAGTCCCACCAATTCCCCAGAAATAGCCCTCACCTCGACGATACATGTAGGGAGAGCCAGGGGGGAGCAGCAACTCGGAAACGACTGGGACAGACAGTGACTGACACAAGGACGAGAAGCAGCGCTCACAGGATGTAGGCAGAGCAGGAGAGGCCTCTGGCCTTGGCAGCTCCCTGACAGAGGTGTCGTGCCCCCCATCTCTTGGGGGAAGGGAGCCACTGGGGGGTCATCTGGTAGAAGCCACTTACAGGGAATCTTCTTGAACACTGTGTTGCACATGAAGCGCTGGAACCTCTCAGCATAGAAGCCTGGACGATGTACTGACACCGTGTCCTGTGGAAGAGGAGACATGGCTACAGGGTTAACAGAGGCCCAGCAGGAAAGAGGCTATGTCCTGCTGAATAGCAGATGACACTACAGAGAAACAGAGGCCCAGCAGGGGGCTGTGTCCTCCAAGAGCATGTTCTCTTAGACTGAAACCCTATCAGAGGGGTAAAAACCCAAAATGAAAAACAAGATGGAAGAAACTGAGGGGGCAAATGGCAAGAAATGGAGGAGTGGGAAGAAGGCCTCTAGCTGATGTCACACTCACCCCATCATGGACCAGTGCTTTCCAGGAGTGCTCCAACTTCTTAACAAACCTGCCAAGAAAAGCATGTATCACACAGTATGTTTTAAATGAAAGACTATAATAACTATTTTAGAGGACTTAAAGAGACCAAGGTATCAGAAAATCTTAAACTGAAAAACACTGGGCAAGTACATCCATTGTGTATACAGGCAAGGTAGTACTTACTCCCCAGAGACCAATGCTGCTTCTAGCTAAGTCACTGATCCTGTCATGGATCTAAGTCCCCGACGAGTCAGGGAAATGAGCAGGAAGGAACACTTGGCTAAATGTCTGAGGCCCTGGGTTCACCTGCTAGAAAAGGCGGAGTAAGCTCACTGGCTCTTGCCTGTAAGTAAGCATGCATGAGCTCGAGCTCTGCCTCAGCTACGATGTGAGTGAGACCTGGTCTGAAAAACAAAACAAAACCCAGAACGCACCACAAACCAAAAGAGAAAGAGCAAAGGCAGACAGAGGAGCAGACAGACAAAACTGGGCAGGTACAGCCACACCTGCGGAGGGGGCTGCTGAGATGGCTCAGTGGGAGAAAGGGCTTGCCACCAAGTCTGATGACCTGCGTTTAATCCCCAGAATCCACATGATCAAGAGAACTAATCTCCACAGCTGTCCTCTGACCTCCATATGATGGCTGTAGTATAAACACTCACAAACACATACAATAAGCAAATAAATATAAAAAAAGTTTTAGTTAGATAATAATCAGTAAACCAAATATAAAAGATTCAGTCCTGCTTCAGTACCGAAAATGTGTCAGGAACAAAATGGAGCCTAACGCTTGCAGCTCCTCCCGCACCAGCACTTCCCGGTCTCGTCCTTCCACAGGCTGCTTGTTTTTACATAACACAGAGATCTTATTTTTCCTCTGTGGAAGCGAGAATGTGCTCCTAGCTATCTCCTTATGTGGAGCATGACTCAACCCACAGGTTTCTCACAAAAAGTCAAGGCAGAGGGAGTGCTCCACCCTGTGCTTCCGAGGACAGACTAAGCATTCCACAGAGTACACATCATGCTGAAGAGGCCACAAGGCACAAAAACCAGGGAATAAACCCACCTAAAATCTATGGGTCACCAGACTGTGACTCATGGTTCTTGCATCATGAAGAACTTTATAAAGAATACAGCTAAAAGAAGTTATGTGGGGACTGGAGAGGTGGCTCAGCAGTTAAGAGCACTGCTGCTCCTGAAGAGAGAGGATCTAGGTACAGTTCCCAGCACCTACAGGTAGCTCACAACCACCTTTTACTCCAGTCCTAGGGAATGCAACACCTTTCTCTACACTATACAGGCACCAGACATTAGAGTGGTACACATATATAGGCAAAAGGCAAAACACATTCACAAAATGAAAAAATAAATAAAAATAAATAAATCAATAAAAGGAAAAGCCACAAATGACCAGCTCCTCGCACCCTCTGCCCTAATCTGTGACCCGCAATGCCCTCACCTGTAGGACTGAAGAATATCAATGATGCCAATATAAAGCAGGAGCCTTTCCCCTTTGTTATTCCGGGCAGGGATGCCACCCATGCTGGAGAAACAAAGGAAAAGAGTTAGAAAACTGTGTTCAATACCGGGGGAGGCTTCCCCTAACTGTCAGTCAAATCTGGACAAGTTGCTAAGAGCTAAACAGCTGTCTCATTCCCCAGACTACACCCCTGTGAGCATGCATAGAACCTCCTTGTTCTTTTCCCACAGAGCTCCAACAAGACTAAAATCAACACTATTCAGCAATTTTGGACTAATCCCTCAAATAAAAACAAACATGCTGGTACTTTTGTATCTTAATTTCCTTGGCAGTCATGTTATAAGACATCTAAAAAATGAAACCATCTGAAACTTTCAGTAACCGTAATCATGGGACAAACCCAAGACAGTAAGAAAGAGGCCTTTGGCAGAGAAGCCTAAAATATACTGTAATACAACTTAATGTGATTTATAATGCGCACCTAAGCTTCTATGTATTAACAACATTTTCAATCTTTTCATCCTAGACAGCTCTCCCGATGCACCACAAACTCGGACAGTTTTTTTTTCCTCTTCTAATCTTTTAAAAGTCAATGGCTCCATGAGCATTAGTGCTGTTGGTCTCACTGTCAGATCAAAGCTACTCTCTCCCAGAACCTAGGTTCCTTCAAGAAAAAGTACGGTGAGCCTATGTGTGACCAGCTGCTGCTTCCAAGCCTACTCACTGGTCCTCAGTCTCCACAGTGCCGCCCCGTCGAGCCTCGCCCTGGATGGACTCCATAGCTGTGGAATAGAGAGCCTTCTGCGGGGCCGGTCTGCGAGTGTCAACTGCATACTGTGCTTCGCTGTTCATGGGCTCTCGCTGTGCGTGATCCATGTTGTGGATGGACATCAACAGGCTGTAGTCCATTATCTTGAAGCTCTGTAGCACCTAATGGGGAAAAGGGACACGACTGATCAACGTCTGGGAGCTGTCAAGACTTCTTTCAGGCTCTCGTTGACTTCATCTCTCTTTTTACTCCGGTAGGTCTTTATTTACAGTCCTTTACTTACCTTTCTCCCATTTGAAGAATAGAACAAAGGTCTCACCAAGTTCCCCATGGTGTCCTTAAACTTATGGTTCTTTATTTTGCTTAAGCCTCCAAGTAATTGGAATTATAGGCCCAAGCCACCAAAATAGGCAATGCAACTTATTTTTTAGAGTTCATTTTGTCACTAATGAAAAGAACACTGTCTTTTCCCTTTTTTTAAGATTATTATTTAATTTATTTGAGTGCTCAGTTGCTGTCTTCAGACATACTAAAAGAGGGCATTAGATCATTATAGAAGGTTGTGAGCAACCATGTGGTTGCTGGGAATTGAACTCTGGAAGAGCAGTCAGTGCTCTTAACCTCTGAGCCTTCTCTCCAGCTCCAACACTGTCTTTTTCAAGATACAAGGACTATATACCCAAAGTGTGGCAAACAACAGGTTGGGGATGTAGCCCAGCTGGTGGAGTGCTTGCCTGGATGGTTGGAAATCTAAGCTCATTCCCATCACTACGTAAACTGAGCATAGTGACATAAGCCCACAATCCCAACACTTAGGAGCTGAAGGCAGGAGCAAGAATCAAGGCCATTCTTAGCTACATAGGGAGAAGAGGGATAGTTTAGGTTATGAGATCCAATCTCAAAAACACGGGGGGGGGGGGGGGGCGGGCCGGGCGGTGGTGGCGCACGCCTTTAATCCCAGCACTTGGGAGGCAGAAGCAGGCGGATCTCTGAGTTCGAGGCCAGCCTGGTCTACAGAGTGAGTTCCAGGACAGCCAGGGCTACACAGAGAAACTCTGTCTTGAAAAAAACCAAAAAAAAAAAAAACCAAAAACATGGGGGGGGGGGGGAGTAGACTGTGTGACAGATCCGAGTCAGAAAAGATACGTGGGAGGATCTCGTATGATCAGCTTTAATTTAGTTCAACACTTACTGAATACAAATATAAAAATAACTGCAATACAGTACAGTAAAACAGAACAAATGTTTATATAAAAGACCACAGAGAAGGCTAAAAAAGATCACTGAAATAGGTTCACGAACGACAAACTGGAAATAAAAAGTAAGACTAGGTAAACAAAGTGAGGAAAGACCATTGCAAAAGGCTAGAGAAAGAAACACACATCAGGCTCAAGAAGGGACACTCTTATATTGCTGATATGAAATATACAGGCAGGTGTGGCCAATGAAAGAAGCTGTGCCCAATGAAAGGGCACAGCAATGATAATGGCAAGATGTATCAGACCAAGGGCCTGAGAACACCTGACACTCAGCCTGTTTTCTCCCTGGAACAGGGTGAAGAGGGGTCCACTCACCTCAGCTCCCACGGCTCACATGACAGTGCAGTTCAACCAACAGTGTCATAACAGGCATGCAGAAGAAAGGTTGAGGAACAGCTGGCCATGACTGAGTATAACTTAAAACAACTATTGGCTCATTTAGTTAAGTGGTTTTCTAGCCTTTGAAACTGAGACAGACAGACAAATGGGAGACTGACAGACAAACAGAGGCATCATTGAGGAAGCAGTGCAAAGTGAACAAACAAGTGTAACACATGGCAACACAGAGAGGCTGAACAGGATGGAGGGTCCAGGTATTTCCTGAGAAACGGGGGTGGGGATGGGGGCGGTGTGCACTTTTAATTCCAGCACTCGAAGGCAGAGGCAGGCAGATCTCCAAATCTCCCGAGTTTGAGGCTAACCTGGTCTACAGTCTGTCAGTCAGGTTTAGAAAGCTGGACATAATGGCTTTTACTTGTAATCTCCAAATTAGGGAAACAGAGTAGGAGGATCTTCTGCAGGTTAGAGGCACTGAAATGCCTGCTGGGAAGAACAGGTAATGGAATGGGTAATGCTGATGGTCTAGACCAGCAGTTCTTAACTTGTGAGTCTTGACCCTTGGAGGAAGTCAAACAATCCTTTCACAGGGGTTACCTAAAACCACTGAACATCACAGATATTGACATTATGATTCATGACAGTAGCAAAATTACAGTTAGGAAGTAGCAACAAAAGTAATTCTATCGTTGGGTTCACCAAAGCATGAGAACATGAGGTTTAGTAAGACTCTGTCTCAGAAAGTAAGGTGGAATGCCACCAAGAAAGACACCCATACTGATCCGGCCTCTACATGTCCATACACAGGCAAGCATACGCTTGTACACAGGAGACAGTACCTGTGCTCAGCACAGCAAAGTGCAACTGCATACCACACCCCCACATATACACAATCCTCCAAAATAAACAAATAAATTCGACTCAGGACACAGGGAGCTAAAGGTCTGAGTTCTAGTTCCCATAGACCCAATGCCAGAGAATTATAAGGCTTCTGATGAAAGTATCTGAAATAGAGGAAAATACAGCAACTCACCAAACAGTCACGCTGCAGAGTCTTACAGAGAGCACTGTACATGTCAGCATCTAAAAAAAGGCCATCGGGGATATCTTGTAGGAAGTCCAGATCTTTAAAGGTGGGGAGAGTCTTCTCTCGTTCTTTCTGAGAAGCCCGCCTCTTGTAAGTTGAACCCTTCAGGTCATATTTCATGTGCATTTTGACTGACCGAGGCAAGAGATTGTTCATCACCACAATTCGTATGTTCTTGCCGCCTGCTTGCACACAGTACAATCCATAAAATTTGGGCAGCAAAGTGCGAGGGTTCTGGTTAAGATTCTAAGGCATAAAGGAAGAAGTAGTGGGCAGGTTAGCTGATGTTCAGTGAATCTCAAGGCAAAAGTTACTATCCACTGTTCCTATGCTTTATAAGGGATTTAGGTAAAATGTGTTAACCTATATATTTGTTCTAAATCTCTCAAGGTATCTAAGAAAATTTACAGAGAAAACAGCATTAAGCCAGATAAAATCTTGATACCACAGAGGCAAAGGCAAGAGAGCCAGGAATTAAAAAATGGCATTAAGGGCTGGGGAGATGGTTCAGAGGTACACATGCTGGTTTTCTAGTGGTCCTGAGTTCAATTCCCAGCAACCACATGGTGGCTCACAACCACCTATAATGAACCTATATAATGATTTAGATGAGATCTAATGCACTCTTCTGACATGCAGACAAAACACCGTATACATAATAAATAAATCTTAAAAAAAAAAGCTTTGAGCTATGCAGGAGACCCAGCCTCAACATGAGTGCCAGATTAGCATCCACGAAGCTTAGGGTTCAGTGCCAGCACCACTTAAACCCTGGCACACAACCGTAAACCCGGGACTTGGGAGGCGGAAACTGAATGATCAGTAGTTCAAGGCCAGTACTGGAGAAACTGTCAAAATCCAAAACCACCAACAAAAATCCTCTGTCTTGACTGTAACCTCTAAGAACAAACTCCCAATGAGCACTGGAGCCAGATGGCAGCATATGCCTTTAATCCCAGCATGAGAGACAGAGACAGGTGGATCTCTATGAGTTCAAGGTCAGCCCGGTATACAGAAGAGTTCCTGGACAGTCAGGGCTACATAGACAGGGCTAAATGTCTTGGGGGGTAGGGGGTGCGTGGCAAAAAAAAAAAAGACACCACCACTGCCAGTCCCCGCTGCAGTATTCTTCACTCACCATGTAGTATCCTGGAAGCAACTTCTGCAGAAATTCTGCTTCTTTATGCTGGACGGTCTTAATGATGAACTCATCATCACTGGACACATAGAAGAGGGAACCACTAGCTCCAGAATTGGAGAGTTCAATCAATGGCTCACTGCAAAGGGAGTACTGAAAATGAGAGAAGACATTAAGAGTCAAACATGCCAGGGCCTGCCCCACATAGAAAGTAGGGAGATTCACATCCATTTTAAAGACTAAAGCAAGATGGCGGAAGAAGGAAATTCCTTTTGTAATATTCCTCTGATCTTAGAATCAGAGGTTCTACAATTAGAAACTTACCAAGTAATCGTCAGGCCGGATGCCAAATAGTTCTCTGAAGTAACGGAAGGCAACAGGTGCATAGGTCTTGAACCGAAAGTCATTGTAATGATGAGCCGGCGTCAGGTTGCTGCCTTCACTAAGAGTAAACATAAAGAAATCTTGATGTGACCGTCCCCAGTCCCCATGACACCCACCCTCAACAGATGCCAAAAGGGTGGCCTGAGTGATGTATGGGGATGAATATGAGTCAATGTGTGGGTCCAAGGCACAGCATAGGAGAGTAAGACACAAGACTCACACTATCTTCTAGCCAATGCAGTAAGTCAATTATAAGTTTATTTTTGTTTGAGATAAGGTCTCACTATGTAGCCCTAGCTGGTCTTAAATTCCCAGAAATCAGCCTGCTTCTGCCTCACAATGCTGGGATTAAAGGTATCACCAAGGGGGCTGGAGAGATGGCTCAGCGGGTAAGAGCACTGACTGTTCTTCCAAAGGTCCTGAGTTCAAATCCCAGCAACCACATGGTGGTTTACAACCATCCATAATGAGATCTGATGCCCTCTTCTGGAGTGTCTAAAGACAAGACAGCTACAGTGTACTTAATAAATAAATCTTTAAAAAAAAAAGGTATCACCAAAGCCACCTAATTTTTATTCTGTGTGTGGATGTTTTACATGCATACATACTTATGGACCATATACAAGCCTGGTACTTCTTTTTTCTTTCTTTCCTTTTTTTTTTTTGAGACAGATTTTCTGTTTAATACCTCTGGCTGTCCTTGACTTGCTTTGTAGACCAGGCTGTCCTAAAACCTGCCTCTGACTCCTGTGTGCTGTGATTAAAGGTGTGTACTGCCACACTTGGGATGCCTGGTACTTTTGGAAGCCAGAAGAAAGTGTCCAATCCTTTGAGCTGGACTTCACAAGTGGTTGTGAGCTATATATGAGTGCCAGGAAATGAGCTCAGGTCTTCTGAAAGAACAGTATGTGTTCTAAACCACTGAGGCATCTATTCAGCTCTGAAAACATTCTTTTTTTCTTTTTAAAGATTTATTTATGTATATGCATACACCATTGCTCTCTTCAGACATACCAGAAGAGGGCGTCAGATCCCATTACAGATGGTTGTGAGCCACCATGTGGTTGCTGGGATTTGAACTCAGGACCTCTGGAAGAGCAGTCAGTGCTCTTAACCACTGAGTCATATCTCCAGTCCATTTTTTTTTCTTTTTTTTTTTTAACATTCTTTTAATTACATTTATTCAGTGTATATGCATGCTCGAGTGTGTGTGCATGTATAATCCCAGGCATACATGCTTGTTACATGTGCTGAAGTCAGAGGAAACCTTGCAGGTCTCAGCCATCCATCACATGAGTCCTAGGGCTCAAACTCAGGTTGCTAGTCTTTACCTTTGCTGCTGAGCCAGCTCACTAGCCTAAATGAGCCGTTTGTTTGTAATATAAGACACTCCACTGGCCAGAAGCATTCGGCAAAGTCGATGTCGAAACTCTCTAATCCCATTATCCTGTTTACAAGGTTAAGGGATGACAAGAACCCTTATAACTGCCCTGAGGCTGACGAAAGTAACATTGTCTAGGACATTATCAGAGACATTGACCTCTATACCTGGGGAAAAAGATGCTCTCCACCACGTAGAAGTCTTGCATGAGGACGTCACGCTCTGGTTTGGTGCTTAGGCTGCCCACAGTGTGAGTAATGCCTAACTGGATGGCACCTTTCAAGGCTGATGAAGTTGTCTAAGAAAACAGGAAAGAGATTACAAAACTGTTCTGGTATCAAGTCTAACCTAAG
>BTHU01000003.1:64760938-64763438 GCA_036184795.1 Tokudaia tokunoshimensis | reverse complement strand
TGCCCCATGAGCCACTAAGAAAATGCCCTCCAACCTGGTCTACAGCCCAAATTCATGGACAGGGCGTTTCACTCACTGTGTAGCCCTGACTGGCCTGAAACTCACTGTGTAGACGATATTCTCTTTGAACTCACAGAGTTCACTACCTATACCTCTGCCTTCCGAATGCTGGGGTTAAATGTGTGCACCACCATGGCTTGGATGGAAACTAATTTTAAAAGAATCAGATGAGGAAGAGCCCAGCCAGAGACATCTGGAAGAGCCCAGAGCGGAGAGAGCAGTAAACTGAACACAGCCAGCACACTGGTTTTGCCCATGAGAAGAGAGAGAGGAAGACAAGGAGAGTGTGGGCAAAGTAGATCAAGAGACAGCGGGCCAAGAGAGAACCAGCTGGGAAGGTGTGCAGTCGGGGTGGGGGGAGCGGAGCCACGACTGCTTTTGCTTGTCTTTCTTAAGATTAATTTTTAAGTTATGTGAGTTACTTTTGTTTTTCATTTTGAAAATGTACTGTTTATTGAGAAAGTTATGAGTACTTTGCAATGTACCACACATGTTTCTTATTGACCATGTCAAAGGGTATCGTCTCTGGGGACAAGTGCTTGTAGTGTTTTCTGTAAAGATAGTTTGGGTCAAAACCTGTTGATCTTGACTCACTGGTACATTGCGTTATTCCAGGATGAGTTTATGTCTGTGTGTGGGTACATGCCCACGAGGGAGGGCATAGACCAGCAGAGGCCAGAGTGTCTGGATCTCAGGTGCCTGTGAGCCATCTGATGTGGGTGCTGGGAACTGACCTGGGGTCCTCTTGAGATCAGTACATGGTTTTTACCATTTCCACGGGTATTTGTGATACTCAGTGAGCCTAGTGGTCAACGCGTGCTTTGCTATGTTAATGGGCACATCGGTAGCCATTTGTCCCAAGTTCTTTTGGATCTGCCCCCTGCCCTGCACATTATATATAATTAAAAATAAAAAAAAAAAAAGGATTCAAGCAAGTCATGGCAAGTGCTTTTGATACCACTGCACTCAGTAGGCAGAGGCAGCTAGATCTCTGAGTTCCGAGTCAACCAGGGTTACATAGTAACCGTCTCAAAAACAAACAAACAAACAAACAAATAATAAATAAACTTAAATAAAATGCTCAACTAGGGGCTGGTTCTTCATTTATCATGTAAGCTTGGGGTCATAACCACATCTTCAACATCTACGCCAAAAGCTTGAGATAACTCACTCTAGTAATTTCAGTAGAGTTCCAAAGATTCCACCAGCCTAGCCAAATTAGTAAACCCCAGGCCAAAGAGAGAGTATGTTTCAGAAACAAAGAAAAGAATGGCACTCCTGGATATGGTATCCCCCTCCTCCCACCTTTAATCCCAGCACTTGAGAGAGCGAAGCAGGCAGATCATTGTGAGTTCAAGGACAACCAGGGCTACACAGAGAAACCCTTTCTCAAAAAAGAAAACAACAACAGCAACAAAAGAGGAGGAGGAGTAGAAGGAGGAGGAGGCGTAGAAGGAGGAGGAGGAGTAGAAGGAGGAGGAGGTGGAGGAGGAAGAGAAGGAGGAGAAAAAGATGGTGGTGATGGATCGCTTGAACTTAAGAGTCACAGTGGTTATGAGCAGCCCCATGCAGATGTTGGGAGCCAACATGGGGTCCTCTGCGAGAGCAGCAAACACTCTTCTGTCGCCTCATCTCTCTAGACCCCTGTCTTCTCTTTTGACACAGTATCATGTGTCCCAGGGTCCCAGGCTGCCCCGGAACTCACTATGCAGCCAAGGATTACCTTGAACCTCTGGTCCTCCTGCCTCCACCTTGCAAGTGCTGCAGCGACAAGCCTGTACCAGGTAACAGGGCACAGTGAGAGCTCTGTTACCTGAGGAGATTTTAGTACAGGTTTTAAGCTCAAGTGTTCAAAGAAAGAGCCACACTCTAAAAGAAAGCAAGCTTTTCCACGAAGAGTCAGGTTTGTGTCGCCATTCTGAGAGGCGTGAAGCTATTATCTTCAAAGTGTTAGTAGGGATTTATTCCTACTCCCAGGTTTTTCAGGAAAACCCGATAGGGTTACAGTTGATAATGTAAAATGTAGATATCAGGAACACAGGAAGTTGGACTGTCTCCATTGTAAACAAAATTAATGGTCTTGTTTGTGGTATTTGCTGGAAATACCCAGGAGAGCAAAGCCACCCACTGCCCAGCTCTCTGATCTCCTTCCTGTATCGTCAGTGATCTTGACCGTGGTCCTGCTGCCTGGGCCTCACGTGCTGGGGTCACAGGGAAGCACTGTGAGCTGTGGCTCCAGAGCTCGCTGTTGTGCTCATTGTTGTGGTTGTAGTTGTTGTTTTGCTTTGGTTTTTGTTTGCTTGTTTTTCGAGACAGGGTTCCTCTGTGTCCTGGAACTCTCTTGGTAGGACCAGCCTGGTCTCAAACTCACAGAATTCTGCCTGTCTCTGCCTCCCAAGTGCTGGAATCAAAGGTCTTTGTCCCCCCATACTGGGCAATC